>CM060882.1:187019835-187445417 GCA_030762935.1 Hymenopus coronatus | reverse complement strand
CCAAACTTGTATATTTTCCACCTTGAATTACACTGTACAACACACGTTTTGCCCTCTGCGTGAAAATCTGTGCTTAAGGCTAATATGCATATGGGGAATTCAGATATGATTTTAGTTTTTCTCCGTCACATACGGTTTCAACATATTGCAACACAGTTTATTCAAAATATTAAACGTCAGGATATGTCACAAAGTGTGTACAAAATATCTGGACAGTCTGAAAATAGCCTCAATATGTGTTGTTACATATGTGGTGTATATACCTTGAAAATGCAAGAGATGTTACTCCTCTAATTAGGAATGTTTTAAATGTTAGTAAAGCTAAAATATATGGAATGTATGGTAATATGTCAAAATGGAGAGAAATGACAGACTGACGCTACTTGAGATTACTGTTGATCAAATTATTAAGAGCCCCACTATCTAGCAAAGTATTCAAGATAACAATGGAAATAAAACCTGACAAAATCCCATGTGTACAAAAACTTGCAAAGACGCTAGCTTATTGCCTGTATGGCATGCAGATTATATTCAAAACGTCAAAAGAACTTTACGCTGTATAAAAGCTACTCAACTGTCTATTGTAGAGTTTTCTAAAAGAGAACAATCAGAAACCCAACACCTTGAACTAATGGCACAATGAGATGCAGATTATGTTAGATATAAAGAAAATATGACTAGCTATGTAATGTGTGCAGGAGGGCCAGTTTATGGGAGCTCAAAACAAAAACAAAGCAGTGCAACATGAACAACTGAAGCAGAGTACAACACCACAGCAAAATGCTGTACAGAATTTGCATATCCTGGAACTGTTGACATGAAAATCTGTCAAAGTAATTTTGCATGTGGACAATCAAATTTCTATAAATTTGATAAAAATATCAGGCCAACTAAGCTTGAAAAGGCAACACATGGAAATGAAATTCCATTATTTGAATGCAAACTACCACAATAAAGACTTTGAAATAAGATAATGCCCCCTCAAACAGTCAACTGACTGATATTTACAAAACCATTGTTACCTCTGAACTTTAGTACATTTCAAGAGATATTAACAGTGTGAAAGCATTGCAAGATTTTTTGCAACATTTTACCATTAAGGGAGTGTGTTGTAAATGTTGGTAATAGCAAAATAATGTATTACAAAAGTAACAAAGGACAGATGACTGAGTGACACCACTTGAGAAAACCGTATATCAATTATTAAGACTCCAGTAAAATAAAGTAGTAGTACAGGCTAGAACAACAAAGAAGGTATAAGACTTGTATTTTGGCTGTGAAGTTAGTGACCAAAATAAACCTTTCGTTCCCAATTTGTTGTGGCACATGTGCAACTAACTTGCGTAAGTGGCTACATTCTCGTTCATCAACGATGCCATCATATCCCTGACTTATTTTTGTTTGACCGAGCTTTCTTTTCATTTTCTAATTCCCCATATTCATAATCATATAATCATTGAATTGTATTCAGAGGGCAGAAAAACGTTCAAAGTATTTGTACTGTGTTATCATCCAAGGCAGAGTTTACTTCATTCCCAATATCGCATCTTGCGAAACACACAAATCTACCTGAGGGGAACAGTGGCGTAAAATGTCAACATTACAAGATACGCAATACACCACCCAGTAAATGCACATATCAACCATGAATTCGACTGTTAAACCAGTTCAACTCAAACTTACAGCCACAAAACCTCAGCAAGTAACCACTAACTTCTACAGAGTGTTAATGCACTTCACACTTCACTTCGACACTACACACAGCTCTAAATCTACACTATTACTTTTTTTTTTTACTTACTTTCAGCAAACAGCCTACATTTTCTTTCTGGACATTCACATTACTGATCACTACAGTTCCCAACATGCATCAGTTTCTTTTTTGGTTTACAAGTGCAAGGGTGCA
The DNA here is from genome assembly GCA_030762935.1 of Hymenopus coronatus. Classification (NCBI taxonomy): domain Eukaryota; kingdom Metazoa; phylum Arthropoda; class Insecta; order Mantodea; family Hymenopodidae; genus Hymenopus; species Hymenopus coronatus. The sequence continues at coordinate 187,443,511 of CM060882.1, read as the reverse complement.
AGGTGCACTAGCACATCCTTTGTTTCCTAACTTTATTTTTCAGATCTGTTTTCTCATACAATCAGTTAACCTCATTCTTTGCAACATCTTAAATTCTACAGGAATGCTCTTTCAAGTGTATTTCATAGTCTATGGATTTTCTCCTAGAGGTACAAATCGTGCTCTATGTCATCACACATGTAAGGAACATTGCTGATGATCTCATGGAATATGGAAATTTGCAAATGGGAATCTCAACCCCATGCCACAAATTTGTGCAATTACTTTGTGTAGACATAAAATTATTACTTCTTAACCACTATCTATTTTCTCCTACCATTCTATAGACCTTGGGGACAGGTTACAGGATGCAGGATAACTTTGAATCAAACTACAGAATACTCTTTCCATTTTATTCTACTTTCTCCTATACTTACAACAGTTTTTAATCACACAAATTCACAATACATGTGCGTACACTATATTTTCCCTTCATTTTACACACAATTCCTTTTCAGTCATTTACTTATCAGCCATCTTATTTCAACACATTCATCTTGCATATTCATCAACTTCTTCAACCACATCCTCTATTCCTCTGCAGATATAGATTCCCCAAGAGCCTCCGGAGATGTGAATACATGAAACATACAATCACATGATTCAGCACATATTCTAACGAGATAAATTATTCATTCTCTCTTCCAATGACTAAATTTCTTTCTAAGAAATACTTCCACTTTATACATTCAGCTAATTTTCTATTCAACCTTTCCATCTCTCTCTTACTCCTTTTCTGTCTATACACCTTACAATGCAAATTACTCTATAACCATACTTTCTTTTTATGCTAACAAGAGTTTCAGTACTGTGCACCTATGTGCAGTATGCAGTGGAAATATTACGTCATGAATAGACTACTTATCTAATAAGTCTAGGACCATTATTACCAATTTCCACAATCATTATTTTTCCTCTATCATTTATAATCTGATTGTCTGCACTATACCTTCCAATACTTGGAGTATTGTTGAATAAACTGGAACTAAAGTTATCTCATATTTACACTATGCTATAACTTCAGCATACATCCATTTCTTTTTTACACACTTCAACACTATACTTTTTCATCACTACTTCCTAAGAATATCTTTAACCATTTTTTGCTCCTTCAATGCTTAAAAGCATTAAACATCGTCTACTCAACTCCCTTCATCTGCATTACATCGATCCAATCTTCTATAGAAATTGCAGATATCTTGAAGGAGTCTTATCAAGACCGGAGGAATGCAACCTTTCTGTATGATCAGTTTTATTGATTCTAGAATATCTTTTCATCTCTTTTTATGAATCCATCATTAGGTTGTAAAACGCGGCCACAAAAGAATTGTTTTAGCGTCTGATACTGCAAATGCCCATTTATGATACAAACCTCGCAAAACTGTTTCAGCCGAGATGGACAGAGTTTACACCCAATAATAAAACTTGAAAGTCTTAACTGTCAATATGGCTGCAGAAATTTGTGTTATAGCTTTACTCTACATTCTAAATTATTTTCTACAATGTTGTTCATTTTTTAGTAACAAACGGGCCTTTATATGGAATTTAAGTTAGAGTAGAATATTAAACTCGTGTAGTGTATGGAAAGCTGGTTTCTATTTAATGAAAACTTCTACAGCGCAACTTCGAGGTTTCCAAAACCTCCAAGAAACAAAATACTTTCTCTAAGCATGAACCAATAATTACCGAAAACTTCATTTGCTTGCACTACCATTAGAAGCTCTAACTTTTGAAAGCCAAAGCAACACCTTGATTTGTTTCACGTTTGTTTTGAAGCTTTGCGCACAAGGTCTGCCTTCGCTTATAAAAAACTTACCCATCCCAAAAGTACCCTGCCCAAAAAAAAAAAAAAGTTGGAATTCATTTAATTACGGTTAAATTTACCAACCTCTACGACAAATAAATTCATGTTTATTCATTATAGTTTATTACTTTTTATTAATATTTATATCTTTACCAAGATTTGTTCTTAGTATATATTGCATTGCCAAAGATATCCTAGAAAACTTGTCCTAGCCCCTTTAGCTAGCATTCTGTTTTTTAAAAATTCTGTATATAGGAGTAAATACTAGAAACAAAAGAAAATCTTCGCCCAATATCTGACTACATAACTAAACATGTCCCGAAAGAAAACTGCATTTGTAATGCAACTATTCTCTATATTGTAGACTTTACGCTGTCCTACTCAAGTTCCTTGTCTAAAAATAGAATATTTCTCATACTGCATGCGGTGTTTAATATTCATTTTCGATGTCCTTCCTCCGCATGGTTAAAGTTAAAATGATTGAATATTGCGTTAAAATTTAATATGTAGCACAACCAAATAAAGAAGGTCACTACTATAGTGGTTACTTGAGCACACTTTTTCAAAACTATGCTAAAATAGTGTGATAATATCCAAAATATGCGAGGTAAGGGAAAATCCGCATTTTTAGGAGAAATCTATCAAATTATACATCGAAAAATAGGGGGAAAATATACCAAAATAGAGTAAAATCGTCAGTTTTATGCTATAATTTTGGTGGTTTTTTTTTTCTTTTTTGTTATCGTGTAAAAATATTGAAACTGCCCATTTTATGAGAAAATTATTTAAAAATGTTGAAATTGTGAAACTACACAATTATATTACATCTTTTCCCGAAAGCATTGTAATAGAATAGCAATGAGTATCTGTATAGAAATAAAATGTATCAAAACCACTATTACCTTCATATTTAATTGAGTACTTTTCAGCTTCTGCAATGATATCTGTTAATGGAACTGTAGGAACATCAATAATTTCACTACGCACAATTTTTAGATTTTCTTCATCGATCCACTTGTCGCATTTTTTAATAAGCTTGTACAGAATATTGTGCTTCTTTAACACTGATTCAACAATGTTATTCATTATGGTGTCTGATCGTAATAGCATAGTTTATTTATAATGAAATAAATTTGTGCAAACTCTATATCATGCTTCCTCTGGTTTCCAAATATTTATTTTTTCCCTTTATGTATCTTTTACAAGTGTTTGGATATCTAGATTATTTAAAATTTTACTATAACGATCCGGTAAATGCAATTTATATTTATTATCTAATGTAACAGACTTTTTGACCATGCATTATATTTAAAATTTCGCCATCTGTTTACCTATTTCTAAATCATTCATCTTGATATACTCCAATGACATTTACCATACATTTTACTGCTTTAGTGTCTGTAATTGTGTGATGATCGATTCATTTATAAGCAAAATATTTTATGGTAAGTGTTATAATATAGGAATGGTATAATTCTACTGTTAGATTTAAAAACTAATAACCATAAGGAATAGTGTCTATAATATCTTGTTCTTGTAAAATAATGCATTTATCGTATTCTTATTTAAATTTCTTTTGAATTTTTGTTAACCAATGCGAGTGGTTTTTCTGCTTTTTGTAATTTGATTATTATCTAAAGTAATGTCGTCAATATCCTTTTTTAATATTTGTATCATTTCTAACATATTTAGTTTTTGAGAGTTTGCTTTGTTTAAAGTAAACCCTTTTATCTTGCATACGACTTTACCTTTGACTGTTATATATATATGCGTAACTTTTAGGCCCTGTAGATATGAATTCTGTTATATGATATCCATTTAACTCATCTGTACTTTCTCCAAGCATACATCCAGTTTTTACAGTATTTGTATCATTATTAACGTATATAATACTATCTGTGTCGTAATACACTACTTTATCTCCTAGTTTATCAAGCTTATCGTGTAATCTTAATCTAGCATACGACGTTGTAAATAACGCTATTAATATACTTGTTTTAGTGGGATCTTCCAACCACTCATCTTTTGTATGAAATCTACCTTCTATTACGTTTTTGTCGATTAATGAAGTGTGAATACATTCTAGCTTAGGATTTAATAATATATCGTATACATTGATATAATATGTTTCCATTTTTCTACGTTGACCAAATTTACCATAAAATGCATTTAATAATAGTTGAGCCATTGTACGTAAAACTGGATTAGGTTTAATGTTATCAATGTCTAATTCGATACCTAATCAACGTTTTACATCTTCCACGTACACTTCTTTAGTGCTGTAATCATTTTCCCATTCACTTGTTTCTAATTTTATTTTTAAAAATTTAAAAATATAACTTTTAAACATGTTGGTGCTAGCTTTTTCAAAATACCAAACTTAATTTATTTTTGAATTCTTGTATCCCATTTCAAGCCCTTTTTAATGTCAGGTGTACTTCATGTTCCATTCAATCTACGGTCAATATCTTTGTGATTACACTTATGACTTTTAGAATAAACGCTTTTACCACATAATGGAAATATTAGCTTCTTTTTTCTTTAATTGGTAATACAGGATGATATAAGTTTCTTGGTGGTTCTACTTGGCATTTAATTAATCCAATCCAGTTATAATCGTAATTTTGAGGATGTAATATTTTTATTGGATGTCCAACAGGACATTTATCATAAAACCTAACAGTTCGATACAAACTGCAAACATCAATATATTTCATATTCTTACCTATAAAGTGTAATTTGGTTGCATTTGCTCTTCCTCCATAATAAGCATCTCTAGGTGTGCGCGCGCGCGCGTGTGTGTGTGTGTGTGTGTGTGTGTGTGTGTGTGTGTGTGTGTGTGTGTGTTTTTTTTTCCCAATCACATTCCCCACATTTTTATTACATTATATCCCTGATCTCTTAATATTTTAGAGAACAGTTTTGTTCTTTCATACAGATCTCCCATGCTTTCTTGCCTTTGTTGTTAATTACATCATCCTTATAACAGTTTGGACATCCATGCCAGAAAGCTCCGTGAAATTGATATACAGTATTAGTTGTTTTATCATATCCATCAACTTTACGATCTAGTATATATTCTTCTCCGCCGTTTACTGCGAGTTTTACATCTCCAAGTGTTCTGAGCCAAGATATAGATTTTTTACTATATGTTTCAGATTGCCATTTTTTTATCACTGCTATTTAATTGGATTTTATAGATCTCTAAATTCTGCCATTGCTACAGCTGATGTATATTGAAAAGGATCAATATTACATGTATCTACAAATGTATGCCCAAGATTTATAACACACTGAATAAGAATGTCTACATCTGACTCACAATTCTCACTCATTTCTGTTTGAAAGTCAAATAAACAATTTACCTTAACTCGGTCACCATGCCACTGTAAAAGGTGATGTCTTGTATACCACCGTGTACATATATTATCTGGTTTACATTTAGTGCATTCTTTCATAGTGTTTTCTCCATAATATTTTATATCCGGTATTGGTCCTACATAATTTTCGTTTTCTGTTGTGTTGAAGATGTGTGGAAAGTATCCTTTTTTTTACTCTTAACTCTAATGTTTCTGGGAATGTATACAATGCTTGTGGAACAAAGTTGCAACTATCTATGAATCGTATATTTGCATTTTTGAGACACGTTGACATGATTTGACTACCTCTGTAAATTGCGAAGGGCATATATCCATTTCGCATACAATAATTCATTACGAAATACCAATCATATGATCTAGCGTTGTGTGCTATGACTCTATCCTCCAAGTTCTTTAGATATTAACAACTTAAAAAATTTATCACTATTTTTTAAATGTAACTTCTCTCCATTTCCAAAAGCATATTCAACAACTACATAATTTGTAGTGTGTTTTCCAGTTTCTTGGTTAGCTTCGAAATCAATTATGTATTTTTCTGTGTATGTGCATACAGTTTTTCGTATGTATCCATTTAACAAACATCACATGTCTTTTTATTAGACAATGAAAGAGTTGCGTAGTTTTTACATTTGTACACATGCCCATCTTTCTTTTTCTTTAAAGATTCAACATATCTATTCACATCTTCTTCATCGTAATCAAAATCTCGATAATTGTCATGTATATATTCACTTGCAAATTCATTAATTTCTTCTTCGGTATATTTAGTTACTATGTATACGTTATCTGGTGATCAATATTCACATCCTTGTATGTAACTTTTCTAATTTTCTTATGCATTTTCCCACCCTTACCCCTTTTTCCACTGCATATAACACAGATGGGCTTTTGTTTCTACCTCTTTCTTACAACTTACGCATATTTGGTATCCACACTTATGATCTTCGTTTGTTTTGCATATATATTTTTTTTACAATGTAAACATTTGTAAACAGTTACATACACTTCTTTTTTTTTATGTTCGAAACATTCTTCGTTGAAGCAATATCTGTTACAATCTTCACAATACTTGAGGTTTTCCTATTCCTTTGTATTTAATCTTATTAAAGTTTTCAGCACATACGATTTTTGTGCTTATGTTTTTAAAATATTGTTCAACTTTTCTAAATGATGCAAGATCAAAGGGTTCACCAGGATCATGTATAATTTTATTACATAGTTCTATTGCTAATTCTTTTTGTGCATTTCGACCATCTAATATTTTGTATATCGTTTTTATTTAGTTCTGTATTAAGTATAATGTTTGTTTTATAGGTTAATGCTGCAATTATAGCACGTGTACCACGTAATTCATCATCTGGATTTTTTATTTGTAAAATACTTTTTGTTCTAATATCTTCAGCAAGGTTTTGTTATTTTTGCAAGTTTTCCTCCACTTGGCATTTTAACTATTTCAATGTAGAATATAGTATCTCCCAGAGAAATTTCTACCTATTGTTCCATTAATTGGTTAAATTGGTTTATTATCTCACCATGATTGTTAAACGAAAATCTGTTAAGAAATACCTACCATAACTTTTCAGACTGTTAAGAACAACGTTAATTCTATCACTACCTTCTCTAAATTCGACAGCTGCTTTTCTTTTTACAATTATTTGATTAATGATATGAAACGCAAAGAAATCTATATTACTTTCGTTACTTATAAATTCTGCTTTATAACGAACATCCGTAAAAGTGCTAAGACTTTCAGCATTTCCTTGTCTAACACTTTCTTCTATAGCTACAAAATTATCTTTTGTTACATAATAATCATCCGCGGGATTTATATTAAATATATCATTAATATGAATATTACTCTTAAAATGCGTATTTGTATTATCTGTCTCAAGTTAGTTCAGTGTTGATGTCAACACATGGGAGGGAAGAGAGAGAGAGAGAGAGAGAGAGAGAGAGAGAGAGAGAGAGAGAGAGAGAGAGAGAGAGATACTGAAGCAAAGGAGCGTTAGGCTGTTCATTGGTTCAGGGAATGGGTGTTAACTTTTACGCGGATGCATATTGTAACAGCCTCCTAAAAGTACAGTACTGTAATAGTTTTCAGATCACTGCTCTGTGCGAGTTAGTTTCGGAGAGAAAAGTATGCAATGCTTCGATTCTTATAAAAGGTAATAGTCCGACATTTTATCCATATCCGACACATACCAAGCAGATGGCTCTGGGTTCGTGAATTCTGAAAGGAATATTTACAACAGAACGTACACATTCTATAAAAAACATATAGATTAGATAGAAGACCGGCGAAATTATATATTGACTTTATTAACTTATTACTGCTAAATAAAATGCAGCCAACTTATATTTCTAAAGAACATTGGTATTATATACACGATAAGTTACAAGCCTGTGCCAGACAGCTCTCTTAAACAACCGGTAATTCTCCTGTTGAATGCTGATTAAGCTGTTATTGTTTATAGTGCAGGTCGCCTCTGATAATGTGTTATTTAAGACTGTATTTCCTGTACATCTCGCATGCCTCACAAGCCCAGGGGACTTGCTATATGCAGTTTAAAAGCAGTAAGCTTTTGATCATGGATGATTAGCCGTAATCAAATACAACCGAGGCAAGCCTTTAAAAAATGTCGAGAGGCCAATGGTCGCACATTGTTTCGCGGTGCTTAAAGAAAGAAACGCCGAATCGGCCATGAATATCGAAAAAGAAATGGGTGATCTCCTTGGCATTTCTGCATTTAGTGTGCATAGTGTTAGAATGGAACAGCAAGCATCCGGAAGCCTAAGAACACCGGGAAAATCGCGTAAATATAAAAAACGTTCGGAGAAACGATGATTTTGCGAAAAGTGCTATTCGCGGTAAAGTTTATGATTGTTTTTTTCAGAAATGAACCATCGACTCTAAATACAATTTTGCATGCAGTACATTCTGACACAGAATTGCCACATTTCTCAAAGTACTCTCCACAGGTTGCTGATATATATCGCTAGTGTTGCGCACATGTATCGTTAACACGCGGCGAGTTGAGCCAGCTCCGCCTTGTTGACATCAGGACTGAACTAACTTGACACAGACTATAGCTACTTGTTCTATTGGACGTGAAACATGAAATATATTATCATGGTCAACTTCATTCCGAGGGCTTTCAGTAAATATCTCATCGTTACTTTCAATTTTACTAAAACGTAAGTATTGGTAAAGGTGGTTCGATGGCTTAAAAACCATCATCGCTATTTTGCACTTTACTAAAAGGCATATTAAAATGTTGTGTTCATTCAAAAACATCGTTTGAATTTAAATCTGTAAATGGTAATTTTTACTTTCTCTATAGGCACTATGTACATAGTGTATAGAGAATGTATTGCACTCCACCAAAAAATTCGATACCGAGATTTCACCGGAAATATATGTTTTAGGGTCCCCTGTATCCAAAAAAAGTATTTTCAGCAAAAGGTCTGTGTGTCTGTGAACACGATAACTCAAAAAAGAAAAGTCGGTAAAATACCAAACTTGGTATTTAAGTTTAGTATCTTCCAGGGATGCGACACGAAGATTTGAGAAAAATCCCCCCACCCCCAACTACCCTTTACATGAAACTTTTTTCGAACATTTTGATTTTCTCAAAAATGGCTCTTATGATTTTCATTAAAATTTCGTATATTAAAAGATATTCACCCGACAAATAAAATGTATATCTTGAATTTTCTGGGAATAGCCTCTGAAGAATACTCTATTATGGATGAATTTTTCATAACTACTAAACCGTAAGAGATGGACAAAAACTTAACCCACAAAAAATGTAGAGCATGTTAAAACACACAATTTATGTTATGTACATTTTTTCGTGGAGTTGATCGTTTTTGAGATATTCCTTTTTCTTGGTTTCAGCTTTGAAAAACATACCTTTCTCATACAGGAATTTGTCAACTCCTGTCCATACAAACAAAGGAACATCAGTCACATAGCAACCAGTTTTTTGCTTTCGCTTTAACCTGTGGTACTCTCTTATTTCGCTTCTACTTACAATAAAGCAAGAAATAAAGCTATTTATGCTATTTTTTCTCGATTAGCATGAAATAAATAAAAGATAAGCTTATTAACAATAATAATTTACAGAGATATAGAGAAAGTCATGTGAATGGAACACATCAGATTTTTCTAATTTGGTTCTTATATAGAACTGAAGGTCACTTTTTTTTTTTTTTTTTTTTTTATATATTTACTATATTCAGTGACACCATTTTCTTTAGCAAACCTTATTAAATTAGCTCTGCCTTTAATAGTATATATCAACCGGCTTTGCAAATTCTAGATTACGTGCTGAAAATTGCTGTAGATATAACATACTTGATAAAATCCCTTAGTGCCCCAGTTGTTCTATATTTACTGTATCCTTTAATGTTATGTTGCTTGGCAATAGTTTTTAAATTGGTTATTTTCATATTATCCAAGTCCGCAACATTCATCGTGTAATTTTTACCAACATTATTGAATTGTGTTGGATTTCTCGTGCTCATTTATTACGACACAAATTTGGCAATGAAAAACTAACTTCAGTTGTATTAAATTGTATATAATTATTATTTACTAATAATTCATGTGTCTGTGCTAGTGTGATTTTCGAAATGCATGTCACCCTCCGTGGTGTAGTTGTTAACATGCTAACTTTATATACCCAAAGTCGCGGGTTCAAACCCGGCGGAGGACGATGGATTTCTATGGGTGTAAAAATCCTTAGCATGGCTTCCTTCGGAAGGGAAGTAAAGCCGTTGGGGACCAACGGGACGTGTCGTAGATTCACGGCACGTAAAAGAACCTCAAGCCTGATAGACCTCTTAGCAAAATTAAGCGGCCCTTCACGCCCAATTTAGAATGGGACGCCGAGAACCACAGCAGTTAAAGAGCGTCCATAAATAACATGACATTTACATTTCGAAATGCATTTTAGTAATATATCTATTACATGGTTCTCAATATACTTTTTCAAGCTTTTTTATATTAACTAATTTTTGACAGGAATGACATATCCATGACCATATTTCATTTTCTTATTTTTAACAAACTAATAGCTTTAACACTTTTACAGTAGAACACTTTCTAGAAATATCTTTCTGTACTTCCATATATTACCAAACACTTTTTCTTAATGTAAAACTTTAATATGGAATAAAAAATATATCTTGTAGTTACAGTATGTTAAACTAATTAACTTTGGTCTACTATAATGTCATTACTTCTTTTATAAAATATGTTTATTTTATGTTAATTTAAACCAAAACATTGGATCTATTTTATCTTTAAACTCTCGAAGAAAGTCTTTTGATATTTCTTTTTAGATATTATATTATCCCAATACACTTTTATCTTAAAATTCTTGAATAAAATCTTCTGATATTGTTTGAAACCTAGAAATACTATCAAAATACTTTATCTTTGAATTCTGGAATAAAATCTTCTGATAATATTTGATATTTAGACATATTTACCCAGTCCACTTTATCTTGGAATTCACGTATAAAATTCACTGATAACTTCACATTCTTTGATACATATTTCCAGTTAAATGGGCTTTTTCTTCTAATGTTATCAACTGTATAAACGTTTCATTTGTTAAATATCAGTTATGAAGATCTTCAAAATATACATTTTTATAAATCTCATCATATATAATATTGCTATAAAAATATTATCCATTTACTTAGGTTTAAACTTCCTATTCTTTTGAAACTTTAAATTAATTTTTTTCTACATTTTATCATTTTCTAAGATATTAGTCCAGTATACTTTATCTTGCAACTCTTGGATAAACTCCTCGGATAAGTTTTGGTATCTTGAAATGTCATACCAGTTAAGTGTATGCTCAAACACACTAATAAAACCCTCCGATAATTCTCGACTTTCGGAGATATTTTCCCAATCTATTTTTTCTTGGAATTCACGAATAAAAGCGTCATATTTTGATACTTAGGTATTCTACTCCAGTCAACTTTATCCTGAAACTCTCGAATATCATTCTCGGATAAGTTTTGATACCACGAAATCTCATACCAGTCCACTTCATCTTGAAACTCCCTAATAAAATCTTCTGATAATGTTTCATGGTCTGAAATTGATCTCCAATTAACTTTATCCTGGAACTCCCTTATAAATTCTTCTGATAACTTTAGATTATAATCAGATAAAGTATCCCTCTTCAATGGTTTTATTTCTTCTAATATAATCAATCATTGTAGCGCTTGCCGTTTCATTTATTTAATATAAGTTATAATAAGCATTTAAAAATGGAAGATTTTCATAACACTTATCCATTTATTAAGGAAATATTTTAAACAACATAGTTTTTGTTAATCCAACTATTATATCAACTATTAAATCCTAACCATTTAAATTATGCTTCATCTCCTTTTGTACATATAATTTTTAACTATATATATATATATATATATAGAAGAACCAAAATATATATATGAGTATTTGGTTTTATGCATTTCTTGTTCAGAGAATATGCCTAAAATTTGCTTGATTTGCTTGCCTTTAGAATCTTTAAGAATCTATGTTGGGCTACCTTTAAATACCTTAACTGTAAATATTTCTGTAGCTCTATAACCTTTTTCGAAAATGCCTTGCATTTTACTGATACAAAATTTATCACCAACTTTGTATTTTAGTTTCTTATACTCAGTTATATTTGGATGATATACATCATAATGGATAATTTCTTGATTTTTTAAGTTAACTTCAATAGGCTTCATTTTAATGGTATGATGATACACATTATTATAGCTATTAACTAATTTTTGTAATATATCAATCCATTTATAATTCCCTTGAATAGAGAACTGTTTCCACATTTTTCCTTCTAATGTTCTACTAAAACGTTGAACAACAGAGGCATTGATATTTGTATATGTTGAATAGTGATTGATATGTTCCATCATTAACTCTTTGAGTTCTTTGTTGTAAAATTCTTTGCCTTTATCGGTTTGCATATTTCTAGGAATACGTCCACTTCTTAAAAATATCTTTAAAAGCATTTGTAACATATTTACCAGTTTTGTTTTTTAATGCACCAGTCCAACTTTGCTTAGAAAATATATCTATTATAGTTGTTTTTAAAATTAATAAGGGATATACATTTATAATATCTTTAAGATTACCAGTATCCATTTCTACTAAAGCATCTAATTGATCTCTTTCGGATTTTACTGTTGGATGGTGAACCACCACTGATTCATGTTTAACACCTTGTCCAATTACGTTTTTTAAACCTACACTTCCTAGATCCACATAGCACATTTGGATAATATATATATGGTTTTCCATTTGATGTCTTATTAACAGAATTTATCTTATTAGTTTTGGTTTTACGCTTTATACAACATGTTTTAGTGATTTGTAAGAGATATAATTCCTTAAAAAGTTAAGAAGGAAACGTAAGAACAGAGATTAGGTTACGTACACTTTTGATAATTATTCTTAGTGGTTCATATGTTCCATAGAAGCATGTGGTAACGGTAGTTTTCCAAACCATTTATAAGACAAGTTAAAGTTATTGTCGAATTAACTAACATGAAGGCACATAACCGTTAAAGCTTTCTGTTTCAATATGTGAGAAATGCATATGATCACCATTTCAACTTTATGTAATGTATTATCCCCATTTAATGTATCCCAATCTAACGTTATTACATTGTTGTTTCGATTTTTTATAACTAATTTATCGTCCAAGTTTGATTCAATAAAAATATTTAAAAATTGTTTTAGAAGGGGTAGAAGTTAACGGCATGAAAATGTTTACCTTTTTTAATACCACTCAAAGTAATGACGTTTATTATGTTGTATTGTAGATAATTAAGGTTCACAGCATCAAATTCTTCAATACGTGAATAAATATTCATAAGTTGCTTTCTTCCAAAATCGTAATCTTCTTCATTATTAGGAGTTCTTGTTGTTCTAGAGGAAGACTTAATTTCTTGAATTGCTTTATCCAGTTGACCTTTGGTTGCAGCATCGTATTTATCCACACCATCCTTAATTTTTAAATGAGATGTAATTTCTTGTAATGTGGAACATATCTTTTAATCTTTTAGTCAGTTCATCATGAGTATTTTTTTTGTTTTAGCGTCTATTTGGTTTACTACCTCCTGTTTTGTCTTGTTTTCTAATTCTCGTAATTCTTTAAATAATTATTCTTTTGTGTTAGTTTCTACGCTATATATTTTTGCTTTCATTTCTACAAATTTATCCTGCAAATATTTAATCTTTTCTGCATCCATTTTAAAATTTAACATTCCTTCCACACTTTTCTTTGAGGCAGCTTCTAAAGTACTATCTATTGCTTTAATTTTGTAATAACTTATTCATTATAATATTTTCAGTTTTTGTTTTTTTATTTTTTATTTATTTATTTATTTTTTGATAAGTATACCCAGAATAACAGCTTTAACTTTATCTTCTGCTATTTTGATGTTTTCATTTCGAAGCTCTGCAAGTAAACCACTTTTAATAATATCTATATCAAGATCAATATTATTCGTAATGGATGTATTTCACTAATATTAATTCCCATTTGTGTAGATTTAAAAGAACGTTTCCATAAGTTGGGGTATGATTTTAATATACTTTGAATAACCGAAAAGAATATCCATCCGAAAATAATTTAAGTACTGTAATACATAGATGACCACAAATTACTTGTGACGTTTGTTGCACAGTGTCTGCTCTAATAAATTTTAGGAAATCCATTCTATTTCCCTTTAAATATTTAATCAAAGACATCGGTAATCCAGTACCAAAAGAATTGAAAATATAAGAACTTTCATCTTCTTTCCAATAACATTCCAAGAAGCACGGGTATTGTAAATACAAAACCTCCATATTATATTTCAATTGAATCTCCAATTTTTGCTTCTTTAAACGTATTAACTGCTTTCATAAAATAAAATGGTGTGTTATTTATGGACGCTCTTTAACTACTGTGGTTCTCAGCGTCCCATTCTAAATTGGGCGTGAAATACTGCTTAATTTTGCTCAGAGGCCCCTCTAACAGGCTTGAGGTTCTTTTACGTGCCGTAAATCTACGACAGGGGACCAACGGCTTTACTACCCTTCCGAAGGAAGCCATGCTAAGGATTTTTACACCCGAAAAAAAGGTGTAGGTTTTTTTACCTTCTATGAGTTCTTATTTTAAGAATTGCCCCCAAAATTGTAAATATTTGAAGAAATATGATCCACCATAGTGAATCTCGCTGCCTTTTTTTAAACTTCTAATAAATTTCTCTACAATAAGTAATGATGATATAACATTATATAAAAATGTGATTTTTATAGACAAAGAGGTATTCGCATTTTTCGTTCAATAATTCCAAAACCTAATTTACGGTTTTTTCCAGATTCCAACTAATTAAAACAGCATCAAATGTATCACCCAATGGTGTATTAGGATCGCTTTGAATTTCTTTGGCTGTTAATTGTAATTCTTTATCTGTTAAATGTCTTGATTCTAGATCTTAAATCACGACATAGCCTATACAGATCCTAAACATGCAAAGTCCACCTAGTTGATAAGTTCATCACCTCTTGCTAATCGTTCGTCTAGTTCAGTAAATGGTCCACAGGGATACTTTTTCTTCTTTTGAAGCTATACATATGCATTTCTGGCATTATTCCTGAATTCAAACTTTTATTAAAATTGCCTAAACCATATTTACCACAAAATGCTTTTTGTTGTACATTTAATTAAAGACTAGTATATATGCAGCATTTGGATTATTTTCCATATTCGTATCCATCGTATTAAGCTGTTTAAAATACACATCATAAATACTTGTTATTCATTCTTAATTTTGGGACTATGATTACCTGCTTTCCATGCACCATCAAGAACACCAATTCTTTTTAAAAGTTGGCCAATATTATCCAATATTACATATTCTTTCTGTTTACCTGTGTACGTTTCTTTAACCCCTTTACAAACTCTAAGGGAAGGAAGATAAGAATCAGATCTAGATCCAAGTCTTCCAGTTAATTTGTCCCACATTGGTTGAATATATGTTTTATACTTTTCACTTGGACTAGATGTTGGTCTTCCTGTTTTTCAGTCATTATTTTGTAAATTGCCTTAGAGTTTATAAGTATTTCTTCATAGGTGAATAAATCTTCAAGCTTAACTATACCTTTTGGAATTATTTTCTTTAGTGAGCAAAGTGAGCAAACCATCAGTTCCATTATATGTCATTCCTTCCATAATAATAATATCTCCATTAGGAATTACTTCCGAGTTTCCAATGTATAGAAATTGGAGTTGATGGAACAAAGTTAAAGTTCCGGTGTCTTCCTAATTTTGTTCCTATATTAATAGTACCATAGTCTGTAATAACTTGTGGTTGTGGTATAAA
The DNA here is from genome assembly GCA_030762935.1 of Hymenopus coronatus. Taxonomy (NCBI): domain Eukaryota; kingdom Metazoa; phylum Arthropoda; class Insecta; order Mantodea; family Hymenopodidae; genus Hymenopus; species Hymenopus coronatus. Next base: position 187,427,881 of record CM060882.1, on the reverse strand, counting down.
AACTTCATTGTCATCAAGACCTTGTAACCCAGGATTCTTATCAAGTGGAACTAACTCAATAATGTTTTTTGTTCAACTAACGTGTATAATTCATTCTTATTTTCTGCAATTGCGTCTATAATAGGTTGCTCTTTTTGTTTAATTAATACATATAGCATTCTAGGTTGCCTCTTCCATTCTTTAAATTATTCTATTAATTGCCATCTTAATTTTAGACGTTCTTCTGCATGTTTTGGCAATTTATTCATTTATAACGCAAAAATATGCAACTCATGTTTTTACGTTTCATTTTACGTAAATTTTTAAGTTTTGTTTACGTTAAATTTCTAAAATTTCTAATTTTGTCTACTTCCCATCATTGGGTTTATTACTATTGACATGACAAGAAAACCCAAAGTTATTTTTCCAGCACATATTACACTTCTTTAAATGTATCACAATTCATATCCGCTCCAACAAACTCATCGTACGCATATTTAAGACTTGTGTGCTTATCTAAAAAGATCATAAATTTGAATTATCCCGTATTAGTTTTGGAATTTTAGTAAAAGTTTGAACTAAGTAAAATACACTAATTCTTTTAGGTCTACCCCTAAAATGCATTTCCCTTACTATATCTTGGTTTTCTAAAATCCAATAATCTACAACAACTAAAGAATTGTCTTTCATTTGGTCCAGTGATACTATATCACCATTACTACCATTAGAATCTCTACATTTTGAGAGCCAAAGCAAAACTTTTTGCTCACGTTTCTTTTGTACCTTCGCCTAATACACTATTCCTCTTTCAAAAAATGCCTACATCTCCCAGACCTACCGGCCCAATCGCGCATAAAATTTCAAAGTTCATTACGGTATATATTCCCAAGGTCATCCCAGAACATAAATTCTTCTGGCCAGTTAAGCTAGAATTGTATCTTCTAGGGAACCATTATGAGGGAACATATTCTCGTAACGAAAATCGAACTTCCCCACAAACCTTACGGACCTAACAAAATGGAGCCCCTACCCAAAGCGCCTAACTACTCCTTTGGCCCAACTATTCTCCACATCTAAAGCTTTTGGCTATACGATCGATTTTCGAGGTCTAGCTGAGGCTCACAAATTACGTAAATATCAAAAGCCCTTTACTTTACACATCCAAAACAACATTTAGATGTACACACTTACTTTTGTCCGTGACATAACAGATTTCTCTCCTCCAAGTAGTGCAGCTAATTAGGGAACTTCACATTTCTCACAGGTATCTTCTACATCTGTAACAAAAGTAAAATGTCAATTCCGCATTTCGAATGATGCTCTTAATACATAAAAATCCTACAACAATGAATATCTAAAATCCGTAAAGAAATCGTTAAATGGTGCATAGAGTCTCCTAAATAAGTGACGGCAATTTTAAAGTTCTATTTTAACCAAAAATGAGGACCTACGTTTTCTAAAAGGTTTTGGGAGAGTTCCTACATTTGACTAGTCGATGGGGCATGTATGTCAAGCTAAAATCGCTAATATTCATGAGAGGATGTTGAAATATCATCACTTGTGTTAATATGGAGAGTTAAACTAGAAGCAAAAGTTGACAATTCAAAAAGCATAAATCTGCAAATTTAACATCAATTGTACAAAGCAGGTTCTGCTTTTCTAGAGAGTTCCAATTAAAACAGTGTACATCATTTGAATCAGTTAAACAGTACGACGGTTTTTAAGACTACGATTTTTAAAAGAAGAAGTTTTACGAATGATCAATTTGGATTTACTTGACTATGTATTTTTTACTACCAGAACTGTTTAAAGGGGAAAATAATCGCCTTAATAATATAGTGGCACTCTCGTTACTGCAGAAGCATAAAGTGACTAAATAATTGTAATAAAATGATTTAAGAAACCAATTCTTTGTTATGTAAATAGAACTGAAGACTTTGAATAAACCATTAATAGCAATTCTGTTCTGCGTGCAAGACTTCTCCTTCACAACATGAATTCGCCAAATGTTTACTTTTCTAACACTAAACAAATAATAGCATTTGAAATGCTCACCTAATCCACCTCAATGGAATATGTCTCCAAGCACGTCTTCTAGTCCAGGGTAATCGTTTCACCCAGATACGTTTTCGAATTGCATCCTTCGTAGCAAGTCGACGTGGGGTTTTACAGTGATAGCTCGGATCCGCAGCCGGAAACAGAATTTCGTTTGGATGTATGAAACAGAAATCAGAGAGAAAGCTAAGACGTCTGATATTGAAAATTTTAAACCTTCACCATTCAGCACCAATCTATAGCCATGTAGTGTGTACAAAGTTAGTTTAAATTTACGATAAACGATTAGAGGCCTCTACAGACAAAGTTAGAGGACTGATGCAAAATACTTTTTCTATGCACAAACTAACAACCAGAAAAGCGACATCTGCGTGCACTACCATTAGAATCTCTACCTTTTGGGAGCCAAAGCAAAACCTTTTGTTCACGTTTCTTTTGTACCTTCGCCTAATACACTATTCCTCTTTCAAAAAATGCTTACATCTCCCAGACCTACCCGCCCAATCGCGCATAAAATTTCAAAGTTCATTACGGTATATATTCCCAAGGACATCCCAGAACATAAATTCTTCTGGCCAGTTAAGCTAGAATTGTATCTTCTAGGGAACCATTATGAGGGAACATATTCTCGTAACGAAAATCGAACTTCCCCACAAACCTTACGGACCTAACAAAATGGAGCCCCTACCCAAAGCGCCTGACTACTCCTTTGGCCCAACTATTCTCCACATCTAAAGCTTTTGGCTATCCGATCGATTTTCGAGGTCTAGCTGAGGCTCACAAATTACGTAAATATCAAAAGCCCTTTACTTTACACATCCAAAACAACATTTAGATGTACACACTTACTTTTGTCCGTGACATAACAGATTTCTCTCCTCCAAGTAGTGCAGCTAATTAGGGAACTTCACATTTCTCACAGGTATCTTCTACATCTGTAACAAAAGTAAAATGTCAATTCCGCATTTCGAATGATGCTCTTAATACATAAAAATCCTACAACAATGAATATCTAAAATCCGTAAAGAAATCGTTAAATGGTGCATAGAGTCTCCTAAATCAGTGACGGCAATTTTAAAGTTCTATTTTAACCAAAAATGAGGACCTACGTTTTCTAAAAGGTTTTGGGAGAGTTCCTACATTTGACTAGTCGATGGGGCATGTATGTCAAGCTAAAATCGCTAATATTCATGAGAGGATGTTGAAATATCATCACTTGTGTTAATATGGAGAGTTAAACTAGAAGCAAAAGTTGACAATTCAAAAAGCATAAATCTGCAAATTTAACATCAATTGTACAAAGCAGGTTCTGCTTTTCTAGAGAGTTCCAATTAAAACAGTGTACATCATTTGAATCAGTTAAACAGTACGACGGTTTTTAAGACTACGATTTTTAAAAGAAGAAGTTTTACGAATGATCAATTTGGATTTACTTGACTATGTATTTTTTACTACCAGAACTGTTTAAAGGGGAAAATAATCGCCTTAATAATATAGTGGCACTCTCGTTACTGCAGAAGCATAAAGTGACTAAATAATTGTAATAAAATGATTTAAGAAACCAATTCTTTGTTATGTAAATACTACTAAAGACTGAGTAATAGCAATTCTGTTCTGCGTGCATGACTTCTCCTGCAGAACATGAATTCTCCAAATGTTTACTTTTCTAACACTAAACAAATAATAGCATTTGAAATGCTCACCTAATCCACCTCAATGGAATATGTCTCCAAGCACGTCTTCTAGTCCAGGGTAATCGTTTCACCCAGATACGTTTTCGAATTGCATCCTTCGTAGCAAGTCGACGTGGGGTTTTACAGTGATAGCTCGGATCCGCAGCCGGAAACAGAATTTCGTTTGGATGTATGAAACAGAAATCAGAGAGAAAGCTAAGACGTCTGATATTGAAAATTTTAAACCTTCACCATTCAGCCCCAATCTATAGCCATGTAGTGTGTACAAAGTTAGTTTAAATTTACGATAAACGATTAGAGGCCTCTACAGACAAAGTTAGAGGACTGATGCAAAATACTTTTTCTATGCACAAACTAACAACCAGAAAAGCGACATCTGCGTGCACTACCATTAGAATCTCTACCTTTTGGGAGCCAAAGCAAAACCTTTTGTTCACGTTTCTTTTGTACCTTCGCCTAATACACTATTCCTCTTTCAAAAAATGCTTACATCTCCCAGACCTACCCGCCCAATCGCGCATAAAATTTCAAAGTTCATTACGGTATATATTCCCAAGGACATCCCAGAACATAAATTCTTCTGGCCAGTTAAGCTAGAATTGTATCTTCTAGGGAACCATTATGAGGGAACATATTCTCGTAACGAAAATCGAACTTCCCCACAAACCTTACGGACCTAACAAAATGGAGCCCCTACCCAAAGCGCCTGACTACTCCTTTGGCCCAACTATTCTCCACATCTAAAGCTTTTGGCTATCCGATCGATTTTCGAGGTCTAGCTGAGGCTCACAAATTACGTAAATATCAAAAGCCCTTTACTTTACACATCCAAAACAACATTTAGATGTACACACTTACTTTTGTCCGTGACATAACAGATTTCTCTCCTCCAAGTAGTGCAGCTAATTAGGGAACTTCACATTTCTCACAGGTATCTTCTACATCTGTAACAAAAGTAAAATGTCAATTCCGCATTTCGAATGATGCTCTTAATACATAAAAATCCTACAACAATGAATATCTAAAATCCGTAAAGAAATCGTTAAATGGTGCATAGAGTCTCCTAAATCAGTGACGGCAATTTTAAAGTTCTATTTTAACCAAAAATGAGGACCTACGTTTTCTAAAAGGTTTTGGGAGAGTTCCTACATTTGACTAGTCGATGGGGCATGTATGTCAAGCTAAAATCGCTAATATTCATGAGAGGATGTTGAAATATCATCACTTGTGTTAATATGGAGAGTTAAACTAGAAGCAAAAGTTGACAATTCAAAAAGCATAAATCTGCAAATTTAACATCAATTGTACAAAGCAGGTTCTGCTTTTCTAGAGAGTTCCAGTTAAAACAGTGTACATCATTTGAATCAGTTAAACAGTACGACGGTTTTTAAGACTACGATTTTTAAAAGAAGAAGTTTTACTAATGATCAATTTGGATTTACTTGACTATGTATTTTTTACTACCAGAACTGTTTAAAGGGGAAAATAATCGCCTTAATAATATAGTGTCACTCTCGTTACTGCAGAAGCATAAAGTGACTAAATAATTGTAATAAAATGATTTAAGAAACCAATTCTTTGTTATGTAAATAGAACTGTAGACTTTGAATAAACCATTAATAGCAATTCTGTTCTGCGTGCAAGACTTCTCCTTCACAACATGAATTCGCCAAATGTTTACTTTTCTAACACTAAACAAATAATAGCATTTGAAATGCTCACCTAATCCACCTCAATGGAATATGTCTCCAAGCACGTCTTCTAGTCCAGGGTAATCGTTTCACCCAGATACGTTTTCGAATTGCATCCTTCGTAGCAAGTCGACGTGGGGTTTTACAGTGATAGCTCGGATCCGCAGCCGGAAACAGAATTTCGTTTGGATGTATGAAACAGAAATCAGAGAGAAAGCTAAGACGTCTGATATTGAAAATTTTAAACCTTCACCATTCAGCCCCAATCTATAGCCATGTAGTGTGTACAAAGTTAGTTTAAATTTACGATAAACGATTAGAGGCCTCTACAGACAAAGTTAGAGGACTGATGCAAAATACTTTTTCTATGCACAAACTAACAACCAGAAAAGCGACATCTGCGTGCACTACCATTAGAATCTCTACCTTTTGGGAGCCAAAGCAAAACCTTTTGTTCACGTTTCTTTTGTACCTTCGCCTAATACACTATTCCTCTTTCAAAAAATGCTTACATCTCCCAGACCTACCCGCCCAATCGCGCATAAAATTTCAAAGTTCATTACGGTATATATTCCCAAGGACATCCCAGAACATAAATTCTTCTGGCCAGTTAAGCTAGAATTGTATCTTCTAGGGAACCATTATGAGGGAACATATTCTCGTAACGAAAATCGAACTTCCCCACAAACCTTACGGACCTAACAAAATGGAGCCCCTACCCAAAGCGCCTGACTACTCCTTTGGCCCAACTATTCTCCACATCTAAAGCTTTTGGCTATCCGATCGATTTTCGAGGTCTAGCTGAGGCTCACAAATTACGTAAATATCAAAAGCCCTTTACTTTACACATCCAAAACAACATTTAGATGTACACACTTACTTTTGTCCGTGACATAACAGATTTCTCTCCTCCAAGTAGTGCAGCTAATTAGGGAACTTCACATTTCTCACAGGTATCTTCTACATCTGTAACAAAAGTAAAATGTCAATTCCGCATTTCGAATGATGCTCTTAATACATAAAAATCCTACAACAATGAATATCTAAAATCAGTAAAGAAACCGTTAAATGGTGCATAGTCTCCTAAATCAGTGACGGCAATTTCAAAGTTCTATTTTAACCAAAAATGAGCACCTACGTTTTCTAAAAGGTTTTGGGAGAGTTCCTACATTTGAATAGTCGATGGGGCATGTATGTCAAGCTAAAAATCACTAATATTCATGAGAGGATGTTAAATATCATCACTTGTGTTAATATTGAGTGGTAAATTAGAAGCAAAAGTTGACAATTCAAAAAGCATAAATCTGCAAATTTAACATCAATTGTACAAAGCAGGTTCTGCTTTTCTAGAGAGTTCCAATTAAAACAGTGTACATCATTTGAATCAGTTAAACAGTACGACGGTTTTTAAGACTACGATTTTTAAAAGAAGAAGTTTTACGAATGATCAATTTGGATTTACTTGACTATGTATTTTTTACTACCAGAACTGTTTAAAGGGGAAAATATACGCCTTAATAATATAGTGTCATTCTCGTTACTGCAGAAGCATAATGTGACTAAAAAATTGTAATAAAATGATTTAAGAAACCAATTCTTTGTTATGTAAATACTGCTAAAGACTGAGTAATAGCAATTCTGTTCTGCGTGCATGACTTCTCCTGCAGAACATGAATTCTCCAAATGTTTACTTTTCTAACACTAAACAAGTAATAGCATTTGAAATGCTCACCTAATCCACCTCAATGGAATATGTCTCCAAGCACGTCTTCTAGTCCAGGGTAATCGTTTCACCCAGATACGTTTTCGAATTGCATCCTTCGTAGCAAGTCGACGTGGGGTTTTACAGTGATAGCTCGGATCCGCAGCAGGAAACAGAATTTCGTTTGGATGTATGAAACAGAAATCAGAGAGAAAGCTAAGACGTCTGATATTGAAAATTTTAAACCTTCACCATTCAGCACCAATCTATAGCCATGTAGTGTGTACAAAGTTAGTTTAAATTTACGATAAACGATTAGAGGCCTCTACAGACAAAGTTAGAGGACTGATGCAAAATACTTTTTCTATGCACAAACTAACAACCAGAAAAGCGACATCTGCGTGCACTACCATTAGAATCTCTACCTTTTGGGAGCCAAAGCAAAACCTTTTGTTCACGTTTCTTTTGTACCTTCGCCTAATACACTATTCCTCTTTCAAAAAATGCTTACATCTCCCAGACCTACCCGCCCAATCGCGCATAAAATTTCAAAGTTCATTACGGTATATATTCCCAAGGACATCCCAGAACATAAATTCTTCTGGCCAGTTAAGCTAGAATTGTATCTTCTAGGGAACCATTATGAGGGAACATATTCTCGTAACGAAAATCGAACTTCCCCACAAACCTTACGGACCTAACAAAATGGAGCCCCTACCCAAAGCGCCTAACTACTCCTTTGGCCCAACTATTCTCCACATCTAAAGCTTTTGGCTATCCGATCGATTTTCGAGGTCTAGCTGAGGCTCACAAATTACGTAAATATCAAAAGCCCTTTACTTTACACATCCAAAACAACATTTAGATGTACACACTTACTTTTGTCCGTGACATAACAGATTTCTCTCCTCCAAGTAGTGCAGCTAATTAGGGAACTTCACATTTCTCACAGGTATCTTCTACATCTGTAACAAAAGTAAAATGTCAATTCCGCATTTCGAATGATGCTCTTAATACATAAAAATCCTACAACAATGAATATCTAAAATCCGTAAAGAAATCGTTAAATGGTGCATAGAGTCTCCTAAATCAGTGACGGCAATTTTAAAGTTCTATTTTAACCAAAAATGAGGACCTACGTTTTCTAAAAGGTTTTGGGAGAGTTCCTATATTTGACTAGTCGATGGGGCATGTATGTCAAGCTAAAATCGCTAATATTCATGAGAGGATGTTGAAATATCATCACTTGTGTTAATATGGAGAGTTAAACCAGAAGCAAAAGTTGACAATTCAAAAAGCATAAATCTGCAAATTTAACATCAATTGTACAAAGCAGGTTCTGCTTTTCTAGAGAGTTCCAATTAAAACAGTGTACATCATTTGAATCAGTTAAACAGTACGACGGTTTTTAAGACTACGATTTTTAAAAGAAGTTTTACGAATGATCAATTTGGATTTACTTGACTATGTATTTTTTACTACCAGAACTGTTTAAAGGGGAAAATAATCGCCTTAATAATATAGTGTCACTCTCGTTACTGCAGAAGCATAAAGTGACTAAATAATTGTAATAAAATGATTTAAGAAACAAATTCTTTGTTATGTAAATACTACTAAAGACTGAGTAATAGCAATTCTGTTCTGCGTGCATGACTTCTCCTGCAGAACATGAATTCTCCAAATGTTTACTTTTCTAACACTAAACAAATAATAGCATTTGAAATGCTCACCTAATCCACCTCAGTGGAATATGTCTCCAAGCACGTTTTCTAGTCCAGGGTAATCGTTTCACCCAGAGACGTTTTCGAATTGCATCCTTCGTAGCAAGTCGACGTGGGGTTTTACAGTGATAGCTCGGATCCGCAGCAGGAAACAGAATTTCGTTTGGATGTATGAAACAGAAAACAGAGAGAAAGCTAAGACGTCTGATATTGAAAATTTTAAACTTTCACCATTCAGCACCAATCTATAGCCATGTAGTGTGTACAAAGTTAGTTTAAATTTACGATAAACGATTAGCAGCCTCTAGAGACAAAGTTAGAGGACTGATGCAAAATACTTTTTCTATGCACAAACTAACAACCAGAAAAGCGTCATCTGCGTGCACTACCATTAGAATCTCTACATTTTGAGAGCCAAAGCAAAACCTTTCGTTCACGTTTCTTTTGTACCTTCGCCTAATACACTGTTCCTCTTTCAAAAAATGCTTACATCTCCCAGACCTACCCGCCCAATCGCGCATAAAATTTCAAAGTTCATTACGGTATATATTCCCAAGGACATCCCAGAACATAAATTCTTCTGGCCAGTTAAGCTAGAATTGTATCTTCTAGGGAACCATTATGAGGGAACATATTCTCGTAACGAAAATCGAACTTCCCCACAAACCTTACGAACCTAACAAAATGGAGCCCCTACCCAAAGCGCCTAACTACTCCTTTGGCCCAACTATTCTCCACATCAAAAGCTTTTGGCTATCCGATCGATTTTCGAGGTCTAGCTGAGGCTCACAAATTACGTAAATATCAAAAGCCCTTTACTTTACACATCCAAAACAAAATTTAGAAATACACACTTACTTTTGTCCGTGACATAACAGATTTCTCTCCACCAAGTAGTGCAGCTAATTAGGGAACTTCACATTTCTCACAGGTATCTTCTACATCTGTAACAAAAGTAAAATGTCAATTCCGCATTTCGAATGATGCTCTTAATACATAAAAATCCTACAACAATGAATATCTAAAATCCGTAAAGAAATCGTTAAATGGTGCATAGAGTCTCCTAAATAAGTGACGGCAATTTTAAAGTTCTATTTTAACCAAAAAGGGGGACCTACGTTTTCTAAAAGGATTTGGGAGAGTTCCTACATTTGACTAATCGATGGGGCATGTATGTCAAGCTAAAATCACTAATATTCATTAGAGGATGTTGAAATATCATCACTTGTGTTAATATGGAGAGTAAAACTAGAAGCAAAACTTGACAATTCAAAAAACATAAATCTGCAAATTTAACATCAATTGTACAAAGCAGGTTCTGCTTTTCTAGAGAGTTCCAATTAAAACAGTGTACATCATTTGAATCAGTTAAACAGTACGACGGTTTTTAAGACTACGATTTTTAAAAGAAGAAGTTTTGCGAATGATCAATTTGGATTTACTTGACTATGTATTTTTTACTACCAGAACTGTTTAAAGGGGAAAATAATCGCCTTAATAATATAGTGGCACTCTCGTTACTGCAGAAGCATAATGTGACTAAATAATTGTAATAAAATGATTTAAGAAACCAATTCTTTGTTATGTAAATACTACTAAAGACTGAGTAATAGCAATTCTGTTCTGCGTGCATGACTTCTCCTGCAGAACATGAATTCTCCAAATGTTTACTTTTCTAACACTAAACAAATAATAGCATTTGAAATGCTCACCTAATCCACCTCAATGGAATATGTCTCCAAGCACGTCTTCTAGTCCAGGGTAATCGTTTCAACCAGATACGGTTTCGAATTGCATCCTTCGTAGCAAGTCGACGTGGGGTTTTACAGTGATAGCTCGGATCCGCAGCAGGAAACAGAATTTCGTTTGGATGTATGAAACAGAAAACAGAGAGAAAGCTAAGACGTCTGATATTGAAAATTTTAAACCTTCACCATTCAGCACCAATCTATAGCCATGTAGTGTGTACAAAGTTAGTTTAAATTTACGATAAACGATTAGAAGCCTCTACAGACAAAGTTAGAGGACTGATGCAAAATACTTTTTCTATGCACAAACTAACAACCAGAAAAGCGACATCTGCGTGCACTACCATTAGAATCTCTACCTTTTGGGAGCCAAAGCAAAACCTTTTGTTCACGTTTCTTTTGTACCTTCGCCTAATACACTATTCCTCTTTCAAAAAATGCTTACATCTCCCAGACCTACCCGCACAATCGCGCATAAAATTTCAAAGTTCATTACGGTATATATTCCCAAGGACATCCCAGAACATAAATTCTTCTGGCCAGTTAAGCTAGAATTGTATCTTCTAGGGAACCATTATGAGGGAACATATTCTCGTAACGAAAATAGAACTTCCCCACAAACCTTACGGACCTAACAAAATGGAGCCCCTACCCAAAGCGCCTGACTACTCCTTTGGCCCAACTATTCTCCACATCTAAAGCTTTTGGCTATCCGATCGATTTTCGAGGTCTAGCTGAGGCTCACAAATTACGTAAATATCAAAAGCCCTTTACTTTACACATCCAAAACAACATTTAGATGTACACACTTACTTTTGTCCGTGACATAACAGATCTCTCTCCTCCAAGTAGTGCAGCTAATTAGGGAACTTCACATTTCTCACAGGTATCTTCTACATCTGTAACAAAAGTAAAATGTCAATTCCGCATTTCGAATGATGCTCTTAATACATAAAAATCCTACAACAATGAATATCTAAAATCCGTAAAGAAATCGTTAAATGGTGCATAGAGTCTCCTAAATCAGTGACGGCAATTTTAAAGTTCTATTTTAACCAAAAATGAGGACCTACGTTTTCTAAAAGGTTTTGGGAGAGTTCCTACATTTGACTAGTCGATGGGGCATGTATGTCAAGCTAAAATCGCTAATATTCATGAGAGGATGTTGAAATATCATCACTTGTGTTAATATGGAAAGTTAAACTAGAAGCAAAAGTTGACAATTCAAAAAGCATAAATCTGCAAATTTAACATCAATTGTACAAAGCAGGTTCTGCTTTTCTAGAGAGTTCCAATTAAAACAGTGTGCATCATTTGAATCAATTAAACAGTACGACGGTTTTTAAGACTGCGATTTTTAAAAGAAGTTTTACGAATGATCAATTTGGATTTACTTGACTATGTATTTTTTACTACCAGAACTGTTTAAAGGGGAAAATAATCGCCTTAATAATATAGTGTCACTCTCGTTACTGCAGAAGCATAAAGTGACTAAATAATTGTAATAAAATGATTTAAGAAACCAATTCTTTGTTATGTAAATAGAACTGAAGACTTTGAATAAACCATTAATAGCAATTCTGTTCTGCGTGCAAGACTTCTCCTTCACAACATGAATTCGCCAAATGTTTACTTTTCTAACACTAAACAAATAATAGCATTTGAAATGCTCACCTAATCCACCTCAATGGAATATGTCTCCAAGCACGTCTTCTAGTCCAGGGTAATCGTTTCACCCAGAGAGGTTTTCGAATTGCATCCTTCGTAGCAAGTCGACGTGCGGTTTTACAGTGATAGCTCGGATCCGCAGCAGGAAACAGAATTTCGTTTGGATGTATGAAACAGAAAACAGAGAGAAAGCTAAGACGTCTGATATTGAAAATTTTAAACCTTCACCATTCAGCACCAATCTATAGCCATGTAGTGTGTACAAAGTTAGTTTAAATTTACGATAAACGATTAGCAGCCTCTAGAGACAAAGTTAGAGGACTGATGCAAAATACTTTTTCTATGCACAAACTAACAACCAGAAAAGCGACATCTGCGTGCACTACCATTAGAATCTCCACATTTTGAGAGCCAAAGCAAAACCTTTTGTTCACGTTTCTTTTGTACCTTCGCCTAATACACTATTCCTCTTTCAACAAATGCCTACATCTCCCAGACCTACCGGCCCAAGCGCGCATAAAATTTCAAAGTTCATTACGGTATATATTCCCAAGGTCATCCCAGAACATAAATTCTTCTGGCCAGTTAAGCTAGAATTGTATCTTCTAGGGAACCATTATGAGGGAACATATTCTCGTAACGAAAATCGAACTTCCCCACAAACCTTACGGACCTAACAAAATGGAGCCCCTACCCAAAGCGCCTAACTACTCCTTTGGCCCAACTATTCTCCAAATCTAAAGCTTTTGGCTATCCGATCGATTTTCGAGGTCTATCTGAGGCTCTCAAATTACGTAAATATCAAAAGCCCTTTACTTTACACATCCAAAACAACATTTAGATGTACACACTTACTTTTGTCCGTGACATAACAGATTTCTCTCCTCCAAGTAGTGCAGCTAATTAGGGAACTTCACATTTCTCACAGGTATCTTCTACATCTGTAACAAAAGTAAAATGTCAATTCCGCATTTCGAATGATGCTCTTAATACATAAAAATCCTACAACAATGAATATCTAAAATCAGTAAAGAAACCGTTAAATGGTGCATAGAGTCTCCTAAATCAGTGACGGCAATTTCAAAGTTCTATTTTAACCAAAAAGGAGGACCTACGTTTTCTAAAAGGTTTTGGGAGAGTTCCTACATTTGAATAGTCGATGGGGCATGTATGTCAAGCTAAAATCGCTAATATTCATGAGAGGATGTTGAAATATCATCACTTGTGTTAATATGGAAAGTTAAACTAGAAGCAAAAGATGACAATTCAAAAAGCATAAATCTGCAAATTTAACATCAATTGTACAAAGCAGGTTCTGCTTTTCTAGAGAGTTCCAATTAAAACAGTGTACATCATTTGAATCAGTTAAACAGTACGACGGTTTTTAAGACTACGATTTTTAAAAGAAGAAGTTTTACGAATGATCAATTTGGATTTACTTGGCTATGTATTTTTTACTCCAGAACTGTTTAAAGGGGAAAATAATCGCCTTAATAATATAGTGTCACTCTCGTTACTGCAGAAGCATAAAGTGACTAAATAATTGTAATAAAATGATTTAAGAAACCAATTCTTTGTTATGTAAATAGAACTGAAGACTTTGAATAATCCATTAATAGCAATTCTGTTCTGCGTGCAAGACTTCTCCTTCACAACATGAATTCGCCAAATGTTTACTTTTCTAACACTAAACAAATAATAGCATTTGAAATGCTCACCTAATCCACCTCAATGGAATATGTCTCCAAGCACGTTTTCTAGTCCAGGGTAATCGTTTCACCCAGAGACGTTTTCGAATTGCATCCTTCGTAGCAAGTCGACGTGGGGTTTTACAGTGATAGCTCGGATCCGCAGCAGGAAACAGAATTTCGTTTGGATGTATGAAACAGAAAACAGAGAGAAAGCTAAGACGTCTGATATTGAAAATTTTAAACTTTCACCATTCAGCACCAATCTATAGCCATGTAGTGTGTACAAAGTTAGTTTAAATTTACGATAAACGATTAGCAGCCTCTAGAGACAAAGTTAGAGGACTGATGCAAAATACTTTTTCTATGCACAAACTAACAACCAGAAAAGCGTCATCTGCGTGCACTACCATTAGAATCTCTACATTTTGAGAGCCAAAGCAAAACCTTTGGTTCACGTTTCTTTTGTACCTTCGCCTAATACACTATTCCTCTTTCAAAAAATGCCTACATCTCCCAGACCTACCGGCCCAATCGCGCATAAAATTTCAAAGTTCATTACGGTATATATTCCCAAGGTCATCCCAGAACATAAATTCTTCTGGCCAGTTAAGCTAGAATTGTATCTTCTAGGGAACCATTATGAGGGAACATATTCTCGTAACGAAAATCGAACTTCCCCACAAACCTTACGAACCTAACAAAATGGAGCCCCTACCCAAAGCGCCTAACTACTCCTTTGGCCCAACTATTCTCCACATCAAAAGCTTTTGGCTATCCGATTTATTTTCGAGGTCTAGCTAGGCTCACAAATTACGTAAATATCAAAAGCCCTTTACTTTACACATCCAAAACAAAATTTAGAAGTACACACTTACTTTTGTCCGTGACATAACAGATTTCTCTCCACCAAGTAGTGCAGCTAATTAGGGAACTTCTCATTTCTCACAGGTATCTTCTACATCTGTAACAAAAGTAAAATGTCAATTCCGCATTTCGAATGATGCTCTTAATACATAAAAATCCTACAACAATGAATATCTAAAATCCGTAAAGAAATCGTTAAATGGTGCATAGAGTCTCCTAAATAAGTGACGGCAATTTTAAAGTTCTATTTTAACCAAAAAGGAGGACCTACGTTTTCTAAAAGGATTTGGGAGAGTTCCTACATTTGACTAATCGATGGGGCATGTATGTCAAGCTAAAATCACTAATATTCATTAGAGGATGTTGAAATATCATCACTTGTGTTAATATGGAGAGTAAAACTAGAAGCAAAACTTGACAATTCAAAAAGCATAAATCTGCAAATTTAACATCAATTGTACAAAGCAGGTTCTGCTTTTCTAGAGAGTTCCAATTAAAACAGTGTACATCATTTGAATCAGTTAAACAGTACGACGGTTTTTAAGACTACGATTTTTAAAAGAAGAAGTTTTACGAATGATCAATTTGGATTTACTTGACTATGTATTTTTTACTACCAGAACTGTTTAAAGGGGAAAATAATCGCCTTAATAATATAGTGGCACTCTCGTTACTGCAGAAGCATAATGTGACTAAATAATTGTAATAAAATGATTTAAGAAACCAATTCTTTGTTATGTAAATACTACTAAAGACTGAGTAATAGCAATTCTGTTCTGCGTGCATGACTTCTCCTGCAGAACATGAATTCTCCAAATGTTTACTTTTCTAACACTAAACAAATAATAGCATTTGAAATGCTCACCTAATCCACCTCAATGGAATATGTCTACAAGCACGTCTTCTAGTCCAGGGTAATCGTTTCAACCAGATACGGTTTCGAATTGCATCCTTCGTAGCAAGTCGACGTGGGGTTTTACAGTGATAGCTCGGATCCGCAGCAGGAAACAGAATTTCGTTTGGATGTATGAAACAGAAAACAGAGAGAAAGCTAAGACGTCTGATATTGAAAATTTTAAACCTTCACCATTCAGCACCAATCTATAGCCATGTAGTGTGTACAAAGTTAGTTTAAATTTACGATAAACGATTAGAAGCCTCTACAGACAAAGTTAGAGGACTGATGCAAAATACTTTTTCTATGCACAAACTAACAACCAGAAAAGCGACATCTGCGTGCACTACCATTAGAATCTCTACCTTTTGGGAGCCAAAGCAAAACCTTTTGTTCACGTTTCTTTTGTACCTTCGCCTAATACACTATTCCTCTTTCAAAAAATGCTTACATCTCCCAGACCTACCCGCCCAATCGCGCATAAAATTTCAAAGTTCATTACGGTATATATTCCCAAGGACATCCCAGAACATAAATTCTTCTGGCCAGTTAAGCTAGAATTGTATCTTCTAGGGAACCATTATGAGGGAACACATTCTCGTAACGAAAATCGAACTTCCCCACAAACCTTACGGACCTAACAAAATGGAGCCCCTACCCAAAGCGCCTGACTACTCCTTTGGCCCAGCTATTCTCCACATCTAAAGCTTTTGGCTATCCGATCGATTTTCGAGGTCTAGCTGAGGCTCACAAATTACGTAAATATCAAAAGCCCTTTACTTTACACATCCAAAACAACATTTAGATGTACACACTTACTTTTGTCCGTGACATAACAGATTTCTCTCCTCCAAGTAGTGCAGCTAATTAGGGAACTTCACATTTCTCACAGGTATCTTCTACATCTGTAACAAAAGTAAAATGTCAATTCCGCATTTCGAATGATGCTCTTAATACATAAAAATCCTACAACAATGAATATCTAAAATCCGTAAAGAAATCGTTAAATGGTGCATAGAGTCTACTAAATCAGTGACGGCAATTTTAAAGTTCTATTTTAACCAAAAATGAGGACCTACGTTTTCTAAAAGGTTTTGGGAGAGTTCCTACATTTGACTAGTCGATGGGGCATGTATGTCAAGCTAAAATCGCTAATATTCATGAGAGGATGTTGAAATATCATCACTTGTGTTAATATGGAAAGTTAAACTAGAAGCAAAAGTTGACAATTCAAAAAGCATAAATCTGCAAATTTAACATCAATTGTACAAAGCAGGTTCTGCTTTTCTAGAGAGTTCCAATTAAAACAGTGTACATCATTTGAATCAGTTAAACAGTACGACGGTTTTTAAGACTACGATTTTTAAAAGAAGAAGTTTTACGAATGATCAATTTGGATTTACTTGACTATGTATTTTTTACTCCAGAACTGTTTAAAGGGGAAAATAATCGCCTTAATAATATAGTGTCACTCTCGTTACTGCAGAAGCATAAAGTGACTAAATAATTGTAATAAAATGATTTAAGAAACCAATTCTTTGTTATGTAAATAGAACTGAAGACTTTGAATAATCCATTAATAGCAATTCTGTTCTGCGTGCAAGACTTCTCCTTCACAACATGAATTCGCCAAATGTTTACTTTTCTAACACTAAACAAATAATAGCATTTGAAATGCTCACCTAATCCACCTCAATGGAATATGTCTCCAAGCACGTTTTCTAGTCCAGGGTAATCGTTTCACCCAGAGACGTTTTCGAATTGCATCCTTCGTAGCAAGTCGACGTGGGGTTTTACAGTGATAGCTCGGATCCGCAGCAGGAAACAGAATTTCGTTTGGATGTATGAAACAGAAAACAGAGAGAAAGCTAAGACGTCTGATATTGAAAATTTTAAACTTTCACCATTCAGCACCAATCTATAGCCATGTAGTGTGTACAAAGTTAGTTTAAATTTACGATAAACGATAAGAAGCCTCTACAGACAAAGTTAGAGGACTGATGCAAAATACTTTTTCTATGCACAAACTAACAACCAGAAAAGCGTCATCTGCGTGCACTACCATTAGAATCTCTACATTTTGAGAGCCAAAGCAAAACCTTTTGTTCACGTTTCTTTTGTACCTTCGCCTAATACACTATTCCTCTTTCAAAAAATGCCTACATCTCCCAGACCTACCGGCCCAATCGCGCATAAAATTTCAAAGTTCATTACGGTATATATTCCCAAGGTCATCCCAGAACATAAATTCTTCTGGCCAGTTAAGCTAGAATTGTATCTTCTAGGGAATCATTATGAGGGAACATATTCTCGTAACGAAAATCGAACTTCCCCACAAACCTTACGGACCTAACAAAATGGAGCCCCTACCCAAAGCGCCTAACTACTCCTTTGGCCCAACTATTCTCCACATCTAAAGCTTTTGGCTATCCGATCGATTTTCGAGGTCTATCTGAGGCTCTCAAATTACGTAAATATCAAAAGCCCTTTACTTTACACATCCAAAACAACATTTAGATGTACACACTTACTTTTGTCCGTGACATAACAGATTTCTCTCCTCCAAGTAGTGCAGCTAATTAGGGAACTTCACATTTCTCACAGGTATCTTCTACATCTGTAACAAAAGTAAAATGTCAATTCCGCATTTCGAATGATGCTCTTAATACATAAAAATCCTACAACAATGAATATCTAAAATCAGTAAAGAAACCGTTAAATGGTGCATAGAGTCTCCTAAATCAGTGACGGCAATTTCAAAGTTCTATTTTAACCAAAAAGGAGCACCTACGTTTTCTAAAAGGTTTTGGGAGAGTTACTACATTTGAGTAGTCGATGGGGCATGTATGTCAAGCTAAAAATCACTAATATTCATTAGAGGATGTTGAAATATCATCACTTGTGTTAATATCGAGAGGTAAACTAGAAGCAAAAGTTGACAATTCAAAAAGCATAAATCTGCAAATTTAACATCAATTGTACAAAGCAGGTTCTGCTTTTCTAGAGAGTTCCAATTAAAACAGTGTACATCATTTGAATCAGTTAAACAGTACGACGGTTTTTAAGACTACGATTTTTAAAAGAAGAAGTTTTACGAATGATCAATTTGGATTTACTTGACTATGTATTTTTTACTCCAGAACTGTTTAAAGGGGAAAATAATCGCCTTAATAAAATAGTGTCATTCTCGTTACTCCAGAAGCATAAAGTGACTAAATAATTGTAATAAAATGATTTAAGAAACAAATTCTTTGTTATGTAAATACTACTAAAGACTGAGTAATAGCAATTCTGTTCTGCGTGCATGACTTCTCCTGCAGAACATGAATTCTCCAAATGTTTACTTTTCTAACACTAAACAAATAATAGCATTTGAAATGCTCACCTAATCCACCTCAATGGAATATGTCTCCAAGCACGTTTTCTAGTCCAGGGTAATCGTTTCACCCAGAGACGTTTTCGAATTGCATCCTTCGTAGCAAGTCGACGTGGGGTTTTACAGTGATAGCTCGGATCCGCAGCAGGAAACAGAATTTCGTTTGGATGTATGAAACAGAAAACAGAGAGAAAGCTAAGACGTCTGATATTGAAAATTTTAAACCTTCACCATTCAGCACCAATCTATAGCCATGTAGTGTGTACAAAGTTAGTTTAAATTTACGATAAACGATTAGAAGCCTCTACAGACAAAGTTAGAGGACTGATGCAAAATACTTTTTCTATGCACAAACTAACAACCAGAAAAGCGACATCTGCGTGCACTACCATTAGAATCTCTACCTTTTGGGAGCCAAAGCAAAACCTTTTGTTCACGTTTCTTTTGTACCTTCGCCTAATACACTATTCCTCTTTCAAAAAATGCTTACATCTCCCAGACCTACCCGCCCAATCGCGCATAAAATTTCAAAGTTCATTACGGTATATATTCCCAAGGACATCCCAGAACATAAATTCTTCTGGCCAGTTAAGCTAGAATTGTATCTTCTAGGGAACCATTATGAGGGAACACATTCTCGTAACGAAAATCGAACTTCCCCACAAACCTTACGGACCTAACAAAATGGAGCCCCTACCCAAAGCGCCTGACTACTCCTTTGGCCCAGCTATTCTCCACATCTAAAGCTTTTGGCTATCCGATCGATTTTCGAGGTCTAGCTGAGGCTCACAAATTACGTAAATATCAAAAGCCCTTTACTTTACACATCCAAAACAACATTTAGATGTACACACTTACTTTTGTCCGTGACATAACAGATTTCTCTCCTCCAAGTAGTGCAGCTAATTAGGGAACTTCACATTTCTCACAGGTATCTTCTACATCTGTAACAAAAGTAAAATGTCAATTCCGCATTTCGAATGATGCTCTTAATACATAAAAATCCTACAACAATGAATATCTAAAATCCGTAAAGAAATCGTTAAATGGTGCATAGAGTCTACTAAATCAGTGACGGCAATTTTAAAGTTCTATTTTAACCAAAAATGAGGACCTACGTTTTCTAAAAGGTTTTGGGAGAGTTCCTACATTTGACTAGTCGATGGGGCATGTATGTCAAGCTAAAATCGCTAATATTCATGAGAGGATGTTGAAATATCATCACTTGTGTTAATATGGAAAGTTAAACTAGAAGCAAAAGTTGACAATTCAAAAAGCATAAATCTGCAAATTTAACATCAATTGTACAAAGCAGGTTCTGCTTTTCTAGAGAGTTCCAATTAAAACAGTGTACATCATTTGAATCAGTTAAACAGTACGACGGTTTTTAAGACTACGATTTTTAAAAGAAGAAGTTTTACGAATGATCAATTTGGATTTACTTGACTATGTATTTTTTACTCCAGAACTGTTTAAAGGGGAAAATAATCGCCTTAATAATATAGTGTCACTCTCGTTACTGCAGAAGCATAAAGTGACTAAATAATTGTAATAAAATGATTTAAGAAACCAATTCTTTGTTATGTAAATAGAACTGAAGACTTTGAATAATCCATTAATAGCAATTCTGTTCTGCGTGCAAGACTTCTCCTTCACAACATGAATTCGCCAAATGTTTACTTTTCTAACACTAAACAAATAATAGCATTTGAAATGCTCACCTAATCCACCTCAATGGAATATGTCTCCAAGCACGTTTTCTAGTCCAGGGTAATCGTTTCACCCAGAGACGTTTTCGAATTGCATCCTTCGTAGCAAGTCGACGTGGGGTTTTACAGTGATAGCTCGGATCCGCAGCAGGAAACAGAATTTCGTTTGGATGTATGAAACAGAAAACAGAGAGAAAGCTAAGACGTCTGATATTGAAAATTTTAAACCTTCACCATTCAGCACCAATCTATAGCCATGTAGTGTGTACAAAGTTAGTTTAAATTTACGATAAACGATTAGCAGCCTCTAGAGACAAAGTTAGAGGACTGATGCAAAATACTTTTTCTATGCACAAACTAACAACCAGAAAAGCGTCATCTGCGTGCACTACCATTAGAATCTCTACATTTTGAGAGCCAAAGCAAAACCTTTTGTTCACGTTTCTTTTGTACCTTCGCCTAATACACTATTCCTCTTTCAAAAAATGCCTACATCTCCCAGACCTACCGGCCCAATCGCGCATAAAATTTCAAAGTTCATTACGGTATATATTCCCAAGGTCATCCCAGAACATAAATTCTTCTGGCCAGTTAAGCTAGAATTGTATCTTCTAGGGAATCATTATGAGGGAACATATTCTCGTAACGAAAATCGAACTTCCCCACAAACCTTACGGACCTAACAAAATGGAGCCCCTACCCAAAGCGCCTAACTACTCCTTTGGCCCAACTATTCTCCACATCTAAAGCTTTTGGCTATCCGATCGATTTTCGAGGTCTATCTGAGGCTCTCAAATTACGTAAATATCAAAAGCCCTTTACTTTACACATCCAAAACAACATTTAGATGTACACACTTACTTTTGTCCGTGACATAACAGATTTCTCTCCTCCAAGTAGTGCAGCTAATTAGGGAACTTCACATTTCTCACAGGTATCTTCTACATCTGTAACAAAAGTAAAATGTCAATTCCGCATTTCGAATGATGCTCTTAATACATAAAAATCCTACAACAATGAATATCTAAAATCAGTAAAGAAACCGTTAAATGGTGCATAGAGTCTCCTAAATCAGTGACGGCAATTTCAAAGTTCTATTTTAACCAAAAAGGAGCACCTACGTTTTCTAAAAGGTTTTGGGAGAGTTACTACATTTGAGTAGTCGATGGGGCATGTATGTCAAGCTAAAAATCACTAATATTCATTAGAGGATGTTGAAATATCATCACTTGTGTTAATATCGAGAGGTAAACTAGAAGCAAAAGTTGACAATTCAAAAAGCATAAATCTGCAAATTTAACATCAATTGTACAAAGCAGGTTCTGCTTTTCTAGAGAGTTCCAATTAAAACAGTGTACATCATTTGAATCAGTTAAACAGTACGACGGTTTTTAAGACTACGATTTTTAAAAGAAGAAGTTTTACGAATGATCAATTTGGATTTACTTGACTATGTATTTTTTACTCCAGAACTGTTTAAAGGGGAAAATAATCGCCTTAATAAAATAGTGTCATTCTCGTTACTCCAGAAGCATAAAGTGACTAAATAATTGTAATAAAATGATTTAAGAAACAAATTCTTTGTTATGTAAATACTACTAAAGACTGAGTAATAGCAATTCTGTTCTGCGTGCATGACTTCTCCTGCAGAACATGAATTCTCCAAATGTTTACTTTTCTAACACTAAACAAATAATAGCATTTGAAATGCTCACCTAATCCACCTCAATGGAATATGTCTCCAAGCACGTTTTCTAGTCCAGGGTAATCGTTTCACCCAGAGACGTTTTCGAATTGCATCCTTCGTAGCAAGTCGACGTGGGGTTTTACAGTGATAGCTCGGATCCGCAGCAGGAAACAGAATTTCGTTTGGATGTATGAAACAGAAAACAGAGAGAAAGCTAAGACGTCTGATATTGAAAATTTTAAACCTTCACCATTCAGCACCAATCTATAGCCATGTAGTGTGTACAAAGTTAGTTTAAATTTACGATAAACGATTAGAAGCCTCTACAGACAAAGTTAGAGGACTGATGCAAAATACTTTTTCTATGCACAAACTAACAACCAGAAAAGCGACATCTGCGTGCACTACCATTAGAATCTCTACCTTTTGGGAGCCAAAGCTAAACCTTTTGTTCACGTTTCTTTTGTACCTTCGCCTAATACACTATTCCTCTTTCAAAAAATGCTTACATCTCCCAGACCTACCCGCCCAATCGCGCATAAAATTTCAAAGTTCATTACGGTATATATTCCCAAGGACATCCCAGAACATAAATTCTTCTGGCCAGAGAAGCTAGAATTGTATCTTCTAGGGAACCATTATGAGGGAACATATTCTCGTAACGAAAATCGAACTTCCCCACAAACCTTACGGACCTAACAAAATGGAGCCCCTACCCAAAGCGCCTAACTACTCCTTTGGCCCAACTATTCTCCACATCAAAAGCTTTTGGCTATCCGATCGATTTTCGAGGTCTAGCTGAGGCTCACAAATTACGTAAATATCAAAAGCCCTTTACTTTACACATCCAAAACAACATTTAGCTGTACACACTTACTTTTGTCCGTGACATAACAGATTTCTCTCCTCCAAGTAGTGCAGCTAATTAGGGAACTTCACATTTCTCACAGGTATCTTCTACATCTGTAACAAAAGTAAAATGTCAATTCCGCATTTCGAATGATGCACTTAATACATAAAAATCCTACAACAACGAATATCTAAAATCCGTAAAGAAATCGTTAAATGGTGCATAGAGTCTCCTAAATCAGTGACGGCAATTTTAAAGTTCTATTTTAACCAAAAATGAGGACCTACGTTTTCTAAAAGGTTTTGGGAGAGTTCCTCCATTTGACTAGTCGATGGGGCATGTATGTCAAGCTAAAATCGCTAATATTCATGAGAGGATGTTGAAATATCATCACTTGTGTTAATATGGAGAGTTAAACTAGAAGCAAAAGTTGACAATTCAAAAAGCATAAATCTGCAAATTTAACTTCAATTGTACAAAGCAGGTTCTGCTTTTCTAGAGAGTTCCAATTAAAACAGTGTACATCATTTGAATCAGTTAAACAGTACGACGGTTTTTAAGACTACGATTTTTAAAAGAAGTTTTACGAATGATCAATTTGGATTTACTTGACTATGTATTTTTTACTACCAGAACTGTTTAAAGGGGAAAATAATCGCCTTAATAATATAGTGTCACTCTCGTTACTGCAGAAGCATAAAGTGACTAAATAATTGTAATAAAATGATTTAAGAAACCAATTCTTTGTTATGTAAATAGAACTGAAGACTTTGAATAAACCATTAATAGCAATTCTGTTCTGCGTGCAAGACTTCTCCTTCACAACATGAATTCGCCAAATGTTTACTTTTCTAACACTAAACAAATAATAGCATTTGAAATGCTCACCTAATCCACCTCAATGGAATATGTCTCCAAGCACGTCTTCTAGTCCAGGGTAATCGTTTCACCCAGAGAGGTTTTCGAATTGCATCCTTCGTAGCAAGTCGACGTGCGGTTTTACAGTGATAGCTCGGATCCGCAGCAGGAAACAGAATTTCGTTTGGATGTATGAAACAGAAAACAGAGAGAAAGCTAAGACGTCTGATATTGAAAATTTTAAACCTTCACCATTCAGCACCAATCTATAGCCATGTAGTGTGTACATAGTTAGTTTAAATTTACGATAAACGATTAGCAGCCTCTAGAGACAAAGTTAGAGGACTGATGCAAAATACTTTTTCTATGCACAAACTAACAACCAGAAAAGCGACATCTGCGTGCACTACCATTAGAATCTCCACATTTTGAGAGCCAAAGCAAAATCTTTTGTTCACGTTTCTTTTGTACCTTCGCCTAATACACTATTCCTCTTTCAACAAATGCCTACATCTCACAGACCTACCGGCCCAATCGCGCATAAAATTTCAAAGTTCATTACGGTATATATTCCCAAGGTAATCCCAGAACATAAATTCTTCTGGCCAGTTAAGCTAGAATTGTATCTTCTAGGGAACCATTATGAGGGAACATATTCTCGTAACGAAAATCGAACTTCCCCACAAACCTTACGGACCTAACAAAATGGAGCCCCTACCCAAAGCGCCTAACTACTCCTTTGGCCCAACTATTCTCCACATCTAAAGCTTTTGGCTATCCGATCGATTTTCGAGGTCTAGCTGAGGCTCACAAATTACGTAAATATCAAAAGCCCTTTACTTTACACATCCAAAACAACATTTAGATGTACACACTTACTTTTGTCCGTGACATAACAGATTTCTCTCCTCCAAGTAGTGCAGCTAATTAGGGAACTTCACATTTCTCACAGGTATCTTCTACATCTGTAACAAAAGTAAAATGTCAATTCCGCATTTCGAATGATGCTCTTAATACATAAAAATCCTACAACAATGAATATCTAAAATCAGTAAAGAAACCGTTAAATGGTGCATAGAGTCTCCTAAATCAGTGACGGCAATTTCAAAGTTCTATTTTAACCAAAAAGGTGCACCTACGTTTTCTAAAAGGTTTTGGGAGAGTTCCTACATTTGAATAGTCGATGGGGCATGTATGTCAAGCTAAAAATCACTAATATTCATTAGAGGATGTTGAAATATCATCACTTGTGTTAATATCGAGAGGTAAACTAGAAGCAAAAGTTGACAATTCAAAAAGCATAAATCTGCAAATTTAACATCAATTGTACAAAGCAGGTTCTGCTTTTCTAGAGAGTTCCAATTAAAACAGTGTACATCATTTGAATCAGTTAAACAGTACGACGGTTTTTAAGACTACGATTTTTAAAAGAAGAAGTTTTACGAATGATCAATTTGGATTTACTTGACTATGTATTTTTTACTACCAGAACTGTTTAAAGGGGAAAATATACGCCTTAATAATATAGTGTCATTCTCGTTACTCCAGAAGCATAAAGTGACTAAATAATTGTAATAAAATGATTTAAGAAACAAATTCTTTGTTATGTTAATACTACTAAAGACTGAGTAATAGCAATTCTGTTCTGCGTGCATGACTTCTCCTGCAGAACATGAATTCTCCAAATGTTTACTTTTCTAACACTAAACAAATAATAGCATTTGAAATGCTCACCTAATCCACCTCAATGGAATATGTCTCCAAGCACGTTTGCTAGTCCAGGGTAATCGTTTCACCCAGAGACGTTTTCGAATTGCATCCTTCGTAGCAAGTCGACGTGGGGTTTTACAGTGATAGCTCGGATCCGCAGCAGGAAACAGAATTTCGTTTGGATGTATGAAACAGAAAACAGAGAGAAAGCTAAGACGTCTGATATTGAAAATTTTAAACTTTCACCATTCAGCACCAATCTATAGCCATGTAGTGTGTACAAAGTTAGTTTAAATTTACGATAAACGATTAGCAGCCTCTAGAGACAAAGTTAGAGGACTGATGCAAAATACTTTTTCTATGCACAAACTAACAACCAGAAAAGCGTCATCTGCGTGCACTACCATTAGAATCTCTACATTTTGAGAGCCAAAGCAAAACCTTTGGTTCACGTTTCTTTTGTACCTTCGCCTAATACACTATTCCTCTTTCAACAAATGCCTACATCTCCCAGACCTACCGGCCCAATCGCGCATAAAATTTCAAAGTTCATTACGGTATATATTCCCAAGGACATCGCAGAACATAAATTCTTCTGGCCAGTTAAGCTAGAATTGTATCTTCTAGGGAACCATTATGAGGGAACATATTCTCGTAACGAAAATCGAACTTCCCCACAAACCTTACGAACCTAACAAAATGGAGCCCCTACCCAAAGCGCCTAACTACTCCTTTGGCCCAACTATTCTCCACATCAAAAGCTTTTGGCTATCCGATCGATTTTCGAGGTCTAGCTGAGGCTCACAAATTACGTAAATATCAAAAGCCCTTTACTTTACACATCCAAAACAACATTTAGCTGTACACACTTACTTTTGTCCGTGACATAACAGATTTCTCTCCTCCAAGTAGTGCAGCTAATTAGGGAACTTCACATTTCTCACAGGTATCTTCTACATCTGTAACAAAAGTAAAATGTCAATTCCGCATTTCGAATGATGCACTTAATACATAAAAATCCTACAAC
Source organism: Hymenopus coronatus (assembly GCA_030762935.1). Lineage (NCBI taxonomy): Eukaryota > Metazoa > Arthropoda > Insecta > Mantodea > Hymenopodidae > Hymenopus > Hymenopus coronatus. The sequence continues at coordinate 187,400,956 of CM060882.1, read as the reverse complement.
AACGAATATCTAAAATCCGTAAAGAAATCGTTAAATGGTGCATAGAGTCTCCTAAATCAGTGACGGCAATTTTAAAGTTCTATTTTAACCAAAAATGAGGACCTACGTTTTCTAAAAGGTTTTGGGAGAGTTCCTCCATTTGACTAGTCGATGGGGCATGTATGTCAAGCTAAAATCGCTAATATTCATGAGAGGATGTTGAAATATCATCACTTGTGTTAATATGGAGAGTTAAACTAGAAGCAAAAGTTGACAATTCAAAAAGCATAAATCTGCAAATTTAACTTCAATTGTACAAAGCAGGTTCTGCTTTTCTAGAGAGTTCCAATTAAAACAGTGTACATCATTTGAATCAGTTAAACAGTACGACGGTTTTTAAGACTACGATTTTTAAAAGAAGTTTTACGAATGATCAATTTGGATTTACTTGACTATGTATTTTTTACTACCAGAACTGTTTAAAGGGGAAAATAATCGCCTTAATAATATAGTGTCACTCTCGTTACTGCAGAAGCATAAAGTGACTAAATAATTGTAATAAATGATTTAAGAAACCAATTCTTTGTTATGTAAATAGAACTGAAGACTTTGAATAAACCATTAATAGCAATTCTGTTCTGCGTGCAAGACTTCTCCTTCACAACATGAATTCGCCAAATGTTTACTTTTCTAACACTAAACAAATAATAGCATTTGAAATGCTCACCTAATCCACCTCAATGGAATATGTCTCCAAGCACGTCTTCTAGTCCAGGGTAATCGTTTCACCCAGAGAGGTTTTCGAATTGCATCCTTCGTAGCAAGTCGACGTGCGGTTTTACAGTGATAGCTCGGATCCGCAGCAGGAAACAGAATTTCGTTTGGATGTATGAAACAGAAAACAGAGAGAAAGCTAAGACGTCTGATATTGAAAATTTTAAACCTTCACCATTCAGCACCAATCTATAGCCATGTAGTGTGTACATAGTTAGTTTAAATTTACGATAAACGATTAGCAGCCTCTAGAGACAAAGTTAGAGGACTGATGCAAAATACTTTTTCTATGCACAAACTAACAACCAGAAAAGCGACATCTGCGTGCACTACCATTAGAATCTCCACATTTTGAGAGCCAAAGCAAAATCTTTTGGTCACGTTTCTTTTGTACCTTCGCCTAATACACTATTCCTCTTTCAACAAATGCCTACATCTCACAGACCTACCGGCCCAATCGCGCATAAAATTTCAAAGTTCATTACGGTATATATTCCCAAGGTAATCCCAGAACATAAATTCTTCTGGCCAGTTAAGCTAGAATTGTATCTTCTAGGGAACCATTATGAGGGAACATATTCTCGTAACGAAAATCGAACTTCCCCACAAACCTTACGGACCTAACAAAATGGAGCCCCTACCCAAAGCGCCTAACTACTCCTTTGGCCCAACTATTCTCCACATCTAAAGCTTTTGGCTATCCGATCGATTTTCGAGGTCTAGCTGAGGCTCTCAAATTACGTAAATATCAAAAGCCCTTTATTTTACACATCCAAAACAACATTTAGATGTACACACTTACTTTTGTCCGTGACATAACAGATTTCTCTCCTCCAAGTAGTGCAGCTAATTAGGGAACTTCACATTTCTCACAGGTATCTTCTACATCTGTAACAAAAGTAAAATGTCAATTCCGCATTTCGAATGATGCTCTTAATACATAAAAATCCTACAACAATGAATATCTAAAATCAGTAAAGAAACCGTTAAATGGTGCATAGAGTCTCCTAAATCAGTGACGGCAATTTCAAAGTTCTATTTTAACCAAAAAGGTGCACCTACGTTTTCTAAAAGGTTTTGGGAGAGTTCCTACATTTGAATAGTCGATGGGGCATGTATGTCAAGCTAAAAATCACTAATATTCATTAGAGGATGTTGAAATATCATCACTTGTGTTAATATCGAGAGGTAAACTAGAAGCAAAAGTTGACAATTCAAAAAGCATAAATCTGCAAATTTAACATCAATTGTACAAAGCAGGTTCTGCTTTTCTAGAGAGTTCCAATTAAAACAGTGTACATCATTTGAATCAGTTAAACAGTACGACGGTTTTTAAGACTACGATTTTTAAAAGAAGAAGTTTTACGAATGATCAATTTGGATTTACTTGACTATGAATTTTTTACTACCAGAACTGTTTAAAGGGGAAAATAATCGCCTTAATAATATAGTGGCACTCTCGTTACTGCAGAAGCATAATGTGACTAAATAATTGTAATAAAATGATTTAAGAAACCAATTCTTTGTTATGTAAATACTACTAAAGACTGAGTAATAGCAATTCTGTTCTGCGTGCATGACTTCTCCTGCAGAACATGAATTCTCCAAATGTTTACTTTTCTAACACTAAACAAATAATAGCATTTGAAATGCTCACCTAATCCACCACAATGGAATATGTCTCCAAGCACGTCTTCTAGTCCAGGGTAATCGTTTCAACCAGATACGGTTTCGAATTGCATCCTTCGTAGCAAGTCGACGTGGGGTTTTACAGTGATAGCTCGGATCCGCAGCAGGAAACAGAATTTCGTTTGGATGTATGAAACAGAAAACAGAGAGAAAGCTAAGACGTCTGATATTGAAAATTTTAAACCTTCACCATTCAGCACCAATCTATAGCCATGTAGTGTGTACAAAGTTAGTTTAAATTTACGATAAACGATTAGCAGCCTCTAGAGACAAAGTTAGAGGACTGATGCAAAATACTTTTTCTATGCACAAACTAACAACCAGAAAAGCGTCATCTGCGTGCACTACCATTAGAATCTCTACATTTTGAGAGCCAAAGCAAAACCTTTGGTTCACGTTTCTTTTGTACCTTCGCCTAATACACTGTTCCTCTTTCAAAAAATGCCTACATCTCCCAGACCTACCGGCCCAATCGCGCATAAAATTTCAAAGTTCATTACGGTATATATTCCCAAGGACATCGCAGAACATAAATTCTTCTGGCCAGTTAAGCTAGAATTGTATCTTCTAGGGAACCATTATGAGGGAACATATTCTCGTAACGAAAATCGAACTTCCCCACAAACCTTACGAACCTAACAAAATGGAGCCCCTACCCAAAGCGCCTAACTACTCCTTTGGCCCAACTATTCTCCACATCAAAAGCTTTTGGCTATCCGATCGATTTTCGAGGTCTAGCTAGGCTCACAAATTACGTAAATATCAAAAGCCCTTTACTTTACACATCCAAAACAAAATTTAGAAGTACACACTTACTTTTGTCCGTGACATAACAGATTTCTCTCCACCAAGTAGTGCAGCTAATTAGGGAACTTCACATTTCTCACAGGTATCTTCTACATCTGTTACAAAAGTAAAATGTCAATTCCGCATTTCGAATGATGCTCTTAATACATAAAAATCCTACAACAATGAATATCTAAAATCCGTAAAGAAATCGTTAAATGGTGCATAGAGTCTCCTAAATAAGTGACGGCAATTTTAAAGTTCTATTTTAACCAAAAAGGAGGACCTACGTTTTCTAAAAGGATTTGGGAGAGTTCCTACATTTGACTAATCGATGGGGCATGTATGTCAAGCTAAAATCACTAATATTCATTAGAGGATGTTGAAATATCATCACTTGTGTTAATATGGAGGGTAAAACTAGAAGCAAAACTTGACAATTCAAAAAGCATAAATCTGCAAATTTAACATCAATTGTACAAAGCAGGTTCTGCTTTTCTAGAGAGTTCCAATTAAAACAGTGTACATCATTTGAATCAGTTAAACAGTACGACGGTTTTTAAGACTACGATTTTTAAAAGAAGAAGTTTTACGAATGATCAATTTGGATTTACTTGACTATGTATTTTTTACTACCAGAACTGTTTAAAGGGGAAAATAATCGCCTTAATAATATAGTGGCACTCTCGTTACTGCAGAAGCATAATGTGACTAAATAATTGTAATAAAATGATTTAAGAAACCAATTCTTTGTTATGTAAATACTACTAAAGACTGAGTAATAGCAATTCTGTTCTGCGTGCATGACTTCTCCTGCAGAACATGAATTCTCCAAATGTTTACTTTTCTAACACTAAACAAATAATAGCATTTGAAATGCTCACCTAATCCACCTCATTGGAATATGTCTCCAAGCACGTCTTCTAGTCCAGGGTAATCGTTTCAACCAGATACGGTTTCGAATTGCATCCTTCGTAGCAAGTCGACGTGGGGTTTTACAGTGATAGCTCGGATCCGCAGCAGGAAACAGAATTTCGTTTGGATGTATGAAACAGAAAACAGAGAGAAAGCTAAGACGTCTGATATTGAAAATTTTAAACCTTCACCATTCAGCACCAATCTATAGCCATGTAGTGTGTACAAAGTTAGTTTAAATTTACGATAAACGATTAGAAGCCTCTACAGACAAAGTTAGAGGACTGATGCAAAATACTTTTTCTATGCACAAACTAACAACCAGAAAAGCGACATCTGCGTGCACTACCATTAGAATCTCTACCTTTTGGGAGCCAAAGCAAAACCTTTTGTTCACGTTTCTTTTGTACCTTCGCCTAATACACTATTCCTCTTTCAAAAAATGCTTACATCTCCCAGACCTACCCGCCCAATCGCGCATAAAATTTCAAAGTTCATTACGGTATATATTCCCAAGGACATCCCAGAACATAAATTCTTCTGGCCAGTTAAGCTAGAATTGTATCTTCTAGGGAACCATTATGAGGGAACATATTCTCGTAACGAAAATCGAACTTCCCCACAAACCTTACGGACCTAACAAAATGGAGCCCCTACCCAAAGCGCCTGACTACTCCTTTGGCCCAACTATTCTCCACATCTAAAGCTTTTGGCTATCCGATCGTTTTTCGAGGTCTAGCTGAGGCTCACAAATTACGTAAATATCAAAAGCCCTTTACTTTACACATCCAAAACAACATTTAGATGTACACACTTACTTTTGTCCGTGACATAACAGATTTCTCTCCTCCAAGTAGTGCAGCTAATTAGGGAACTTCACATTTCTCACAGGTATCTTCTACATCTGTAACAAAAGTAAAATGTCAATTCCGCATTTCGAATGATGCTCTTAATACATAAAAATCCTACAACAATGAATATCTAAAATCCGTAAAGAAATCGTTAAATGGTGCATAGAGTCTCCTAAATCAGTGACGGCAATTTTAAAGTTCTATTTTAACCAAAAATGAGGACCTACGTTTTCTAAAAGGTTTTGGGAGAGTTCCTACATTTGACTAGTCGATGGGGCATGTATGTCAAGCTAAAATCGCTAATATTCATGAGAGGATGTTGAAATATCATCACTTGTGTTAATATGGAAAGTTAAACTAGAAGCAAAAGTTGACAATTCAAAAAGCATAAATCTGCAAATTTAACATCAATTGTACAAAGCAGGTTCTGCTTTTCTAGAGAGTTCCAATTAAAACAGTGTACATCATTTGAATCAGTTAAACAGTACGACGGTTTTTAAGACTACGATTTTTAAAAGAAGAAGTTTTACGAATGATCAATTTGGATTTACTTGACTATGTATTTTTTACTCCAGAACTGTTTAAAGGGGAAAATAATCGCCTTAATAATATAGTGTCACTCTCGTTACTGCAGAAGCATAAAGTGACTAAATAATTCTAATAAAATGATTTAAGAAACCAATTCTTTGTTATGTAAATAGAACTGAAGACTTTGAATAATCCATTAATAGCAATTCTGTTCTGCGTGCAAGACTTCTCCTTCACAACATGAATTCGCCAAATGTTTACTTTTCTAACACTAAACAAATAATAGCATTTGAAATGCTCACCTAATCCACCTCAATGGAATATGTCTCCAAGCACGTTTTCTAGTCCAGGGTAATCGTTTCACCCAGAGACGTTTTCGAATTGCATCCTTCGTAGCAAGTCGACGTGGGGTTTTACAGTGATAGCTCGGATCCGCAGCAGGAAACAGAATTTCGTTTGGATGTATGAAACAGAAAACAGAGAGAAAGCTAAGACGTCTGATATTGAAAATTTTAAACTTTCACCATTCAGCACCAATCTATAGCCATGTAGTGTGTACAAAGTTAGTTTAAATTTACGATAAACGATTAGCAGCCTCTAGAGACAAAGTTAGAGGACTGATGCAAAATACTTTTTCTATGCACAAACTAACAACCAGAAAAGCGTCATCTGCGTGCACTACCATTAGAATCTCTACATTTTGAGAGCCAAAGCAAAACCTTTGGTTCACGTTTCTTTTGTACCTTCGCCTAATACACTATTCCTCTTTCAAAAAATGCCTACATCTCCCAGACCTACCGGCCCAATCGCGCATAAAATTTCAAAGTTCATTACGGTATATATTCCCAAGGTCATCCCAGAACATAAATTCTTCTGGCCAGTTAAGCTAGAATTGTATCTTCTAGGGAATCATTATGAGGGAACATATTCTCGTAACGAAAATCGAACTTCCCCACAAACCTTACGGACCTAACAAAATGGAGCCCCTACCCAAAGCGCCTAACTACTCCTTTGGCCCAACTATTCTCCACATCTAAAGCTTTTGGCTATCCGATCGATTTTCGAGGTCTATCTGAGGCTCTCAAATTACGTAAATATCAAAAGCCCTTTACTTTACACATCCAAAACAACATTTAGATGTACACACTTACTTTTGTCCGTGACATAACAGATTTCTCTCCTCCAAGTAGTGCAGCTAATTAGGGAACTTCACATTTCTCACAGGTATCTTCTACATCTGTAACAAAAGTAAAATGTCAATTCCGCATTTCGAATGATGCTCTTAATACATAAAAATCCTACAACAATGAATATCTAAAATCAGTAAAGAAACCGTTAAATGGTGCATAGAGTCTCCTAAATCAGTGACGGCAATTTCAAAGTTCTATTTTAACCAAAAAGGAGCACCTACGTTTTCTAAAAGGTTTTGGGAGAGTTACTACATTTGAGTAGTCGATGGGGCATGTATGTCAAGCTAAAAATCACTAATATTCATTAGAGGATGTTGAAATATCATCACTTGTGTTAATATCGAGAGGTAAACTAGAAGCAAAAGTTGACAATTCAAAAAGCATAAATCTGCAAATTTAACATCAATTGTACAAAGCAGGTTCTGCTTTTCTAGAGAGTTCCAATTAAAACAGTGTACATCATTTGAATCAGTTAAACAGTACGACGGTTTTTAAGACTACGATTTTTAAAAGAAGAAGTTTTACGAATGATCAATTTGGATTTACTTGACTATGTATTTTTTACTCCAGAACTGTTTAAAGGGGAAAATAATCGCCTTAATAAAATAGTGTCATTCTCGTTACTCCAGAAGCATAAAGTGACTAAATAATTGTAATAAAATGATTTAAGAAACAAATTCTTTGTTATGTAAATACTACTAAAGACTGAGTAATAGCAATTCTGTTCTGCGTGCATGACTTCTCCTGCAGAACATGAATTCTCCAAATGTTTACTTTTCTAACACTAAACAAATAATAGCATTTGAAATGCTCACCTAATCCACCTCAATGGAATATGTCTCCAAGCACGTTTTCTAGTCCAGGGTAATCGTTTCACCCAGAGACGTTTTCGAATTGCATCCTTCGTAGCAAGTCGACGTGGGGTTTTACAGTGATAGCTCGGATCCGCAGCAGGAAACAGAATTTCGTTTGGATGTATGAAACAGAAAACAGAGAGAAAGCTAAGACGTCTGATATTGAAAATTTTAAACCTTCACCATTCAGCACCAATCTATAGCCATGTAGTGTGTACAAAGTTAGTTTAAATTTACGATAAACGATTAGAAGCCTCTACAGACAAAGTTAGAGGACTGATGCAAAATACTTTTTCTATGCACAAACTAACAACCAGTAAAGCGACATCTGCGTGCACTACCATTAGAATCTCTACCTTTTGGGAGCCAAAGCTAAACCTTTTGTTCACGTTTCTTTTGTACCTTCGCCTAATACACTATTCCTCTTTCAAAAAATGCTTACATCTCCCAGACCTACCCGCCCAATCGCGCATAAAATTTCAAAGTTCATTACGGTATATATTCCCAAGGACATCCCAGAACATAAATTCTTCTGGCCAGAGAAGCTAGAATTGTATCTTCTAGGGAACCATTATGAGGGAACATATTCTCGTAACGAAAATCGAACTTCCCCACAAACCTTACGGACCTAACAAAATGGAGCCCCTACCCAAAGCGCCTAACTACTCCTTTGGCCCAACTATTCTCCACATCAAAAGCTTTTGGCTATCCGATCGATTTTCGAGGTCTAGCTGAGGCTCACAAATTACGTAAATATCAAAAGCCCTTTACTTTACACATCCAAAACAACATTTAGCTGTACACACTTACTTTTGTCCGTGACATAACAGATTTCTCTCCTCCAAGTAGTGCAGCTAATTAGGGAACTTCACATTTCTCACAGGTATCTTCTACATCTGTAACAAAAGTAAAATGTCAATTCCGCATTTCGAATGATGCACTTAATACATAAAAATCCTACAACAACGAATATCTAAAATCCGTAAAGAAATCGTTAAATGGTGCATAGAGTCTCCTAAATCAGTGACGGCAATTTTAAAGTTCTATTTTAACCAAAAATGAGGACCTACGTTTTCTAAAAGGTTTTGGGAGAGTTCCTCCATTTGACTAGTCGATGGGGCATGTATGTCAAGCTAAAATCGCTAATATTCATGAGAGGATGTTGAAATATCATCACTTGTGTTAATATGGAGAGTTAAACTAGAAGCAAAAGTTGACAATTCAAAAAGCATAAATCTGCAAATTTAACTTCAATTGTACAAAGCAGGTTCTGCTTTTCTAGAGAGTTCCAATTAAAACAGTGTACATCATTTGAATCAGTTAAACAGTACGACGGTTTTTAAGACTACGATTTTTAAAAGAAGTTTTACGAATGATCAATTTGGATTTACTTGACTATGTATTTTTTACTACCAGAACTGTTTAAAGGGGAAAATAATCGCCTTAATAATATAGTGTCACTCTCGTTACTGCAGAAGCATAAAGTGACTAAATAATTGTAATAAAATGATTTAAGAAACCAATTCTTTGTTATGTAAATAGAACTGAAGACTTTGAATAAACCATTAATAGCAATTCTGTTCTGCGTGCAAGACTTCTCCTTCACAACATGAATTCGCCAAATGTTTACTTTTCTAACACTAAACAAATAATAGCATTTGAAATGCTCACCTAATCCACCTCAATGGAATATGTCTCCAAGCACGTCTTCTAGTCCAGGGTAATCGTTTCACCCAGAGAGGTTTTCGAATTGCATCCTTCGTAGCAAGTCGACGTGCGGTTTTACAGTGATAGCTCGGATCCGCAGCAGGAAACAGAATTTCGTTTGGATGTATGAAACAGAAAACAGAGAGAAAGCTAAGACGTCTGATATTGAAAATTTTAAACCTTCACCATTCAGCACCAATCTATAGCCATGTAGTGTGTACATAGTTAGTTTAAATTTACGATAAACGATTAGCAGCCTCTAGAGACAAAGTTAGAGGACTGATGCAAAATACTTTTTCTATGCACAAACTAACAACCAGAAAAGCGTCATCTGCGTGCACTACCATTAGAATCTCTACATTTTGAGAGCCAAAGCAAAACCTTTGGTTCACGTTTCTTTTGTACCTTCGCCTAATACACTGTTCCTCTTTCAAAAAATGCCTACATCTCCCAGACCTACCGGCCCAATCGCGCATAAAATTTCAAAGTTCATTACGGTATATATTCCCAAGGACATCGCAGAACATAAATTCTTCTGGCCAGTTAAGCTAGAATTGTATCTTCTAGGGAACCATTATGAGGGAACATATTCTCGTAACGAAAATCGAACTTCCCCACAAACCTTACGAACCTAACAAAATGGAGCCCCTACCCAAAGCGCCTAACTACTCCTTTGGACCAACTATTCTCCACATCAAAAGCTTTTGGCTATCCGATCGATTTTCGAGGTCTAGCTAGGCTCACAAATTACGTAAATATCAAAAGCCCTTTACTTTACACATCCAAAACAAAATTTAGAAGTACACACTTACTTTTGTCCGTGACATAACAGATTTCTCTCCACCAAGTAGTGCAGCTAATTAGGGAACTTCACATTTCTCACAGGTATCTTCTACATCTGTAACAAAAGTAAAATGTCAATTCCGCATTTCGAATGATGCTCTTAATACATAAAAATCCTACAACAATGAATATCTAAAATCCGTAAAGAAATCGTTAAATGGTGCATAGAGTCTCCTAAATAAGTGACGGCAATTTTAAAGTTCTATTTTAACCAAAAAGGAGGACCTACGTTTTCTAAAAGGATTTGGGAGAGTTCCTACATTTGACTAATCGATGGGGCATGTATGTCAAGCTAAAATCACTAATATTCATTAGAGGATGTTGAAATATCATCACTTGTGTTAATATGGAGAGTAAAACTAGAAGCAAAACTTGACAATTCAAAAAGCATAAATCTGCAAATTTAACATCAATTGTACAAAGCAGGTTCTGCTTTTCTAGAGAGTTCCAATTAAAACAGTGTACATCATTTGAATCAGTTAAACAGTACGACGGTTTTTAAGACTACGATTTTTAAAAGAAGAAGTTTTACGAATGATCAATTTGGATTTACTTGACTATGTATTTTTTACTACCAGAACTGTTTAAAGGGGAAAATAATCGCCTTAATAATATAGTGGCACTCTCGTTACTGCAGAAGCATAATGTGACTAAATAATTGTAATAAAATGATTTAAGAAACCAATTCTTTGTTATGTAAATACTACTAAAGACTGAGTAATAGCAATTCTGTTCTGCGTGCATGACTTCTCCTGCAGAACATGAATTCTCCAAATGTTTACTTTTCTAACACTAAACAAATAATAGCATTTGAAATGCTCACCTAATCCACCTCAATGGAATATGTCTCCAAGCGCGTCTTCTAGTCCAGGGTAATCGTTTCAACCAGATACGGTTTCGAATTGCATCCTTCGTAGCAAGTCGACGTGGGGTTTTACAGTGATAGCTCGGATCCGCAGCAGGAAACAGAATTTCGTTTGGATGTATGAAACAGAAAACAGAGAGAAAGCTAAGACGTCTGATATTGAAAATTTTAAACCTTCACCATTCAGCACCAATCTATAGCCATGTAGTGTGTACAAAGTTAGTTTAAATTTACGATAAACGATTAGAAGCCTCTACAGACAAAGTTAGAGGACTGATGCAAAATACTTTTTCTATGCACAAACTAACAACCAGAAAAGCGACATCTGCGTGCACTACCATTAGAATCTCTACCTTTTGGGAGCCAAAGCAAAACCTTTTGTTCACGTTTCTTTTGTACCTTCGCCTAATACACTATTCCTCTTTCAAAAAATGCTTACATCTCCCAGACCTACCCGCCCAATCGCGCATAAAATTTCAAAGTTCATTACGGTATATATTCCCAAGGACATCCCAGAACATAAATTCTTCTGGCCAGTTAAGCTAGAATTGTATCTTCTAGGGAACCATTATGAGGGAACATATTCTCGTAACGAAAATCGAACTTCCCCACAAACCTTACGGACCTAACAAAATGGAGCCCCTACCCAAAGCGCCTGACTACTCCTTTGGCCCAACTATTCTCCACATCTAAAGCTTTTGGCTATCCGATCGATTTTCGAGGTCTAGCTGAGGCTCACAAATTACGTAAATATCAAAAGCCCTTTACTTTACACATCCAAAACAACATTTAGATGTACACACTTACTTTTGTCCGTGACATAACAGATTTCTCTCCTCCAAGTAGTGCAGCTAATTAGGGAACTTCACATTTCTCACAGGTATCTTCTACATCTGTAACAAAAGTAAAATGTCAATTCCGCATTTCGAATGATGCTCTTAATACATAAAAATCCTACAACAATGAATATCTAAAATCCGTAAAGAAATCGTTAAATGGTGCATAGAGTCTCCTAAATCAGTGACGGCAATTTTAAAGTTCTATTTTAACCAAAAATGAGGACCTACGTTTTCTAAAAGGTTTTGGGAGAGTTCCTACATTTGACTAGTCGATGGGGCATGTATGTCAAGCTAAAATCGCTAATATTCATGAGAGGATGTTGAAATATCATCACTTGTGTTAATATGGAAAGTTAAACTAGAAGCAAAAGTTGACAATTCAAAAAGCATAAATCTGCAAATTTAACATCAATTGTACAAAGCAGGTTCTGCTTTTCTAGAGAGTTCCAATTAAAACAGTGTACATCATTTGAATCAGTTAAACAGTACGACGGTTTTTAAGACTACGATTTTTAAAAGAAGAAGTTTTACGAATGATCAATTTGGATTTACTTGACTATGTATTTTTTACTCCAGAACTGTTTAAAGGGGAAAATAATCGCCTTAATAATATAGTGTCACTCTCGTTACTGCAGAAGCATAAAGTGACTAAATAATTGTAATAAAATGATTTAAGAAACCAATTCTTTGTTATGTAAATAGAACTGAAGACTTTGAATAATCCATTAATAGCAATTCTGTTCTGCGTGCAAGACTTCTCCTTCACAACATGAATTCGCCAAATGTTTACTTTTCTAACACTAAACAAATAATAGCATTTGAAATGCTCACCTATTCCACCTCAATGGAATATGTCTCCAAGCACGTTTTCTAGTCCAGGGTAATCGTTTCACCCAGAGACGTTTTCGAATTGCATGCTTCGTAGCAAGTCGACGTGGGGTTTTACAGTGATAGCTCGGATCCGCAGCAGGAAACAGAATTTCGTTTGGATGTATGAAACAGAAAACAGAGAGAAAGCTAAGACGTCTGATATTGAAAATTTTAAACTTTCACCATTCAGCACCAATCTATAGCCATGTAGTGTGTACAAAGTTAGTTTAAATTTACGATAAACGATTAGCAGCCTCTAGAGACAAAGTTAGAGGACTGATGCAAAATACTTTTTCTATGCACAAACTAACAACCAGAAAAGCGTCATCTGCGTGCACTACCATTAGAATCTCTACATTTTGAGAGCCAAAGCAAAACCTTTGGTTCACGTTTCTTTTGTACCTTCGCCTAATACACTATTCCTCTTTCAAAAAATGCCTACATCTCCCAGACCTACCGGCCCAATCGCGCATAAAATTTCAAAGTTCATTACGGTATATATTCCCAAGGTCATCCCAGAACATAAATTCTTCTGGCCAGTTAAGCTAGAATTGTATCTTCTAGGGAATCATTATGAGGGAACATATTCTCGTAACGAAAATCGAACTTCCCCACAAACCTTACGGACCTAACAAAATGGAGCCCCTACCCAAAGCGCCTAACTACTCCTTTGGCCCAACTATTCTCCACATCTAAAGCTTTTGGCTATCCGATCGATTTTCGAGGTCTATCTGAGGCTCTCAAATTACGTAAATATCAAAAGCCCTTTACTTTACACATCCAAAACAACATTTAGATGTACACACTTACTTTTGTCCGTGACATAACAGATTTCTCTCCTCCAAGTAGTGCAGCTAATTAGGGAACTTCACATTTCTCACAGGTATCTTCTACATCTGTAACAAAAGTAAAATGTCAATTCCGCATTTCGAATGATGCTCTTAATACATAAAAATCCTACAACAATGAATATCTAAAATCAGTAAAGAAACCGTTAAATGGTGCATAGAGTCTCCTAAATCAGTGACGGCAATTTCAAAGTTCTATTTTAACCAAAAAGGTGCACCTACGTTTTCTAAAAGGTTTTGGGAGAGTTCCTACATTTGAATAGTCGATGGGGCATGTATGTCAAGCTAAAAATCACTAATATTCATTAGAGGATGTTGAAATATCATCACTTGTGTTAATATCGAGAGGTAAACTAGAAGCAAAAGTTGACAATTCAAAAAGCATAAATCTGCAAATTTAACATCAATTGTACAAAGCAGGTTCTGCTTTTCTAGAGAGTTCCAATTAAAACAGTGTACATCATTTGAATCAGTTAAACAGTACGACGGTTTTTAAGACTACGATTTTTAAAAGAAGAAGTTTTACGAATGATCAATTTGGATTTACTTGACTATGTATTTTTTACTACCAGAACTGTTTAAAGGGGAAAATATACGCCTTAATAATATAGTGTCATTCTCGTTACTCCAGAAGCATAAAGTGACTAAATAATTGTAATAAAATGATTTAAGAAACAAATTCTTTGTTATGTAAATACTACTAAAGACTGAGTAATAGCAATTCTGTTCTGCGTGCATGACTTCTCCTGCAGAACATGAATTCTCCAAATGTTTACTTTTCTAACACTAAACAAATAATAGCATTTGAAATGCTCACCTAATCCACCTCAATGGAATATGTCTCCAAGCACGTTTGCTAGTCCAGGGTAATCGTTTCACCCAGAGACGTTTTCGAATTGCATCCTTCGTAGCAAGTCGACGTGGGGTTTTACAGTGATAGCTCGGATCCGCAGCAGGAAACAGAATTTCGTTTGGATGTATGAAACAGAAAACAGAGAGAAAGCTAAGACGTCTGATATTGAAAATTTTAAACTTTCACCATTCAGCACCAATCTATAGCCATGTAGTGTGTACAAAGTTAGTTTAAATTTACGATAAACGATTAGCAGCCTCTAGAGACAAAGTTAGAGGACTGATGCAAAATACTTTTTCTATGCACAAACTAACAACCAGAAAAGCGTCATCTGCGTGCACTACCATTAGAATCTCTACATTTTGAGAGCCAAAGCAAAACCTTTGGTTCACGTTTCTTTTGTACCTTCGCCTAATACACTATTCCTCTTTCAACAAATGCCTACATCTCCCAGACCTACCGGCCCAATCGCGCATAAAATTTCAAAGTTCATTACGGTATATATTCCCAAGGACATCGCAGAACATAAATTCTTCTGGCCAGTTAAGCTAGAATTGTATCTTCTAGGGAACCATTATGAGGGAACATATTCTCGTAACGAAAATCGAACTTCCCCACAAACCTTACGAACCTAACAAAATGGAGCCCCTACCCAAAGCGCCTAACTACTCCTTTGGCCCAACTATTCTCCACATCAAAAGCTTTTGGCTATCCGATCGATTTTCGAGGTCTAGCTGAGGCTCACAAATTACGTAAATATCAAAAGCCCTTTACTTTACACATCCAAAACAACATTTAGCTGTACACACTTACTTTTGTCCGTGACATAACAGATTTCTCTCCTCCAAGTAGTGCAGCTAATTAGGGAACTTCACATTTCTCACAGGTATCTTCTACATCTGTAACAAAAGTAAAATGTCAATTCCGCATTTCGAATGATGCACTTAATACATAAAAATCCTACAACAACGAATATCTAAAATCCGTAAAGAAATCGTTAAATGGTGCATAGAGTCTCCTAAATCAGTGACGGCAATTTTAAAGTTCTATTTTAACCAAAAATGAGGACCTACGTTTTCTAAAAGGTTTTGGGAGAGTTCCTCCATTTGACTAGTCGATGGGGCATGTATGTCAAGCTAAAATCGTTAATATTCATGAGAGGATGTTGAAATATCATCACTTGTGTTAATATGGAGAGTTAAACTAGAAGCAAAAGTTGACAATTCAAAAAGCATAAATCTGCAAATTTAACTTCAATTGTACAAAGCAGGTTCTGCTTTTCTAGAGAGTTCCAATTAAAACAGTGTACATCATTTGAATCAGTTAAACAGTACGACGGTTTTTAAGACTACGATTTTTAAAAGAAGTTTTACGAATGATCAATTTGGATTTACTTGACTATGTATTTTTTACTACCAGAACTGTTTAAAGGGGAAAATAATCGCCTTAATAATATAGTGTCACTCTCGTTACTGCAGAAGCATAAAGTGACTAAATAATTGTAATAAAATGATTTAAGAAACCAATTCTTTGTTATGTAAATAGAACTGAAGACTTTGAATAAACCATTAATAGCAATTCTGTTCTGCGTGCAAGACTTCTCCTTCACAACATGAATTCGCCAAATGTTTACTTTTCTAACACTAAACAAATAATAGCATTTGAAATGCTCACCTAATCCACCTCAATGGAATATGTCTCCAAGCACGTCTTCTAGTCCAGGGTAATCGTTTCACCCAGAGAGGTTTTCGAATTGCATCCTTCGTAGCAAGTCGACGTGCGGTTTTACAGTGATAGCTCGGATCCGCAGCAGGAAACAGAATTTCGTTTGGATGTATGAAACAGAAAACAGAGAGAAAGCTAAGACGTCTGATATTGAAAATTTTAAACCTTCACCATTCAGCACCAATCTATAGCCATGTAGTGTGTACATAGTTAGTTTAAATTTACGATAAACGATTAGCAGCCTCTAGAGACAAAGTTAGAGGACTGATGCAAAATACTTTTTCTATGCACAAACTAACAACCAGAAAAGCGACATCTGCGTGCACTACCATTAGAATCTCCACATTTTGAGAGCCAAAGCAAAATCTTTTGTTCACGTTTCTTTTGTACCTTCGCCTAATACACTATTCCTCTTTCAACAAATGCCTACATCTCACAGACCTACCGGCCCAATCGCGCATAAAATTTCAAAGTTCATTACGGTATATATTCCCAAGGTAATCCCAGAACATAAATTCTTCTGGCCAGTTAAGCTAGAATTGTATCTTCTAGGGAACCATTATGAGGGAACATATTCTCGTAACGAAAATCGAACTTCCCCACAAACCTTACGGACCTAACAAAATGGAGCCCCTACCCAAAGCGCCTAACTACTCCTTTGGCCCAACTATTCTCCACATCTAAAGCTTTTGGCTATCCGATCGATTTTCGAGGTCTAGCTGAGGCTCTCAAATTACGTAAATATCAAAAGCCCTTTACTTTACACATCCAAAACAACATTTAGATGTACACACTTACTTTTGTCCGTGACATAACAGATTTCTCTCCTCCAAGTAGTGCAGCTAATTAGGGAACTTCACATTTCTCACAGGTATCTTCTACATCTGTAACAAAAGTAAAATGTCAATTCCGCATTTCGAATGATGCTCTTAATACATAAAAATCCTACAACAATGAATATCTAAAATCAGTAAAGAAACCGTTAAATGGTGCATAGAGTCTCCTAAATCAGTGACGGCAATTTCAAAGTTCTATTTTAACCAAAAAGGTGCACCTACGTTTTCTAAAAGGTTTTGGGAGAGTTCCTACATTTGAATAGTCGATGGGGCATGTATGTCAAGCTAAAAATCACTAATATTCATTAGAGGATGTTGAAATATCATCACTTGTGTTAATATCGAGAGGTAAACTAGAAGCAAAAGTTGACAATTCAAAAAGCATAAATCTGCAAATTTAACATCAATTGTACAAAGCAGGTTCTGCTTTTCTAGAGAGTTCCAATTAAAACAGTGTACATCATTTGAATCAGTTAAACAGTACGACGGTTTTTAAGACTACGATTTTTAAAAGAAGAAGTTTTACGAATGATCAATTTGGATTTACTTGACTATGTATTTTTTACTACCAGAGCTGTTTAAAGGGGAAAATATACGCCTTAATAATATAGTGTCATTCTCGTTACTCCAGAAGCATAAAGTGACTAAATAATTGTAATAAAATGATTTAAGAAACAAATTCTTTGTTATGTAAATACTACTAAAGACTGAGTAATAGCAATTCTGTTCTGCGTGCATGACTTCTCCTGCAGAACATGAATTCTCCAAATGTTTACTTTTCTAACACTAAACAAATAATAGCATTTGAAATGCTCACCTAATCCACCTCAATGGAATATGTCTCCAAGCACGTTTGCTAGTCCAGGGTAATCGTTTCACCCAGAGACGTTTTCGAATTGCATCCTTCGTAGCAAGTCGACGTGGGGTTTTACAGTGATAGCTCGGATCCGCAGCAGGAAACAGAATTTCGTTTGGATGTATGAAACAGAAAACAGAGAGAAAGCTAAGACGTCTGATATTGAAAATTTTAAACTTTCACCATTCAGCACCAATCTATAGCCATGTAGTGTGTACAAAGTTAGTTTAAATTTACGATAAACGATTAGCAGCCTCTAGAGACAAAGTTAGAGGACTGATGCAAAATACTTTTTCTATGCACAAACTAACAACCAGAAAAGCGTCATCTGCGTGCACTACCATTAGAATCTCTACATTTTGAGAGCCAAAGCAAAACCTTTGGTTCACGTTTCTTTTGTACCTTCGCCTAATACACTATTCCTCTTTCAACAAATGCCTACATCTCCCAGACCTACCGGCCCAATCGCGCATAAAATTTCAAAGTTCATTACGGTATATATTCCCAAGGACATCGCAGAACATAAATTCTTCTGGCCAGTTAAGCTAGAATTGTATCTTCTAGGGAACCATTATGAGGGAACATATTCTCGTAACGAAAATCGAACTTCCCCACAAACCTTACGAACCTAACAAAATGGAGCCCCTACCCAAAGCGCCTAACTACTCCTTTGGCCCAACTATTCTCCACATCAAAAGCTTTTGGCTATCCGATCGATTTTCGAGGTCTATCTGAGGCTCTCAAATTACGTAAATATCAAAAGCCCTTTACTTTACACATCCAAAACAACATTTAGCTGTACACACTTACTTTTGTCCGTGACATAACAGATTTCTCTCCTCCAAGTAGTGCAGCTAATTAG
Organism: Hymenopus coronatus; assembly: GCA_030762935.1. Taxonomy (NCBI): domain Eukaryota; kingdom Metazoa; phylum Arthropoda; class Insecta; order Mantodea; family Hymenopodidae; genus Hymenopus; species Hymenopus coronatus. The sequence continues at coordinate 187,382,286 of CM060882.1, read as the reverse complement.
GGAACTTCACATTTCTCACAGGTATCTTCTACATCTGTAACAAAAGTAAAATGTCAATTCCGCATTTCGAATGATGCACTTAATACATAAAAATCCTACAACAACGAATATCTAAAATCCGTAAAGAAATCGTTAAATGGTGCATAGAGTCTCCTAAATCAGTGACGGCAATTTTAAAGTTCTATTTTAACCAAAAATGAGGACCTACGTTTTCTAAAAGGTTTTGGGAGAGTTCCTCCATTTGACTAGTCGATGGGGCATGTATGTCAAGCTAAAATCGTTAATATTCATGAGAGGATGTTGAAATATCATCACTTGTGTTAATATGGAGAGTTAAACTAGAAGCAAAAGTTGACAATTCAAAAAGCATAAATCTGCAAATTTAACTTCAATTGTACAAAGCAGGTTCTGCTTTTCTAGAGAGTTCCAATTAAAACAGTGTACATCATTTGAATCAGTTAAACAGTACGACGGTTTTTAAGACTACGATTTTTAAAAGAAGTAGTTTTACGAATGATCAATTTGGATTTACTTGACTATGTATTTTTTACTACCAGAACTGTTTAAAGGGGAAAATAATCGCCTTAATAATATAGTGTCACTCTCGTTACTGCAGAAGCATAAAGTGACTAAATAATTGTAATAAAATGATTTAAGAAACCAATTCTTTGTTATGTAAATAGAACTGAAGACTTTGAATAAACCATTAATAGCAATTCTGTTCTGCGTGCAAGACTTCTCCTTCACAACATGAATTCGCCAAATGTTTACTTTTCTAACACTAAACAAATAATAGCATTTGAAATTCTCACCTAATCCACCTCAATGGAATATGTCTCCAAGCACGTCTTCTAGTCCAGGGTAATCGTTTCACCCAGAGAGGTTTCGAATTGCATCCTTCGTAGCAAGTCGACGTGCGGTTTTACAGTGATAGCTCGGATCCGCAGCAGGAAACAGAATTTCGTTTGGATGTATGAAACAGAAAACAGAGAGAAAGCTAAGACGTCTGATATTGAAAATTTTAAACCTTCACCATTCAGCACCAATCTATAGCCATGTAGTGTGTACAAAGTTAGTTTAAATTTACGATAAACGATTAGCAGCCTCTAGAGACAAAGTTAGAGGACTGATGCAAAATACTTTTTCTATGCACAAACTAACAACCAGAAAAGCGACATCTGCGTGCACTACCATTAGAATCTCCACATTTTGAGAGCCAAAGCAAAACCTTTTGTTCACGTTCCTTTTGTACCTTCGCCTAATACACTATTCCTCTTTCAACAAATGCCTACATCTCCCAGACCTACCGGCCCAATCGCGCATAAAATTTCAAAGTTCATTACGGTATATATTCCCAAGGTCATCCCAGAACATAAATTCTTCTGGCCAGTTAAGCTAGAGTTGTATCTTCTAGGGAATCATTATGAGGGAACATATTCTCGTAACGAAAATCGAACTTCCCCACAAACCTTACGGACCTAACAAAATGGAGCCCCTACCCAAAGCGCCTAACTACTCCTTTGGCCCAACTATTCTCCACATCTAAAGCTTTTGGCTATCCGATCGATTTTCGAGGTCTATCTGAGGCTCTCAAATTATGTAAATATCAAAAGCCCTTTACTTTACACATCCAAAACAACATTTAGATGTACACACTTACTTTTGTCCGTGACATAACAGATTTCTCTCCTCCAAGTAGTGCAGCTAATTAGGGAACTTCACATTTCTCACAGGTATCTTCTACATCTGTAACAAAAGTAAAATGTCAATTCCGCATTTCGAATGATGCTCTTAATACATAAAAATCCTACAACAATGAATATCTAAAATCAGTAAAGAAACCGTTAAATGGTGCATAGAGTCTCCTAAATCAGTGACGGCAATTTCAAAGTTCTATTTTAACCAAAAAGGAGGACCTACGTTTTCTAAAAGGTTTTGGGAGAGTTCCTACATTTGAATAGTTGATGGGGCATGTATGTCAAGCTAGAAATCACTAATATTCATTAGAGGATGTTGAAATATCATCACTTGTGTTAATATGGAGACGTTACCCAGAAGTAAAAGTTGACAATTCCAAAAGCATAAATCTGCAAATTTATCATCAATTGTACAAACCAAGTTCTGATTTTTAGAGAGTTCCAATTGAAACAGTGTACATCATTTGAATCAGTTAAACAGTACGACGGTTTTTAAGACTACGATTGTTAAAAGCGGAATTTGTACGAATGATCAATTTGGATTTACTTGACTATGTATTTTTTACTACCAGAACTGTTTAAAGGGGAAAATAATCACCTTAATAATATAGTGTCACTCTCGTTACTGCAGAAGCATAAAGTGACTAAATAATTGTAATAAAATGATTTAAGAAACAAATGCTTTGTTATGTAAATACTACTGAAGACTTTGAATAAACCATTAATAGCAATTCTGTTCTGCGTGCATGACTTCTCCTGCAGAACATGAATTCTCCAAATGTTTACTTTTCTAACACTAAACAAATAATAGCATTTGAAATGCTCACCTAATCCACCTCAATGGAATATGTCTCCAAGCACATCTTCCAGTCCAGGGTAATCGTTTCACCCAGAGACGTTTTCGAGCTGCATCCTTCGTAGCAATTTGATGTCGGGTCTTCCTTTGATAGCTCTGATCCTCAGCAGGAAACAAAATTTCGTTTGGATGTATGAAACAGAAAACAGAGAACAGAGAAAGCTAAGACGTCTGATAAACTTTTCACACCAACACCATTCAGCACTAATCTAAACCCGTGTAGTGTGTTCAAATTTATTTTCAATCTACGAGAAACGACTAACAGCCTCTAGAGACCAATTTCGAGGTGTGAAAAGGTTCCGAGATACAAGAAAAAAGTATATATGAACCAATAACCAGCAAAGCGTCATCTGCGTGCACTACCATTAGAATCTCTAGATTTTTTGAGCCGAATCAACACATTCTGTTCTCGGTTGTTTCGTAGCTTCTTCTAACACGCCTGTCTTCGCTAACAACAAACCTACCTGTCACAGACATACCTGGCCGTATCGCGCATAAAGTTTCGAAGTTCATTACGGTATATATTCCCAAGGATACCCTAGAGTACCAATTTTCCCTGGCCCATAAACTAAAATTGTATCTTCTAGGGATCCATTAGGAGGGAATAATTTCTCGTAATGGAAACATAACTTTCCCACAATAGTTTACGGACCTAACAAATTAATGCCCCCAACCACAGACGTTAACTCCACTTTTGACTAAACTCTTCCACAGTAAAAATACATATTCCCGACTTGCCCGGCCCAATCGAGCATAAAATGTCAAAGTTCGTTACGGTATATATTGTCATGTATGTGATTGACGAGTATTTTTTAATTAGGTTATAGTTTGTTTTAAGTCTCATTATTGTAAATGTTTTAGAATTCCATTTTCTTATAAATTTCTGTGTTTCTTAAAAACCGGATTCTTGGGTTGAATAAGAGGAAGATTTATGGTTTTCTTTGTTATTATAACCGGATGTGTCTTCCTCTGATTAATGCAACATCTTACAACATTTTGCAACTTATGAGCTTGTGTGGGCTTTCAACCACTTCACGGAACCTACGTGACATTTCGTAGACTTAATCCCAAGCACGTCATGTAGGAAGCTCTGTCTTATTTTTAAATACTGTATTTTGATTGGTGGATTTATTAAGAGCCTGGGCGTAGATTCTGAAGAACCCCCTAGAGACAATTGTCTTGTATAAAATTGTCTGGAATCTTGAATTCCGGGCGCATTTGGTTCTCAGTACTTGAAAGAGGCAGACTCGCTGCCCGAGGGACGTCCGAGGCCCCACCCCGGGTCACTGGCACAACGACACACATCTTTCTTCTCGTCGAGCTAATCAACCCAAAAGGTAAGAAGCTTTTGTTGAATATTAACTATGCTACCAATTCTTGCCTTTCGTATTTGGAATTAGTTCCCGCTCGACACGAAACGCCTGACACGCTTGTCTTGTTTATTGTAATTTACCTTACTATTTTATTGTAGAGTATATTTGCCTTTCGTACGTTATTTCTCAATATATTTATATTATCTGGATTCCCTTTGCGTTATCATCATTGCTCTACCATCTGCCTTTTACCACCCTCAAATAGCTATTCCCCCCTGTGTCCAACTTGAGTTGTGACAATATTCCCAAGGATAACCTAGAACTCCATCTTTCGTGGCCAGTAAAGCTAGAATTGTATTTTCTAGGGATCCAGTAATTAGGAATAAATACGCGTATCGAAAATCTAACGTTCCCATAATACTTTACAGACCTAACAAATGATGTCCCTAACCAAAATAGTTGACGTCATTTATGTCTCATATTCTCGAAATCTGAAGCCTGTTGCTATCCTATTCTGACCAACAGTTTTTCGTGACATAGCTCAGGCTTTCAAGCTATAGCGTAAATTCAACAGTACCCTATAAATTACATACGCTTCTTACTGGCTTATATAATTTCCGTATAATAAAATAATGTCCTCGAAATATTGAAGGCAATTGCTTAATTTTTGAATACTAGAAACGAAAGAATAATTTCACCCAACATCTGACGTTTCAAACTAAAAATGTCCCGAAAGAAGCGACTGTATTTCTGAACCAACTATTTTCTATAACGCAAGATCCTTCGCTATCCTACTTTAGTTCCTTGTGTAAAACTAAAATGTTACTCATACTGCATGTGGCGTGTTTAATTTTCTTTTCCATTTTTATGTCCTTGAGCCGCATGAGTAACTAAAATTAAAGTTACGATTTGAGTTGTAACGTTAACGCGGAGCACAACCAAGTAAGGGAGATCTACGATTCCTGGTAATGCTGCCTTTTGAACCAAGTGCCTATTTATACCGGGAAGGTGTTGTATGAAATGAAAATAAAAATCGTGATGTTGCAAAATAAGTAAACCTCAATTTACAGAGGTTGCAATACTCAGCTTATACAGCTAATTATGGACATCGATAGGATGCGACTGTTTCATTTAAAATACTAAATTTTCTGACAATCTGCATGAACCAAACCAAATGTTTATAAAGAATATAAAAGTTATAAATAATTGTTTTATCATTTCTAAGACTAAGATGTATAATGAATTCAATCCCAGAACTGTAGCGTTTGTAAACCTAACCTGGCGGCTACAAAGCAACATTCTATTTGCGTGAACGTCTATATTAATATGATGTATGTAATTTGATTGGAATTACTATACAAACGATGCACCAATTAGGAAAAACAGTGATTTAAATTAAAAACTGCTCTTTGAAAAAACCTGCTTGAAACTTAGACATTATTTTTGAAGCTTTCCATCATAGTATTCTTTACCAATATCAGTGAATAAGGCAAACATCAATTTTGATGTTTTAGGGCTAAAATTTTAATTGCAAAAAGGGCAGAATGCTCGACACTAAAAATGTGTTTCCGAAAATGGAAAAGTGTTACTAGAATAACTGTGTGTTAGTTCGTCAAGCCTAATGTAGTCTTGCTAAACGTTGACTAAGCCAGTGGTAATTCATTTCAGTGCAAGTCCTATTTATCAGACCAACACAATTTTTCTGTATCCAAAAATACTTCACATTATACAGTTGACAATTATACAAAGGTTTTTCTTCTGCGTTTCGTTTTCAATGTTTTCAACCATTTCAAAAAACAACAAACCTGTCTCTTAAAAGTAATCAGAAAAAGTAGAGTAGAGAAAAGCTTATGAACTACCTAACGGGGAACTTAAAACTTACTAAAAGAGGAAAATAGGATAGTCAGAGAGAAAGAACAGCTAGAGGGCGCTGAAAAGCCCGAAAAGTAGAGGTCCTGCCCGAAGGCGCCTTAAGGTTCCAGTCAAATGACTGTTGGCTGCGGACATACTTTTCTACCCAGTTAGTCTGTTTGGTACTTACAAGCATGTCTTTGGCACTAGGCCTCGGCAATGACGAGCCGATCCAGCGGTGGCAGCTTCTTTGCTGCGGTCAGCTTCTTCGACTGCTGTCTAGGGATTGTTCAGCTAGGCTGTGGCTGATATAGTCTTACTAAACGTTGATTAAGCTATTTCACTATAAGTCTTATCATACCAACACAATTTTTCTGTAAAGCATTTTTCATGCTATAGAGGACTAGTCAATTATACAAAATATGTTTCTAATTCTGCATCTTATTTACAATGTTTTCAGATATCTCCAAAAATTAAACCTCTCCCCTCTAAAAGTAATAAGAAAAAGAAGAGTAGAACTACCTAATGAGGAACTTATTAGAAGAGGGGGAAAAAAGGATATTCAGAGAGAAAGAACAACTAGAGTGCGCTGAAAAGCTCGAAAAGCAGAGGTCCTACCCGAAAGCACCTTATGGTTCCAGTCAAAATCTTTGCGACGGACATACTTCTCTGCCCAGTTAATCTGTTATGTACTTGCAGGCAAGCATGTCTTTGGCACTAGGCCTCGGCAATGACGAGCCGATCCAGCGGTGGCAGCTTCTTTGCTGCGGTCAGCTTCGACTGCTGTCTCAGGATTGTTCGGTTTGGATGTGGCACCTCGGAAGAACTTGCTGGTTGGGTCCTAGACTGCAGCTTTGTCAGTAAGTAAAATGTTATTCTTTACGGTGTTTGTTCCCAAGAAGTTTCCTGCAAATTAAGACCTACTGGTCCGAAGCAAAAGAATGTATGACCTCGAGATGGAGTAGTTACATAGGAATACATCATGGAAATAACAGCCTATTGTGCCAATACCAAAGCATGCCCCTTACCCAAAATACTTTTGTCCGTAATGACAAAAAAAAAAACAAAAAAAAACTCAATTTCAAATGTTTTCAATTGCTCTAAACTCTAAGCTCTTTCTCCTCAAAAATCAAAGTCTTGATCTGATTCTCAATAAGTTTCCACAAGTACCCGTCTTCGCTATGAACACCATCGCAGAGTTATTGAAACAGTCATAGAAGAAAGGGCACGAGTCAATTTATTTTTACGAAACTGCGATATCTAGTGGTATTGGCATGTTTAGAGGTAGATAAGCAGTCTACACAAATTGGAAGATCACGCCATTAATCATTCTAGTAAGGGTTAAATGTCAAATTAATGAGTATTTTCACCTTTAGCATAATCTATAAAGAAGGCTTCCACTTTACAATTTATTTGATAAAGTATCAATACGAGGAAAATGGGGCTTGTAATTAAAGGAAGCAGTGGCTAAAAGGCTAAAATGAATCAATTTTGGATTAGAAGTAACAGATTGCTAGCTGTTTCTAAGACATTTACGTTAGCAAACTTAAATGTTAAGGCTACAATGGAAATTGTGCTTTTGTTAAAAGGCTTATTTAATATCAATTAATGCTGTTTAGCAAATTTAACCAACTGCAATAAGTTTACAACATTTGAAGGAGCAACTAACATGAAAGTAAATTTTAGTTTTATCTGCCTGTAGATCTTTACCTAAAAGCCCTATTACTTTACACATCCAAAACCACATTTAGCTGTACACACTTACTTTTGTCCGTGACATAACAGATTTCTCTCCTCCAAGTAGTGCAGCTAATTAGGGAACTTCACATTTCTCACAGGTATCTTCTACATCTGTAACAAAAGTAAAATGTCAATTCTGTATTTCGAATGATGCATTGATACATAAAAATGCTACAACACTGAATATCTAAAATCCGTATAGAAATCATTAAATGTAGCATTGAGTCTCCTAAATCAGTGACGCAATTTTAAAGCTTTATTTTAACCAACGTTTTTTAAAAGGTTTTGGGGAAGTTACTACATTTGACTAGTCGATGGGGCATGTATGTCAAGCTAAAATCACTAATATTCATGAGAGGATGTTGAAATATCATCACTTGTGTTAATATGGAGACGTTAACCAGAAGTAAAAGTTGACGATTCCAAAAGCATAAATCTGCAAATTTAACATCAATTGTACAAAGCAGGTTCTGCTTTTCTAGAGAGTTCCAATTAAAACAGTGTACATCATTTGAATCAGTTAAACAGTACGACGGCTTTTAAGACTACGATTTTTAAAAGAAGAAGTTTTACGAATGATCAATTTGGATTTACTTGACTATGTATTTTTTACTACCAGAACTGTTTAAAGGGGAAAATAATCGCCTTAATAATATAGTGTCACTCTCGTTACTGCAGAAGCATAAAGTGACTAAATAATTGTAATAAAATGATTTAAGAAACCAATTCTTTGTTATGTAAATAGAACTGAAGATTTTGAATAAACCATTAATAGCAATTCTGTTGTGCGTGCATGACTTCTCCTGCAGAACATGAATTCTCCAAATGTTTACTTTTCTAACACTAAACAAATAATAGCATTTGAAATGCTCACCTAATCCACCTCAATGGAATATGTCTCCAAGCACGTCTTCTAGTCCAGGGTAATCCGTTTCACCCAGAGAGGTTTTCGAATTGCATCCTTCGTAGCAAGTCGACGTGAGGTCTTCCAGTGATAGCTCGGATCCTCAGCAGGAAACAGAATTTCGTTTGGTTGTATGAAACAGAAAACAGAGAGAAAGCTAAGACGTCTGATATTGAAAATTTAAACCTTCACCATTCAGCACCAATCTAAAGCCATGTAGTGTGTACAAAGTTAGTTTCAATTTACGATAAACGATTAGCAGCCTCTAGAGACAAAGTTAGAGGACTGATGCAAAATACTTTTTCTATGCACAAACTAACAACCAGAAAAGCGACATCTGCGTGCACTACCATTAGAATCTCTACATTTTGAGAACCAAAGCAAAACCTTTTGTTCACGTTTCTTTTGTACCTTCGCCTAATACACTATTCCTCTTTCAAAAAATGCCATCATCTCTCAGACCTACCGGCCCAATCGCGCATAAAATTTCAAAGTTCATTACGGTATATATTCCCAAGGACATCCCAGAACATAAATTTTTCTGGCCAGTTAAGCTAGAATTGTATCTTCTAGGGAACCATTATGAGGGAACATATTCTCGTAACGAAAATCGAACTTCCCCACAAACCTTACGGACCTAACAAAATGGAGCCCCTACCCAAAGCGCCTAACTACTCCTTTGGCACAACTATTCTCCACATCAAAAGCTTTTGGCTTTTGGAACGATTTTCGAGGTCTAGCTGAGGCTCACAAATTACGTAAATATCAAAAGCCCTTTACTTTACACATCCAAAACCGCATTTAGATGTACACACTTACTTTTGTCCGTGACATAACAGATTTCTCTCCTCCAAGTAGTGCAGCTAATTAGGGAACTTCACATTTCTCACAGGTATCTTCTACATCTGTAACAAAAGTAAAATGTCAATTCCGCATTTCGAATGATGCTCTTAATACATAAAAATCCTACAACAATGAATATCTAAAATCCGTAAAGAAATCATTAAATGTTGCATAGAGTCTCTTAAATCAGTGACGGCAATTTTAAAGTTTTATTTTAACCAAAAACGAGGACCTACTTTCCTAAAAGGTTTTGGGAGAGTTCCTACATTTGACTAGTCGATGGGGCATGTATGTCAAGCTAAAAGCACTAATATTCATGAGAGGATGTTGAAATATCATCACTTGTGTTAATATGGAGAGGTTAGCCAGAGGCAAAGGTTGACAATTCCAAAAACATTAATCTGCAAATTTAACATCAATTGTACAAAGCAGGTTCTGCTTTTATAGAGAGTTCCTATTAAAACAGTGTACATCATTTGAATTAGTTAAACAGTACGACGGTTTTTAAGACAACGATTTTTAAAAGAAGTTTTACGAATGGTCATTTTGGATTTACTTGACTATGTATTTTTTACTACCAGAACTGTTTAAAGGGTAAATAATCGCCTTAATATTATAGTGGCAATGTCGTTACTGCAGAAGCATAAAGTGACTAAATAATTGTAATAAAATGATTTAAGAAACCAATTCTTTGTTATGCAAATACTACTGAAGACTGATTATACCATTAAAAGCAATTCTGTTCTGCGTGCATGACTTCTCCTGCAGAACATGAATTCTCCAAATGTTTACTTTTGTAACACCAAACAAATAATAGCATTTGAATTGCTCACCTACTCCACCTCAATGGAATATGTCTCCAAGCACATCTTCCAGTCCAGGGTAATCGTTTCACCCAGAGACGTTTTCGAGTTGCATCCTTCGTAGCAAGTCGACGTGGGGTTTTCCAGTGATAGCTCGGATCCTCAGCAGGAAACAGAATTTCGTTTGGCTGTATGAAACAGAAAACAGAGAGAAAGCTAAGACGTCTGATATTGAAAATTTTAAACCTTCACCATTCAGCACCAATCTATAGCCATGTAGTGTGTACAAAGTTAGTTTAAATTTTCGATAAACGATTAGCAGCCTCTAGAGACAAAGTTAGAGGCCTGATGCAAAATACTTTTTCTATGCACAAACTAACAACCAGAAAAGCGACATCTGCGTGCACTATCATTAGAATCTCTACATTTTGAGAGCCAAAGCAAAACCTTTTGTTCACGTTTCTTTTGTACCTTTGCCTAATACACTATTTCTCTTTCAGAAAATACCTATATCTCCCAGAACTACCGGCCCAATCGCGCATAAAATTTCAAAGTTCATTTCGGTATATATTCCCAAGGACATCCTAGAACATAAATTCTTCTGGCCAGTTAAGCTAGAATTGTATCTTCTAGGGAACCGTTATGAGGGAACATATTCTCGTAACGAAAATCGAACTTCCCCACAAACCTTACGGACCTAACAAAATAGAGCCCCTACCCAAAGCATCTAACGCCAATTATGACCCATATTCTCGATATTAAAAACTTGACTATCCTAATCTCACTATGAATAGTTTCTCGATTTTCGTGGCATAGCTCTGGCTCTCAAGCTAAAGTGCCATTCAAACAATACCCGCTACTTTATACATACGCTAAACTATTATTAGCTGTACAGACTTACTTCAGTTCCGTGTTATAAGTGTCCTCCTAATCTTTTATCCAATTGTTGCAACTTCAAATGTTTGATATTCATCTTCAGCATCTGTAACAAGTAAAATCGTCAATCCTGCATTTCAAATGAACCCTTTAATACACATAACCTACAGAAGTTTGTAAAGATCTGGATATAATCAATACCAGCCTTTTAAAGCACCATCGCATTTGAACACGAATTTTACTTTCAATTTAACGCAAAAGTGAATTGCTCTTTTTGTATATCCAATTGAAAAGTACCCAACATTGACTAAGATGGCTCGTGTAATTGAAGCTAAAAGCGTAAAGGTCCCTGAACAAGATGTTCATCTACAACCAGAAGTGAAAAAGGTAAAATGACGGAGCTTTTAACAATGAGGCAAAGATGACAAGTTCAGTCTAAGAACCATTTACATTAGTAAGCTTAACATGAACGCAACAACTCAAATTCTATTTAACATTGTGTATGTTAGTTGAATTTGCTAAACAGCATACATTCCTTAAGGAAGCAAAGTTTGTGATAACATTAATTCTTTTAAAGAATTAACAGGAATGTTCATATTAGTTTTATACGCCTTAAAACTTGTACCTCCTAACTGAATAGAGCAAAATAATAAATTTAATCTCTTATAGTAATGCCTAAACTGCAGAAATTTAACAGAAAAAAATATAATTTTAATTTTTCGGTCCTAAAGGAGAACCGTTTAAAATACATCCTTATTGTTTTCTGAATATTAAGAATATCCACTTTGAATAAGCTACAAATAGTCTATTTTTTCTTCATATATATCACTTCTCCCGCAAAACTTTAATTCGCCGACAGATAACCGTTCTAAAATTACCATTTCAATTACTCACCGTTTTTACTTCATAATGGTTTGTATGTCTAAGCACATCTTCCAGTCCAACGTCTTTGTTTTCCCCCAGAGACGTTTTTGAGCTGCATCCATCGTACCAAGTTGACTGAGTCTACTCGTATCTCATGTCCTCAGCAGCAAACAAATCCAGTTAGATTGTATGGAACAGAAAATAAGGAGAAAGCTTAGAATTCTGACTTTCAAACTATTAGACCAACACCTCAACCCATATAGTGTACGAAACGTTAGTTACTATTTACCAAAAACGGTTGGCAACTTCTACGGCTCAATTTCTAAGTTTTCAATGAACACTTAAGTAAAACATCCTCTCAAAGAGGGCTACACTAACCGACAAAAACCTCGGTTGCTTGCACTGTAATTAGAAGTTGCACATTTTGAAAGCCAAAGACGTCTTTATTTGTTTCACGTTTAGAAATTTTGCGTTCAAAGTCTGTCTTCCCTTAGGAAAAAGTCTACAGTCCCGAAGTTACCCTGACCAATCCCGCATAAAATACAGAGCTTCTTTTCAGTATATATTCCCAAGGATATCCTAGAACACCAATCCTCCCGGCCATTTAAGCTAAAATTGTATATTCTAGGGATCCAGTATATAGGAATAAATACTCGTATCGACACTCGAACTTTCCCATAATACCTTACGGATCTAACCAAATAATGTCCCTAACCAAAGCATCTAACGCCACCCATTCTCTCGAAATCAAAAGCCTTTTATTACCCTAATCCCACCAACAGCTTCTCGATTTTTAAGAAATATCTCTGGCTCTCAGGCTACGTGCAATTCCAACCACACCCGCTACTTTACATATGCTGAAATAATTGGTTGTAAACAGTTCAGTTCCTTGGTATAAAATAGCGTCCACCTAATTGTTTAACATCAGATGTTTGACGTTCATCTTCTGCATCTGTAAAAGAAAGTAAAATATCAATACTGCATTTCTAAAGAACGTTCTAATATACCTATAGCAACCTTCAAACTTTTATAAGAAAAATCCGAAAATAAGTTATTAAACCCGATAAGCACTACCTTTTAAATGATCGGATTCTTAAACAGATTTCCCTTTCAGTATAATGCAAATGGATCTGCATTTCCTGCAAATCGAATTTAAAAGTGCCTACCATTGACTGGAAGTTGGCACATGTAATTGAAGTTAAATGCATAAAGATCCATGAACAAGATGTTCAACAACCAGAACTTAAAAATAAAATGACAACCTTTGACGAAGTAAAAGATGACTACCTCTAATATATGTTGGCAAATTTAACGTTAATGCTACAAAGCAAATTCTGTTTTTCTTAAAAGGCATATGTGCAAAACTGTCATGAAGACTATTTTACAGAGAAATTAATACAAACGTTCATTTTAATTGTATACGCCTATATAGCTTTACCAACAGAAATTAATACAGGAAAAATAATATATTTTATGGTAGTGCCTAAACTGCAGAAAGTAAACACAGGGAAATAATTTCGCTTCCGTGGTTTAAAAAGGAAAACTGCTTAATATAAATGCTTGTTTTGTCCTAAAAATTACGAACATCCACTTTAAATAAGCAACAAGTAGTAAACATTTTTCTTCAGACATTTCACTTCTGTTGCTGAACTTTAATTCACCGACTGATTACCTTTCTGAAACAACCATTTGAATTGCATTGCAATTACTCACCGAGTTTACTTCATATTGGTTGATGACTGCAAGCACATCTTCGAGTCCAGGATTTCGTTTCTCCCAGAGACGTTTTTCAGTTACATCCATCATAGCAAATTGACGTAGGGTCTTCCACTGATATCTCGCGTCGTGAGCCCGAAACAGAAGTTCGGGCCAGTTGCAAGATGCATAAAATAACTTTCAAACCTTCAGACCAATACCTAAGACCATATAGTATGTGAAAAGTTATTTACTATTTACGGAAAACGTTAGACAACTTCTACAGCTCCATTTTTATGTTTTCAACAATCACCGAGTAACAAAGAGCGTTACACTAGCAGTCAAAAACCTCTTTTGCATGCACCACAGTTATAAATTCTGTATTTTGCAAGAAAAAGTAACTCTTATTTGTTTTAAGTTTGTTTAGAAAATTGGCGCACCAAGCACGTCTTCCGTTAAAAAGAGTCACAAACTTAATCGCCCAACCGCGCATAAAATTTGGAACTTTTTTTACGGTATATATTATCACGATATCATAGAACCCCAATCCTCCTGGCCACTTAAGCTAGAATTGTATCTTGTAGGGATCCAGTATGTAGGAATAACTTATTCGTATCGAAAATCGAAGTTTCCCACTATACCTTATGGACCTGACAAAATAAAGTCCCTAATCAAAGCATTTAACTGCACTTTTGACCCAACTATTCTGGAAAGCAAGATTTTTTAGTATCTTAATCTCAATGACTATTTTCTAGATTTTCGAGGCATAGCTCTGACCCTCTAGCTACAGTGAAATTTCAATACCTGCCACTTTACATACGGCTATGTTTTCAAGATGCACTCAAAGTCATCTCCACGCATTGTAGAAAATATTCCACAGATTCCAAACCATCTTACCCAAACTGGGGGAAAAAAATCTACATTTTTATGGAGGATATTCTTAAGGATATCCCAGAAAACTATCATCCTTGCCGCTTAACCTAGATTTGTATTCGAGGATTCAGTACAAAGGAGTAAATACTAGAAACGAAAGAATATATTCACCTAATATGGATGTACATACTAAAAAGTAGAAACATGTTCCGAATTAAATGCATTTGTGACCGCATCCTACTTCAGTTCCCGGTGTAAAAGTAGAATGTTGCTCATTCTGCATGCACTTTAATTTTCCTTTTCATTTTTGATGTCCATTCTTCGCGTGTGTAACTGAAGTTAAAGTCAAGACGATTCGAGTTATATCATTAACAGTTAATATATTGCATAACAAAATAAATATGCATTATTCCTATAAATGCTGCATATTTGATATGAGAAGTGCCTGTTTATGTAGGAAGACTGAGAATGAAGTTAAATTAAAAATCGTGACGGACATGGTAACCTCTGTCTACTTATTTCGACCAACTGATACCGCTGAAGATGGACATCGATAGGATGTAATTTTGTTTCAGTTAAGATTTTCAGTTTGCTTTCAATCTACATATACAAAACCAAATGTTTATAAACAACGTAACATTGATAAACAGTTCTCCTTTTGAAAAATAAGATGTGCGAGGGCCTTTTTTTCTTTCTTTTTCTCCCCCAACCTCCGATCGCTTAGTATAGAAGCTACGCGAGCGGCAGAAGGCGCACATGCATGGATATTAACAATACTTGGGGTTGCGTTATTAAGTCGTGCTTCTTTGTGCAAGGGATTTAAAATGAATAGAACTAAACATTGATTAAACGTCCCTTCCATTTGTTAAATCTGGCAGAAAACCTAAAGCACGGTGTGGTGTACACCATCCAAATGATGAAATAGATGGAAAGAACCTTTTCTAATCCATGGTTTACAAACATCGTGATTAACAGCGAGTGAAGAAAATGTTTATTTTATGAAAGACAGTAGGTTGTAAGGATTTCAAAAATTTAAGTGAACGAATTAAAAAATAAACGAGAAAGGTGCACTTAGGAAATGCATACAAAGTTTAAATGTTTCGGACTTTACGTTACTTTAAATGTATTCTGTTCATAAAATTTCAATCCAGAAAAATGAATTGCTCCAGAAGCACATACTGACAAGAGTGAAAGTGTTGAAAATGTCGTGGCATTGAGGAGTCACATGGAAACAAGAATTAGCCGATTGTGGTCATTTCTTTGATTTATCTTTACAGTAATTTTGACTGTTAGATGACCATTTCAATAGCACTTCCATTTGCAAATATAACACATTCAACAAAGTGGATTAGATGTAAACAAATGGGGCGTTCCGACTGATGCAGAAGTATTTCCCTTATGTTAAGTATACAAGCGGTTGTGTATCAATCTCATAAAATGCCTGTTCTAATAAAAAAAGTTTTGTTTGCATTATCACTGGCTCGTTTGTTTTTCTCTTCGTCACCTAAGCGTAGTGACATTACGTTCACTTGCAATAAGCAATTTTCAATCTCGGTTTGTGAATTATGTATTTTAAGGGCACTCAACTACTAGGCCAATAGCACTCTATAGATAGTGAACAATGTTCAATGCAAATCTAATTTTTGGAATCTCTCTTTATATAATCCAAGGAGATAGATGGGGTTATGTAACAGAAGCAAACGTTGCCTTAAAGATTTCTTTAATTTTTTTTAATTTCGGACATGAAACACGTTGACATTTTGTATAATACAATTTAGAAGCAGAATACCAATTCAGTTATCTTATCCAATGCATCACAATATCGGCTATACTTGAATCGGCTATATTTGAAATAAGGCAGAACTGTGAAGGTATCAGTCTGATATGAATTGTTACAGTCCAATAAAAAATGACCGATACAGGCACAGAAGTAAACCTGATTGTAGATGCCAAAGAAATGTGCGATATAGTGATTCACCAACTTAAATGACCTTCACGAGCCAGTACAATATTTATTAGTTTCGAAATTTATCCAAAAACTATTTTCAGACCAAATTTCCCAGAATATTGCAGCTAATTTAGTAACTAGTTTTTCTGTAGGTTAATCCCATTTTCTGAAGTATTTAAACTCTAGAAATTGCCCTAAACCATTTCTAATTTAACAGCGAAGTTTCAGAGCTTTGAAAATAATTACAACTATTTAGGAAAAGTATGGGCAAAGACTGAATTCACTGGCGCTTTGTTCAGTTCATAAGCTGGAAATTAGCGAAATTCGTAACCTCAATCGATGTCACCAGACATCAGACAGGAGCACAGACGGGCGCAACTCCTGTATAAGTGACGCTGCTAATGTCATTTGGAGAGTTTAGTAAGCTATCATCAGTGTCACCATCATAACTATAACTTGATTATATAGTTTGTAAAATGCATATCCCATTCCCAAGATTCTTCTTACATGTATGCGATCCCACCAAAAATGTTACTAGCATCCACTGTTCTGTAGTAATTTTCCAGACCTCTGTTAAGCTGAGACCTGGGGAAAGGTAGAGCTTTTCAACAACAGTGAAGTCTTCTATATTAAAAAATCTCCCCACTTGTTAAAATAGAGAATACTGAACGGGCCACCAACTGTAATATTATACCTGTTTGTGCGGAGGGAAATATCCTGCGATGGTTGTTGAAGCATCCCATTAATAGCGCGTTAATACTGGTTTAATCTCAAGATGCATATACTTCAATTTGTGTATAATGTAAACAACTTTCAAAAGTTAAGATTTATTAATCTTGAACAAACGAACAATGAATAGTAATTATTTTACATTTGCAATAGGGTACGATTTTACGACTTAGTTTTAAAAATATACGCACAATCGAAACTAGGCTCATTAGTTTTATTACTGGTGGCCTAACAGCGCCGTATTTCAGTGAGCGATAAGAGTTGCAGAATTCTACAGGTTAATTGGAAGTAAATATCCGACAGTGGCAGGTAGCGCGAGCGACCCTGGCTGCAGGCCTATTACATATCAACGAAAACGGTGAGAATCGCGCTCACGATTCTCTTAGCGGGAGGCAGTTTTACTAGAGTCCGTGATATGCAAGAGACGGAAAACAATTGGTTACAGAGTCTTTATTTTCGAGACGTTCACTTATCAGCAACTACCAATAGCTAGTTACTAATTGTGTATACGCTGCATTACCACTACTGCTGTACGATACCAGAGCAAGTCAAAACATAAATAACATGCAGTCGTAAACCCACGTGGGGTGATTACTTAGCAGAGAAAACTAAACACGAATGCGTTGTATGGAAAAACTGGAACAAAGACCGACAGCACGTACTGCTACTATTGTTATCACAATTATTACTGTTGCGCATTATACACCAGCAGAGTAAATAAAAAATCGGGCGTGTTCAATTCACATGACTACATCTCTGCAACAAATTGTTAAAAAAAAGGTCTGCTTCTCTTTACTTCATGCTAATTGAGAAAAAAACAAAATAGAAATAGTCTTATTACTTGCTGCCTTGCAAGTAGGAGCGAAATAAGGGAGTACCATAGGTTAAAGTGATATTCAAAAGCTGGTTGCTATGCGACTTAAGTTCCATTGTATGTATGTATGTATGTATGTATGTATGTATGTATGTATGTGTGTGTATGTGTGTATGTATGTATGTATGTATGTGTGTGTGTATGTATGTATGTATGTATGTGTGTGTGTGTATGTATGTATGTATGCATGTATGCATGTATGCATGTATGCATGTATGCATGTATGCATGTATGTATGTATGTATGCATGTATGTATGTATGTATGTATGTATGTATGTATGTATGTATGTATGCATGTATGCATGTATGCATGTATGTATGGACAGGAGTTGACAAATTCCTGTATGAGAAAATTTATTTAAATCTGAAATCAATAACAAGAACATTTCAAAAACAATTAACTCTACGATTAAAATGTATGACAAATTGTGTTTTATCATGATCTGCATCTCTTTTGTAGTAAGTTTTTTTCTATATCTTACAGTTTACCAGTTATGCAAAATTCAATTAAAAATCATCCAGAATAAAGAGGTCTTTAGAGGCTATTCCCAGAAAATTCAAGATGCATTTTACTTAGAGGTTTTAATCAAAATCGTTAGAGCCATTTTTGAGAATATCAAAATTTTCTAAAAACTTCCATATAAAGGGTAGTTGTGCGGGAGGGTTTTTTTTTTTTTTTAAATCTTCGTATCGTATCCTTGGAAAAACGAAACTTAAATGCCAAGTTTGGTATTTAACGGTCGTTTCGTTTATGAGCTAGGCTGTCCAACACAGACAGACACACACACACACACACACACACACACACACCACACAATTTTTGTAATTATTTTTTATTCAGGGGGGCCCAAAATGCACATTTCCGGTTTATCCCGGTATCGAATTTTTGGGTGGAATACAATGCTTTTTCTATACACTATGTACATGTAGAGAAAGTAAAAAAGCGTAACAAAAGAAGTTGCAAGCACAAAAGCAGGTAAATTTCATTGTATTACGCACTCTCACGTTTGCATATTTTTCGTGATTTTTTTTCACGTTCTAATTCTACCTTTTACGCGTAATAAATACAGCAAGAAACTACGTGCTTTCCTATTTTCGTATTTTTCGTTACGATATATTCGTGTATTGATTTATTCTGCCAACTGTATTCTGTGTAATACTAATAACACACTGAAACGTGATCTCGTGTATGTTTTTCGTTTGGATGTTTATTTTTGTTTTATTCTGCTAAGCTTATACTGCGTAATAATAATAATAATAATAATAATAATAATAATAATAATAATAATAATAATAATAATAATAAAAAAAAATGCTACGTTCTTTCGTGTTTGCGAGTTTTTTCGTTACGATGTATTTATATTTTAATTTATTCTGCTAAGTGTATACAATTAATGTTATGCAAGATAATACAGTTAAACACTATACGCTGTCGTGATTGCCATTTCGTTACGAAGTTTTCATCGTCGATTCACTCTACTAAGTGTATATTGTGTAATACAGTGAATCTTGTTGACACATTACTTTCTCTACACGTACTATGTATGCACTTAGTGTATAGAGAAGGTATTTTGTACTACCCAAAAATTCGATACAGAGATTTCAGCGGAAATATGTTTCGAGATTCCCCAAGACCAAAAAAGCATGTTTAGAAGAAGGTCCGTGTGTGTGGACAGCATAGTTTAACTATAAACACCGTTAAATACCAAACTTGGTAAATAAGCATCTTCCAATGTGAAATTTATATTTTAAAGGAAATCTACCCACCCTAAATAGGGAAATATTTCTTTAAAACTTTGCGGTTCTTAAAAATGGCTCCAACGATTTTGATTCAAATAACTCCCATATATTTACATTCAAGACACATCTTGTATCTTGAATTTTCCAGGAATAGCTTCTGAAGACTTGTTCGTTTTGGATAAATTTTGCATAATTATTAAACCTTAAGAAATAGACAAAGCCTTACCACATTAAAAAGTGATCTCGTTAAAACACAGAGTTGACAGTTTGATATATTCCTTGGTATTGGTTTCAGATTTAAAATACTTACACTTTTCTCAGACAGGAAAAGTACGCTTTTCTTTTGTTCTCCTGGCAATGCAAAGAAGCGAATTCCGATGACAATCGCATAACGATAGCTTTTAAAAATTTGACTACCGCTTTAGCGTAGCATATTCCTTTAGCGCCCTTCTACTTATAAGGAATTAAGTAATACGAACATTCTGCTAATGTATCTCGACTAGCATTGTGTAGAAAGAAGAATCTTTTGTAAGAAGTTTATAGAATAATCTGAGAAACCCAAACGAATGTAACTTTTTTCGTCACGATGTTTTCCACGTCGATTCATTCTGGTAAACACATATTGCGTAATAATAAATAAATCTGATGTGTTCCACTCACATGACTCTCTACTTCTGTAGTAACAAATTATTGCTAATAAGCTTATTCTTCTATTTATTTCAAGCTAATCGAGAAAAAATTAGCAGAAATAGTCTTTTACTTGCTTCCTTGTAAGTAGAAGCGAAATATGGGAGTATCATAGGTTAAAATGAAATCATAAGCTGGTTACTACGTGACAAGCTCCTTTGTATGGACACGAACTGACAAATTCCTGTATGAGAAAAGTATAAGTTTTTCAAAGCTGAAACCAAAAACAAGGAATATCTCAAAAACGATCAACTCCTCGAAAAAAACTCATAACAAATTGTGTGTTTTAATGTGCTCTACATTTTTTGTGTGGTAAGCTTTTTTCCATTTCTTACGGTTTAGCATTTATGCAAAATTCCTCCAGAATAAAATAGTCTTCAGAGGCTTTTCCCAGAAAATTCAAGATATACATGTTATTTGTCAGATAAATATATTTAATATACGATATTTTAATCAAAATCGTTAGCCATTTTTGAGGAAATCAAAATTTTCGAAAAAAGTTCCACGTAAAGGGTAGTTGGGGGTGGGGGGATTTTCTTGCAAATCTTCGTGTCGCATCCTTGGAAGATACCAAACTTAAATACCAAGTTTGGCATTTAACGGTCTTTTCGATTTCGAGCTATGCTGTCCACAGACACACACACGGACCTTTTTCCAAAAATGCTTTTTTTTTGGATTCAGGGGATCCAAAACGCGTATTTCCGGTGAAATCTCGGTATCGAATTCTTGGGTGGAATACAATACCTTCTCTATGCACTATGTACATAGTACGTGTAGAGAAAGCAAAAATACAACCAACCAACCCAACACACAAACACACACACTAACACACAACAAACAAAAATAATTGACTGAAACACTACGTGATTGTGTTTATTATTACTTTCTCTACACGTACTATGTACATAGTGTGTAGAGAAGCTTTTGTATTGCACCCAAAAAATGGATACCAAGATTTCACCGGAAATACATGAATTGGGACCCCCTGAATAAAAAAAAAACAGTTATAGAGAGGTCCGTGTATGTGTCGGAAGAGTATGTGTGTGTGTGTGTGTGTGTGTGTGTGTGTGTGTGTGTGTGTGTGTGTGTGTGTGTGTGTGTGTGTCAGGCATAGCTCAAAAACGAAACGTCCGTTAAATACCAAGCTTGATATTTAAGTTTGGTACCTCCCAGGGATGCGACACGCAGAGTTTCAAGAAAATCCCCCACCCCAACTACCCTTTACATGGAAAAAAATTCGAAATTTTTTATTTTCTCAAAAATGGCTAAATATTTTGATTTAACTCTCCGAAATTTAAGATATTTTAATGAAAAAACTGTATATATTGAATTTTCTGGGAATAGTCTCAAAAGATTTGTTTATACTGGTGGAATATTTCTGAATTTTTAATAACTAGTAAACTGTAAGAGAAAAAATTTACACCGAAACGTAAAGCTCCGTTAAACGCACAATTTATTTGATGCTTTTTTCCCCTGTAGTTGACAGTTTTCCGAGATATTACTTGTTATTAGTTTCAGTTTTAAAATACTTAAAACTTCTCGTACAGGAACTTGTCAACTCCTGGCCATGCAAAGAAACAGATTTCAATCCCATGGCAACCACATTTTAAAACATGTAATTGCCGGTTTAGTTTAGTGTATTCCTACTTCTACTTATAAGGAACAAAGTATTAAGACCGTTTCTGCTAGTATATCTAGATATGTACGAAGTGGATAGATGAATGAACCTAATAACAATTTGCTACAGAGATGTAGGGAAATGATGTGAATAGATCAGATTTTTATTGCTACGTTTTCATGTTCGATTCTGCTAAGCGTAATAATATTCATAATACAATTAAACACCACGTGCTGTGTTTGCATTACTTATTTAAGATGTGTACATAGTCGATTCACTCGAAGCGTATATTGCATAATACAGTGCCACATTGTCTGTCTTGTTTTTCGTGACGTTTTCACGTTTGATTCATTCTGATAAGCATAATGTGATAATACAGCGAAACACTACGTGCTGTGGTGTTTGCATGCTTCGTTACGATGTTTTCATGTTTGATTCACTCTGATAAGTGTAACGTGATAATATAATGAAACACTACGTGCTGGTGTTGGCATTATTTCGTTACGGTACTTTCCCGTTTGATTCACTCTGCTAAGCGTAATGTAATACAGTGAAACACTACGTGCTGTGGTGTTTGCATTACTTCGTTACGATGTTTTCAGGTTTTTTTCATTCTGCTAAGCGCAATGTAATACAGTGAAACACTACGTGCTGTGGTGTTTGCATTACTTCGTTACGATGTTTTCAGGTTTGTTTCATTCTGCTAAGCGCAATGTAATACAGTGAAACACTACGTGCTGTGGTGTTTGCATTACTTCGTTACGATGTTTTCAGGTTTGTTTCATTCTGCTAAGCGCAATGTAATACAGTGAAACACTACGTGCTGTGGTGTTTGCATTACTTCGCTACATGATTTCATGTTTGATTCACTCTGCTAAGCGCAATGTAATACAGTGAAACACTACGTCCTGTGGTGTTTGCATTACTTCGTTACGGTATTTTCCCCATTTGATTCACTCTGCTAAGCGCAATGTAATACAGTGAAACACTACGTCCTGTGGTGTTTGCATTACTTCGTTACGGTATTTTCCCGTTTGATTCACTCTGCTAAGCGTAATATAATACAATTAAACGCTACGTGCTGTGGTGTTTGCATTATTTCGTTACGATATTTTCCCGTTTGATTCACTCTGCTAAGCGTAATGTAATACAGTGAAACACTACGTGCTGTGGTGTTTGCATTACTTCGTTACGATGTTTTCAGGTTTGTTTCATTCTGCTAAGCACAATGTAGTACAGTGAAACATTACGTGCTGTGGTGTTTGCATTACTTCGTTACGATGTTTTCAGGTTTGTTTCATTCTGCTAAGCGCAATGTAGTACAGGGAAACATTACGTGCTGTGATGTTTGCATTACTTCATTATGATATTTTCATGTTTGATTCACTCTGCTAAGCGTAATGTAACAATGCAGTGAAACACTACGTGCTGTGGTGTTTGCATTACTCTGTTACGATATTTTCAGGTTTGTTTCATTCTGCTAAGCGTAATGTAATACAGTGAAACACTACGTGCTGTGCTGTTTGCATTACTTTGTTACGATATTTTCAGGTTTGTTTCACTCTGCTAAGCGTAATGCAATACAATGAAACACTACGTGCTGTGGTGTTTGCATTACTTCGTTACGATGCTTCATGTTTGATTCATTCTGCTAAGCGTAATGTAATACAGTGAAACACTACGTGCTGTGCTGTTTGCATTACTTTGTTACGATATTTTCAGGTTTGTTTCACTCTGCTAAGCGTAATGCAATACAATGAAACACTACGTGCTGTGGTGTTTGCATTACTCTGTTACGATATTTTCAGGTTTGTTTCATTCTGCTAAGCGTAATGTAATACAGTGAAACACTACGTGCTGTGCTGTTTGCATTACTTTGTTACGATATTTTCAGGTTTGTTTCACTCTGCTAAGCGTAATGCAATACAATGAAACACTACGTGCTGTGGTGTTTGCATTACTTCGTTACGATGCTTCATGTTTGATTCATTCTGCTAAGCGTAATGTAATACAGTGAAACACTACGTGCTGTGGTGTTTGCATTACTTTGTTACGATGCTTCATGTTTGATTCATTCTGCTAAGCGTAATGTAATACAGTGAAACACTACGTGCTGTGGTGTTTGCATTACTCCGTTAGGGTATTTTCCCTTTTGATTCACTCTGCTAAGCGTAATGTAATACAGTGAAACATTACGTGCTGTGGTGATTGCATTACTTCGTTACGTTATTTTCATGTTTGATTCACTCTGCTAAGCGTAATGTAATACAGTGAAACACTACGTGCTGTGGTGATTGTATTACTTCGTTACGATGCTTCATGTTTGATTCATTCTGCTAAGCGTAATGTAATACAGTGAAACACTACGTGCTGTGGTGTTTGCATTACTCCGTTAGGGTATTTTCCCTTTTGATTCACTCTGCTAAGCGTAATGTAATACAGTGAAACACTACGTGCTGTGGTGATTGCATTACTTCGTTACGTTATTTCCATGTTTGATCCACTCTGCTAAGCGTAATGCAATACAATGAAACACTACGTGGTGTGGAGTTTACATTACTTCATTACGGTATTTTCCCGTTTGATTCACTCTGCTAAGTGTAATGTAATACAGTGAAACACTACGTGCTGTGGTGTTTGCATTACTTCGTTACGACATTTTCATGTTTGATTCACTCTGCTAAGTGTAATGTAATACAGTGGAACACTACGTGCTGTGATGTTTGCATTACTTCGTTACGACATTTTCATGTTTGATTCACTCTGCTAAGCCTAATGTAATACAGTGAAACACTATGTGCTGTGGTCTTGGAATTATTTCGCTACGATGTTTTCATCGTTGATTTATTCTGCTAAGCGTGTATTGCGTAATATGAGAATCAGTACGTGAACATGTTTACTTATTTTTCGTTATGTCGTTTTCACTTTTGATTCATTCTGCTAAGCGTAATACACTTCTGCAGTAATGCACGGCGGGATACATATTCATCGTTACGATGTTTTCATGTTTTGATTTATTCTGCTAGGTGTATATTGCGTACAATTACATTGAAATGCTCGTATTTTAATTTTTCTGGAAACCTGATTTCACCTTTTGATTAATTCTGCCTAGCGAAGACTAATAACACCAACGGTGAAACACGACATGTTCATGCACGATTTTTGTTACGGTCCCTTAATGCTTTGTTTTACCCTTAGGTGGATCTAATCTCTAATGTTAAAAACGCCGTATATACGCTTACAAAACTAGATATTGGCAATTGATTCAATGGTAAGTTAATTTATTCTAAAAAAATCTAGGCTCTTTAACAAGAGGAAAACAACGTTTTCATCCTCTTGTACATCACGTACTCGTCTGGAAAATGCCTCAGGTCAGGGAATTGTGAGGTGTGCTACGAAGGTCGCTCGCGCTACCCGCCATTGATTGGTATTTACTTCCAATTGTATCTCAGAATTCTGCAGCACTTATAGCACGAAGGGCTATTTGCTCAAGTGAAACACGACACTGTTGGGCCACCTTGTATAAAATACTAGGACCTGTAAGTAGGTATCTTTAATGTGTTCTAGCACAACTTAGCACACCTTCACCAAATTCCGTATTTTCATAATTAAATAACCGATCCTAGTTTATAATCAGTCTAAAGTATAAATAACAGAATCTACTCCACTTTTTCTAAAATCAGTCTTTATATATATACAAATAGCAGTAAAATAAGAAAGTACCGATTTTAGTCAATACTAAAAATGCGACTTTGCGCACATCATAGCTTTTTGTATGTTTTGTATAAATTATTTAGGTTGAACCAACTAAATTATTTTAAAATGTAAATTGTTAGTAAAGATATTCAATTTTTATTTATATCTAATTTGATTAAATCCTTTAAAACAAATTAATCACCAATTAGATTATAGATTTTAGTATAAAGTTCCAGGTCTTAAAGTAATAGATTCTTTTTAACTACATTCATTGAAAAAATTCCAGAACATGAAATTTAAAATATTTTTTTTTAAAATCTATTATTTTTTTCTCCTTTATAAATGGAAGGTTCCAAAATGTGTAAAAGTTGCGAAGTGGAGAAGCCATTAGATGATTTTCATTCACACAAGGGATAACACACAAATTTTTGTAAAGTATGTGGAAAAATTGTCAAAAAATGTGTATAATAAGAAAGGTCTTTGTGAATGTGGGAAATACGTTTCAGCTTGCTATTACAAGAAGCATTTAAAGATAGTATCCCATGAGGAACATGCTAAAGTATTGACCAAAGGAGAAAAACAAACAATTTTTGAGGTTTCTGAAGGTACAAAAAGATGTATAAGTTGTCAAGAAATTAAAGATATTGTTTGTTTTATTTGAATCCTACTTCTAAGAACAAACGCTCAAGTAGATGTAGGGTTTGTCTTCAGGAATATTATAAACAAAGATGGTGCTTAAAGAAAGTCAGAACGTAACGATTTAAATTTAAATTCATTTTTTATATTTTTGAAAATCTAATTTTTTTCACAGTCGCTCAACTTTGCGATTATTGCAGATGGATTAATCTGAAGAGATAGCATAAATTAAGAAAGGCTGGTTTAATTACAATTATTATCAACCACCATCAGAAGGTGAATAATTTTTGGGAAAGATTGCAATTTTATAACACAACAAATGATGATGGAATGTTTAAAAATGACGAAACATAGGAATTGAAAGCCATATTTCCATTTTCAAACCATGTATTCAGGAGCAAAAAAGATGATTAAAAAAAGGAATTAAAAGCGATGTTTCCATTTTCAAACAATGCATTTGGGAAGCTAAAGGATAGAAAAACGACTAATCAATACTCAGTTAAAGCATTTGAAAATAGATTACAAACCCTACATTTTGAGAACAATCTAAACGTGCTTGAACCAATTTTTTTCTTGAATGCTTCCAATGGAAAGATTATTAAAACTTTGAGAGAGCAGTTAAAAATACATCGTGGTCTAACCTTCACCTGTTTTGCGAATACAAAATGCAAACAAACGAAAAAGTTGAAGAATTTGCATTTCAGACAAAATTTTACAATTATTAGAGAAAACGATGTGTTTAAACGGTTTAAATATGCCAAACGAGATATTTTTGCAAAAATGATTAATCTTCAAGCACCAGGATCTGGTTGGTCATTGAATAGAATTATTGGTATACAATTAGCAATTAACAGATGTATTCAATTAAGAGGATCATCATATGTTGAATTACCAGAAAAAATAAGAAATCAAAAGGCTTGTGTCAATGTAAAAAATAACGATCAAAAATGTATTTTATGGGCCATAGCTTCTGCATTAAATCTAGCACATAGAAATCCAGATCGAACAAGTCATTATAAAGAATTTGTGAAGGAACTTTAAGAAAAATTGCCAAATATTTCGTTTCCAGATGAAATTGATAATATTCAAAAAATTGAAACTAGAATTGATGTATCTATTAATGTTTACTCATTTTACGAAAAAAATATCAAGTGTTTCCATTAAAATTACGAAATGTAAGAAAGAGAAACGTATAAATCTTCATTTTAAAAACGAAAGCACTTCACACTATTGTTGGATAAAAAAATTTATCTAGACTTGTTTCTAGTCAAAATTCAAAGGTCAAAGACGTAAAACATTTGTGATATGTGTTTACTCTATTTTAGCAGTAAAGAAAAACTGGATGATAACAAAAAATTGCTTAATTACCAAACCAATAAAGGTTGAACTACAAATAAAAATTAACAACATACACAAAAACGTCCATTTGACATGCCGATTTTGAAAGTTTGTTGTCAAAAATGGACAATTGTAAACCAAATCCATAATCTTCATACACAATGAAATATCAAAAACATGAACCGAGAGGTTTCTGTTATTACATCAAGTACATAAATGGGCATTATAAAGATCCCGTTGTTTATCATGGACTAAATTGTCATAAAAAATGTATTGAATGTATGAAAGAAGAAGTTGAAAGAATTGGAAGAATTTATTCCGAAATTGAATAAATGAAACCATTAACACCTCAAAAACGATCAAGACATGCAAAATCAGGAGAATGTACGTTGTGTAAATGTCATTATTCACAAAAGAAGAAAAAGGTTCGTCATCATGATCACTTAACTGGAAAGTATATAAATCCACTATGTAATAATTGTAACTTAAAGCTGAAGCATCGCCGTTTGTCCCGGTTTACCTAAATAATTTATCTGGACATGACTCATTTGTTTGTGAAAGAAGTTTGTTATGACAAAAAGGTAATACAGCTAATACCAAACAACTAAGATATCTTAGTTTTGGAAAGAGTACAGAAAATTTGAAAATGAGATTTATCAATTGCTTTAACTTTATGGCTTCTTCACTATATAAACTTTCTTCAAATTTAAGAAAAGATCAAATGACAAACATAAGAATTTTTTTCTTCGGAGAACTGTTCAATTTAGTGATCAGAAAATGTGTTTATACTTGTGATTACATGGTTTCTTGGAAGAAATTTGATAAAACAACTTCCTCCAAAAGAGGAATTTTATAACAAACTGAATGACTGTAATATAAGTGAAGAAGATTATGAATAAGCAAAACTAGTTTGGGAAAAATGTAATATGAAAAATCTTGGTGAATATCGTGATCTTTATTTCAAAACTGACTAGTGTTACTAGGTGACGTCTTTGAAAATTTTAGAAAAACTTGCATAAAAGCTTATGCTTTAGATCCATCTTAGTGTTTTACTGCTTCCGGTTTATCTTGGGACGCAACGTTAAAATGACTGAACAACCTCTAATTATTTCATGATTTTAATGGATGAAAAAGGAATAAGAGGAATATCGCAATGTTGTAATAAAGATATGTGAAGACAAACTAAGTATATGAAAGACTATGATGTGAAGAAGATATCAAATTATTTGGCGTGCCTGGATGCTAACAACCTTTATGGTTACGAAATGGGTCAATATTTACCATAAGCTGGCTTTGAATGGGACGAACCGAATAATTTTGATTGTAAAAAGATTAGTGAACTATCAAATACCTCCGAGGTTGGATATATTTTAGAAATTGATTTAGAATATCCAAAAGAATTGCATGGTTAACATAAAGATTTGCCTTTGGCTCCAGAAAATAAAGTTGTGCCTGGGACTACAGAAAGCAAATTATTAACAAGCTTGAATGAAAAACAAAATTATGTTGTTCACTATCGGAATCTTAAGCAATATTTGTATCTATATATGAAATTAACAAAGGTACACAAGGTACTAAAATTCCAACAATCTGACTGGTTGAAAAAAATACATCGATTTTAATACAGAAATGAAAACTAACGCAACAAATGATTTTGAAAAAGATTTTTACAAAGTGATGAACAGCAGCGTGTTTGGAAAGACTATGGAGAATATTAGAAACAGAGCAGACAAAACTAGTTTCAGATGGTAATAAATGTGATAAATTGATAGCCAAACCAAACTTCAAAGGAAGAACGATATTTAATGAGCATCTTGCTGGAATTTATATGAACAAAAAAAAATTAATGTTTAATAAACCCATTTATATTGGAATGAGTTTATTTTATTTATCCAAGGAATTGATGTATGATTTTCATTACAATGTAATGAAACCAAAATAGGGAGAACACATTGAACTATGCTATCAAGATACTGACAGTTACATCTATAACATAAGAACAGAAGATTTCTATGAAGATATTAAGTCAATGATTATTTTGATACTAGCGATTACCCAAAAGATAATATCTACAATGTGCCGCTAATAAACAAAAGTTTGGGGGCAAAATGAAAGACGAATGTAATGGAAAAATAATGTAAGAATTCTGCGGTTTGAGAGCAAAAATGTATGCTTATAAAGTTGGCGATAAAATAGAAAAGAAATCTAAAGGTGTTAAGAAATGTTTAGTTAAAAACCAAATAAGTATGGATGATTATAAGAATCGTTTGTTTAAAAAGACAGAACAGTATAGAAAAACGAATCTGATTCGATCATATAAACATCAAATATATACTGTTGAGGTCAATAAAATAGCATTGAGTCCTCACGATAATAAAATATACATATGTGAAAACGGAATTGATACATTGCCTTGGGGCCATTTTAAAGCAAAGCAATAAAACCGATATTAAATAGAATAAAAAAATCTATTTAAAATGTTGACACATAAATGGAAAGCATTATTGATATACAAAACAACAAACTTGTCTTCAATGCCAAACAACTGATTAGAATTACACATGAAGAAAATAAGCTGTGGTTTTATGCAAATCAAGTTGCTGATTTATTAGGATATAAACGACCTCGAGATGCTATAAAAGACCATATTAAAAGAAGTATTGCAAAACATGAAAATGTAGGTAGCAGTAAAATGACGCTATCTAAATATGTTCAAAAAATAACGAAATTGATTACTGAACCTGGTATATATCAGTTATGCATTCAAAAATGTCTTTGGCGAAAGATTTTCAAGATTGGGTTTATGAAAGAGTCTTACAATAGATTAGAGACGGTGGTGAATATAAACTACAAAATAAAATTAATTATTTCGAAAATGAAGTTAAAATCTTAGAAAAAGAAGCTGAAAGTATGAGAAATTGTAACAGAATTATGATCAATGTGGTCAGAGAAATAATTCAAGAGAAGGATGAAATTATTGAGAATAAAAATAAAATTATTGAGAATAAAGATGAATTTTTTTTGAGAATAAAGATGAATTTTTTTTGAGAATAAAGATGAATCTTTTTTTGAGAATAAAGATGAATTTTTTTTGAGAATAAAGATGAATTTTTTTTTGAGAATAAAGATGAATTTTTTTTAGAATAAAGATGAATTTTTTTTTGAGAATAAAGATGAATTTTTTTTTGAGAATAAAGATGAATTTTTTTTGAGAATAAAGATGAAATTTTTTGAGAATAAAGATGAAATTTTTTGAGAATAAAGATGAAATTTTTTGAGAATAAAGATGAAATTTTTTGAGAATAAAGATGAAATTTTTTGAGAATAAAGATGAAAATTTTTGAGAATAAAGATGAAACTTTTTGAGAATAAAGATGAAAATTTTTTGAAAATAAAGATGAAATTTTTTGAAAATAAAGATGAAATTGTTTGAGAATAAAGATGAAATTTTTGAAAATAAAGATGAATTTTTGAGAATAAAGATGAATTTTTTGAGATTAAAGATGAAATTTTTGAGACTAAAGATGAAATTTTTGAGACTAAAGATGAAATTTTTGAGACTAAAAATAAAATTGAGACTAAAAAGATTGAGACTAAAAATAAGATTATTGAGAATAAAAATAAGATTAGTGAGAATAAAAATAAGATTAGTGAGAATAAAAATAAGATTAGTGAGAATAAAAATAAGATTAGTGAGAATAAAAATAAAATTGAGAATCATACAACTCCTCCAACCAATTGAGATACACACAATGAATTTATTTTAATAAAGAAAAATAATATGTGGGTATAACCTTATTATGTTATAAGAACTCAAAATATTTCTCAAAATTCAAGACTAAATGAATTACAAGAACATTATCCAGAAATGGAAATAATTTTAAGAATTAGATACCCAAACTCCATCAATCTATACAACCTAATGAAGGAAAAATTACCAATAATTTCTCAAGGAAATTATTTTTGAAACAAGTTTAAATGAAGATATTCTAATAAGAGAAATTATGAATATTAAAAATAGAACATTAAACAATAACGCTATTTTTAGCAATCCAACTATTATTTGATTTATCAAAACCTAACCATTTTACATAAAACTTATCTTTCTTTTTCAAGACTTTTTCAACAAGATGTATATTTGGAAATTTTGTTTTCTGTAATTCTTCCTCATAATTACCTTTCATTATTTCATTATTTGAATCTTTCAATTTATACCCAAGTGGATCAGAATATATTATTTCATTTACTTTAAACAATTCTGTTGACCAATTTGCTGTATAGCCTTTTTCAAAAATACCTTTAATCTTACTAGCACGAACTTTATCACCTACTTTGTATTTTGGTTTTCTTTGTTTAGTTAAACTCGTTTGATAAACATCTTAATATATACTCTTGATTGTTGAGTTAACTTCAACAGGCTTCATTTTGGTAGTGGTGTGATATGCATTATTATAGACGTTAACTAAGTTTTTAAATATATTGATCCATTTATAATTGCCTTGTATGGAAAACTATTTCCACGTTTTTTCTTTTAATGTTCTGTTGAAACGTTCAACAACAGATGCCTTAACATTTGTATAAGTTGAATAGTGATTAATATTATGTTCCTTCATTAACTCTAAATTCTTTATTTTAGAATTCTTTACCTTTATCAGTTTGCAAATTTTTAGGAATACGACCTGTTTGTTTCAAAATATTTTTAAAAGCATTTGTAACATCTTTACCAGTTTTGCTCTTTAATGGTATAGCCCAAGCTTATTTAGAAAATACATCAATGATTGTTATGATAAACTTATATCCTTTATTCATTTTAGGAACACCTTTAAGATTACCAGAGTTTATTTCTACCAAATCAGCTTGCCATAAATCATCAATATCATATGTTATTACCTTGCGTTTCGCATAATTTCTTCTAGCTGACTTATGCAATTCATCTATAATTTGATTTCTTCCAGATTCAGGATTAATACCTTGCGCCATGTCGACAGACCAGCTGTCTCGAACTGCGTCTACATTTTTTTTCTAAACGTAGATTTTTTTTGTTCCACATTTAACACAGCTGGATAATGTGTATGGTTTTCCATTTTGAGATATTTTATCAACAGAGTTGATGTTATCAGTTTGAGTTTTGCACTTTAGACAATATGTAGCAGTCATTTAATACAATAACATTTCATGAAGAATATAATACAAATCATTCTGCGTTCTTACGTTTCCTGGGTAATGCTCTGATAATTATTCTCATTAGCTCATGTGTTCCATAAAAACATGAGATAATGGTAGTTTTCCAACCCATTTATAAGACGTAAAATTATCAAACAAAGATTTATGAACACTTTGTATTCTTCTTGAATAACGGGAAATGCAATTCCACCAACAAAAATAAATTCTGTGCTAGATTCTGAATATTTAACAAAATATAAGTATTCATTAGGTCGAACAGTAAATGGTACAGTTAAATTGTGTCTATTTCTGCTTTTTCTAATCACATAATTTTCTTTACTGTTGGAATCTATTCGAACAACCCTAAAATGGTTAAAAATGGGATAAAAGTCCACACCGTTAAATTGAAAAACATTACCCTTTAATACTACAAAGATATTATGCCAATTATGTTATTTTCTAGATAACTAAGGTTTACTGCATATTTTTCATACAGTGAATGAACATTGGTCAGACGTTTACGTTCAAAATAGCATTCTTCGTCACTAGTGGTTCTCTTTGGTCTCGATAAAGTTTTCACTTCTTCGATTGCTTTATCTAACTGACCTTTTGTTGCAGCATCATAGTGATCCGCACCATCTTTAATGTTGACGAATCTTCAATTTTTGAATAAGATGTAATTTTTTGTAATGTTGAACATATTCAATGCTATCGTAAACTCGTTGTGAATATTTTTTCGTCTTAGCATCTATCTGGTTTATCATTTCTTGATTTGTCTTAGTTGCTAATAGGCTTAATTCTTTAAGTAATTCCTCCTACGTTTTAGTTTTACATTGTATACTTCTGCTTTCATTTCTACGAGTTCATCCTGCAAATATTTGATCTTATCTTCATCCGTTTTAATATTTATCATTTCTTCCACGGTTTTCTTTACAGCATTTTCTAATGTGCTATCTAACTACTTTAATTTCTCTAACAACTTATTCATTGCAATGTTCTCAGTTTGTTTTGTTTTTTGATTAAGTATTCCTAGAATGTCAGCCTTAATTTTAGCTTCAGCCATTGTGATATTTTTAAGTTCGGCTAGCAAATCATTATTAAGCGTGTCTATATCAAGATCAATATTATTCGTTGTGGATGAATTTCCATAAATGTTTATTCCCATTTATAAATACTAAAAATAACGTTTCTATGCTTGGGTACAGTTTTAGTAAGCTTTGAATAACAGGAAATGAATATCCATCCGAAAGTAGTTTAAGAACTGTAATACAAAGATGACCACAAATAACTTGAAGTTTGTTGCACAGTGTCTCCTCTAACAAATTTTAAAAAGTTGATACTATTTCCCTTTAAATACTTGAAGATTTTGGCAATCCGTTTCCAAAAGAGTCAAAAACATAAGCAATTGCACCCTGTTTCCAATAACATATCCAATGTTTTCCTATACTAGAATTATCTTCAAAATTAACTACTCCACATTCTATATCTTTTGGTTTCGATGGAAGTGTATCTGATATGAATATGCCTCTAAAATGTTTAATGTTTAATCTTTTAACGTAATTCATAATATCTATATTACTCAAAGGCGAGACATCTTTCTCGATTTTTTTTTCAATACACATTCGTGAGGCAAGTTTCACTTCCATTGCTAAATTATGACGTTTTTACTCTTCAAGTTCCTTTTGATTCTTCTTGTTATCGAGAACTGTTTTACCAACAGCAGCGCTTCCACCTGTAAGAGAACCTACATCTGTTAAAGCACCAAGAAGCATAGGAATCGTAAATATGAGGCCGCCATATTTTATTTTAATTGAACCACCTAGTTTTGCTTTTTTTTTTAAAGTATTAACTGCTTTGTTGAATTCGCTCAATGTCACACCATTTCCTACTTTAACAGGTATAGGCTTCTTGGCTTCTATGAGTTCTCTTATTTTAAGAATTGTCTGTATAATTGTAGATAGTGGAAAAATGGATCCACCATAATGAATATTGCTTCCTTTTTTGAATCTTCTCAGAAATTTTTCAATGAAAATAACGCTGGTAGCAGCATTTATGAAAGAAAAGTTTATGAATTTTATAGACAATAGGTGTGCTATTTTTTTTTTGTTCAATCATTGCAAATCTTAATTTACGTTTTGTCCACATTGCTCCTCTTACTAGTGCAGCATCAAATTTATCACCTAATGGTGTATCAGAATCATGTTGAATATCTTTAGCTGCTAATTGCAATTCTTTATCTGCAGCATGTCTTGATTCTAAATCTTTGTTATCTATAGAATATATCGTGATTTAAACATGCAGCATCCAATTTGTTGATTGGTTCGTCACCTCTTGCTAATCGTTCGTCTAGTTTAGTTCCAGGACCGCAGTAATTATACTTTTTTCCTACTTTTTATATATATAGGCAGCATTTGGATTTGTTTCCATATTCGTATCAATTTTATTCAATTGCTCAAGTAACAAGTCATAAATACTTGCTATTTCGTTCCTAATTTCTGGGCTGTGATTACCAGCTTTCCATGCACCATCAAGAACACCAATACGATTTAAAAGTTGACTGATGTTATTCAATAGTATGCACTCTTTTTGTTTTCCTCTGTACGTTTCTATAACTCCTTTACCAACTCTAAATGGGGGAATTTGATTTAGGTGAAGAAAGATAGGAATTAGACCTAACTTTTCCAGTTAATTTATCCCAAGTTGGTTTTATGTACGTTTCATACTTCGTACCAGAACTAGATTTCGGTTTTCTAGTTGATGGATCATTATTTTGAAAAATTGCATTGGATTTTATAAGTATTTCTTGATAGTTTAAATAATCATCTGCTGTAACTAAGTTATCTGAAATATCCTGTTTCTTAGTAAGCAAAGTGAGCAAACCATCAGTTCCTTCG
Organism: Hymenopus coronatus; assembly: GCA_030762935.1. NCBI lineage: Eukaryota > Metazoa > Arthropoda > Insecta > Mantodea > Hymenopodidae > Hymenopus > Hymenopus coronatus. The sequence continues at coordinate 187,346,647 of CM060882.1, read as the reverse complement.
TATGTTTTTCCTTCAACAATAGTGTTATCTCCATTAGGTGTTATTTCTGAATTTCCGATGTACAACAAGATCCATGAGCTCTAATTTCGAATACTGGTTTATCAGTTTTCTCATTTAGGTGTCTTCCCAATTTCTGACCAATATGAATAGTACTATAGTTTGTGATTGCTTTTGGTTGAGGTATGAAAACTTCTTTTTCTTGATATTGTAATGATGGTTGTTTAGCAAGTGGAATTAACTCGTTCATAATGTTTTTATTTTGTTCGACTAATGAGTGTAATTCGTTCTTATTTCCTGTGATGGCATCTATAATGGGCTGATATTTTTTCTTATTTAATGCATATAACATTCTGGGTTGCCTTTTCCATTGCTTGAATTCTTCTATTAATTGTTGTCTTAATTTAAGACGTTCTTTTGGATCTTTTGGCAATTGTCTCATTTATAGACAAAAATATATAGCTTTCATATTTTGACGTTATGTTTGAAGCTACGTTTTACGATTGATGTACGTTTTTGGTACAAATTTACCTGTTTGACGTGAAAATTTACGTTAATTTCATAAAATCTTTTATTTGTTTGCGCTATTTACCATCATTAGGTGTTGTCATATCGATAGTGATAAAAGCCAAATCATCCTTTCCAGCACACATACCACAGTTCTTTAAATTTATCTAAAGTCATATCTGCTCCAACAAACTCATCGTAAGCATGTTCAAGATTATTATTCTCTTGTTTATATAAACACCCAACATTGGAATTATCTTTTATGAGCTGCTTTGGAATTTTAGTATGTTTGACCTAAGCAAAGCACGCTAATTCCCTTATGCCTTCCTCTAAAATATATTTCTCTTACTATATCTTGGTTCCAAAATCCAATCGTCTATAACAACCAAAGAGTTGTCTTTCATTTGATCCAATGGTATTATGTAACCTTCTTTATCTATAAATGTTGCAAAGCATTTTCCTGTTTCATTTTCAATATCTTTAAATATTTTCTGTAATTGTTTGTATTTCTTCCGATATAAAGTCTTACATAAAATATAGTAATGATAGACATCTATCCAACCGTTTTAAGAATAAAATTATCATTAGTTAAAACAGTTTTTCCACATCCTAATGGTGCTACTATTAATCCTCTAATAGTTGTGGGCAATAGCTCGCCAGTTATTCCAAATTCATGTCTATCTTCTGGTACATATGTTATTTCCAAATCAGTTTCAGGTGTAGCCTGAAGACCACTTGTCTGTCAACCATTTATAAAAGGACAAATATTCTCTTAATAAATGTATATTGCATTAGAAGGAACAAGTTCGGAGTTACATCTGACACTTTCTAAACCTATGAATATAGACAATGAACATATCTCTTTGCAAGTTTTTATGCTACTTTTCTAACACCAAACCTTAATGATTGTGTCTTTGAAAATATCGTATTCGAAAAACGACAATATACATTTAATGGCTTGATGGCAAAACTAAGTAAAATACTAACATTGGAAATAAAACCAAATAAAGTTAGATAGAATCACCATTACTAACAAATTTGGATTTCACAAATTTTGGGAAGTTGTTAGGATTTTCTAAGAATCCTGTTATTAAACCTGGCGAAACAAAAACAGGACATGATTCACCTAATTTTGTACCTTTTAACACCATTAACGTTGAAAGTAATTTAGTTGCAAATGCTGGATTCATCACCAAATTTAATAATCAACACAAACACAGTGATCTTATGGCCAAATTTAAGCCTAATGTACCCTTTAAAGATCATATAATTTATGAGCCAGCAAATCCTTACGAGTTGCCTATTCATCATCTTGATTCAGTTAGATATATTAAAATTTCTATCTCAGACTAAAATGGAAATCTGATCGCCTTTGGTGGTTCTAAAATTGAAATAGTTTTACGAATTCGTTAATTTTTTATCATTAAATGGACATCAAAAGCAGCGAACAATACCAAACGAGATCATTTGAATTGATCCATTTAAACAAAACACTCAGTAGTTTAGACAAAGATCTAAACATTGCTGGTGGTACTTATTTTCCTAGTAGAGCAATTGCTTACATGCAGCTTGAGCCACGTGGAAAGGCTTCAAATGGTGAATTTAATGTTGAAGATAACATCAAACTAGTAAATAATTTCTTTCCACGTATGTTTAACAAAGCATATCTTAAAAGCTTTGGTCGAGTTATAGAAAAGGTGGATCAACCTGGTTTAATAAGCGATGTGCCTATTGATTTATTTTTTCCAAAAACCGACATGGATTTATATAATGGTGCTGGTTTTATTAATGACAAGAAATCTAATTATGAAGCTGGTCGAATTTATGAAGTATCGTATCCACTAGAATGTATATTTAACTTCTTTAGATATAATAAACAACCTTTGTGTAATTTAGGTTTAACTGTTTCATTCGAGAGAGCAGCTAATCTTGATTTAACAGATGGGGCACATTGAAAGCTGATGGATCAGTCGATAAAGCTGCTCCACATGAAGCTAAAATTGTCATAAAAGAATTTAAAATCAAAGTTCCAATCATAGGATATCAACCAGATTATGTTTTAATTCAGAAACAAAAACTGCTAAAAAATCCAAAATTGAAATTTAACTGTTTCGTTTGGAGCGTTATGGAAGAACATAATTTTACCGGAAAAAGCATCAACATAAATGCTACAGCATCTTTCAACAATTTACAATTCGATAATCCTGATATCTGTATCACATGTTTTCAAACTAATAGGCCAAACGATCAGAAAATAGATTCTAGTTAAAATGATCATTGTCAGCTTGAGAAATGGTCTTTCAAAAATTCTAGAAATGAAGAATTTCCGATAGAACGCCAAAAATTGAAAATTATGAACCAATGTTATCAATTAGCATATGATGCTTACGCTTCATTAGCTGAAAGATGGGCAGGAAACAAATGTGTTAGATGGAATGTAGATGAATTTGTTCAATTTGACAATTCATGGCAGTTATGGACATGACAATTAGAAAAAAATATTACATATGCAGATAAGAATCAACTAATTAATAGTTTAGAATTTGATGCTAATGTTCCAGCTAACACAATAATTTACGTTATTATGGGTGGAGAAAAAACAATCACTATCGATCTAAGTTTGAAGAAGGCCACAGAGTAAATTTAAATGTATTAAATGAGAATCGATATAATTACCACTTTATTGTACTATATTGTATTTACAAATGCAAATCAAACTAAATGTTATTACACATCTTCCACCTTAGTGTGGAAGAACAGGAACTTAAAAGAATCGACGAAAAAAGTCTTACAGATGCAATTTTATTGTTTCAAGAATATTTTAATTTAACAACGGATGGTTCACTTAATTCCGAAGTATTCACTTTAGTTAATTCCAAAAGATATGGAAACATGGATAATCCTTCCGTATTCTCAGCGTCTTTACACAAATGGAAAACAAAACATTTAAGTTGGCATTATGTAGCTGCAAATGAAACTATAACAAATATTACCGATTCTGCATTTAAAGTATGGGAGCGTTATAGTAGCTTGACTTTTGAACATTATTTTAAATTAGAATGTCTGGCTTTAAATTAACGTTTACATCATGAGTTTCAGAAAAAAATATGGATACTGTACTAGTAAATTTGATGGTATTGGTGGCAGTGCTGCTCATGCATTTCATCCAGAACATGATAATTCTTTAGAGGAAATTCATATAGATGCTGGTGAAAAATGGTATTTAAAAATGGATAAATTGAGTCCAAACGAAAAAAACTAACTTATTTTCAGTTTTAATCCATGAAATCGGGCATTCTTTGGGATTACCCCATAGTAATGAAAAAGGTGCTGTTATGTATCCATATTATACAAGCGATGTTATTGATTTACATCATGATGATATTTTAGGAATACAAACTCTTTATGGACTTCCTTCAATTGTTCCAGTAACACAACCTATAGTAAATACTTCAGTAGATGAAACAAAGACTTTCACACTTTTCTAATAACCAATCAATTTATATATTTTACAATAAGTGGTTTTGGATCTATGATTTACAAGAACAAACTTCTAACAAAGCGCAACTAATACGTGATTGGCTACATTTCTTACCTCATGATTTCGAGAGAATAAACTACATACCAAAGGCCAAATGGATAAGTAATGTTAATCATAGAAAAGCAAATATACATGGTCGAATATCCAAGTCTAAATCTAGTATCTAATCGTCCTAAATATTTTTCTGATTAGGCATATACGTTAACGTAAAAATTAATCCGATGTACAATTCGTATACAGGTAAAACTTATGTTTTTAGCGATGATTATTACATAGAAGTTGACGAATGTAGTTTTAGCTAAATATTACGGATTAGTAAATAAACGATTTTCTGGAGTACCAACTGCAATGGAATCAGCTTTTAAATACATTAATGGAATGATGAACTTTTTTAAAGACAACACATGCTTCGAGTATAACGAATTTACAAACAATTTAGTTAAATCTGGTAAAAATAAAATAAGAACTATAGCTTTCCTGGCGACGTGTTAATTCAAAATCTTCTCGGGCTTCTAGCCAGGTTATTACCTGGCTAGAAGCCCGAGAAGATTTTGAATTACTGGTAAAAATAGTTTGTCTATATTTGGAATAGAATGTATTAACACACATGAAAGTTTAATTGAAAATATGAGGAGTTTTGCAAGGAATTTATAATTGTCACGTAATTTTTTACCGTTATAGACAATCTGAACAAATCAATAATTCTTCATATCCCTTTGCTTTGAAAATTATATCTTGAAATTCTTTTTTAAAATTGTCAGTTACCTTTTGATCTTGAGGAATAATATACCAATCAACTTTGACTTGAAATTCTCGTATAAAATCTTCAGATAAAGTTTGAGAGTATGATATAAACTCCCAATCAAGTTTATCTTGAAATTCTCTAATAGATATTTTTTGATATTGAGAAATAAAAAACCAATCAACTTTATCTTGAAATTCTCTTATAAAATCTTTGGATAGTTGTTGCAGAATGAATAAAAGTGGAAAATGTTCCATGTGTTACTTACTCTTTGTGTTTGTATAATGTTTATCTTCCTTTGTTTCATTCTTGTCATGTTTTGTATTGGTACTACTGATTTTAGAAAAGGAAAAATAAAGGGACACAGGCCTTGCTAGATCTAAAAGTGTTGACTTGTCTGTATAAATGTAGACATAAAATAAATCCTCTACTGGTCACTCCACAAAATATTGGTGCCGAAACCCGGGAACAAGGAGTAACTGTGAGTAGTATTATTTCTGTTTATTAATAATTGTGTGGCCTACACTTCTTCCTACACTCAGGGAAGGAAAAATAATACTGAAGACGAAACGAGCATTCTTGCAAAACAAACGCCGCTCAACGCATAATTTTCGATAAAGCATTTTACAGGGAAGGAATTTGTGAAACGTGCTAAATATTATTTAAGGTTTCACATTGCGTTAACTCTTCAAATTAAATATGACCGATTCCGATCCAGCAGTGGCATTGCGCAACCTTGAACGAAAACGCACCCGCGAACGAAATAATATCACAAGATTCGCAAACTTAATCAACTCTTACACAGAAAATACGACATTAGAGGATTATGAGCATTATAAAAATCGCTTGTCAGACACATTGGAACGATTACTCAAGTTCGATGACAAAATTCACGATTTTCTCACTGATGAAGAATATGACACAGACGTAACCCCTTGCGAGGAGTAGATTGACACTGCCAAGCGAGCAATACAGAAGGCCTCACGAGGGATTGTGAACTACAACTCCACTAACAGATTCCAAAGACTTAGAATCCAACACCACATCCACGGTTTTCACGGCAGCTCCCGTATCATCGATTTCTCACAGTCAAACTACCACCTATCAAATTAGAATCGTTTTCAGGGGACATCGAAAACTGGATGCGCTTCTGGGAGCAGTTCGAGGCTTCTGTAGATAGTGACACGTCTCTTTCGACGATTAACAAACATGTTTTCCTTCGAGGGTAACTCGAAGGGGAACCTAAGGCACTGGTAGACGGCATTGCAATCACAGCCTCTACTTACGAAGAGACGAAGAAAATATTAAGAGATCGGTATGGGGACAAGAGTAGAATAATTCAGACTCATCTTGACTACCTGGAAGAATTAAAACCTAGCCGCTTCACGTCTCCTGAGAAACTCGACACAACATTTATAGAGTGTAATCGGAGGATTGACGCACTTCGGGCGTTAGGTGAGGACATCAATGGATACGGACGAGTTCTTGCACCAAAAATACTTCGCGCCTTCCCCGAAGACATCTGTCGACGCTGGATTATTCACTCCAATAGAGAGAGAGAGAGAGAGAGAGAGAGAGAGAGAGAATATCCGAGGGTGATATTCTTAAACTTACGCAGTTCCTGAGTGACGAGGTAAACGGAGCACTAATAAGTCAGAAGGTCCGCGGTGATATGTCACAAATGAGCAGTACCATACCAACAGCAGCAACACTTGACGTTCATTCCAAAAACACCAGAAAATCTAAACGAATTCTAGACCCTTATTGCGTCTTTTGTGAAAAACGTGGCCATTGGGCACAAGATTGTCAAGAGATTACAGACGTTCACGAAAGGACTCAAACTAAAAACCAGTAACTGGTGCTTCTTATGCCTGAATCGCGGCCACATTGTACAACAATGTAACAAAAGGAGTAAAGCTACGTGTTCAAAACGCAAGAAAAGTCACCATCGAGCCATTTGCACAGAACAGAGCAGTCCTTAACTTGCTGCTTCCACGACTTCGACATCACTCAAGATTGATACTGATCGTTCTAGTTTCACTTACCTGCAAACAGCACAGATCTTAGTGACAGGTCCAACTGGAATAAGAAAACAAACACGCTGTATACTAGACTGTCGCAGTCAGTCAAGTTTTATAAGCAAAACCTTGGCACATTACTTACAACAGATCATTGACCACACAGACCTGGCAGTCACGGCCTTTGAATCAGCGAAAACTGCACACTTTAAGCGCAGGCTACTCAAATTCGTCGTCAGCGGAGTCTCCACAAAATTGAAACTAAACTTGCCTGCATTTGAAAGTGATAATACATATTCACCACATCCGACAGTATCACAAGACCTCCTAGCATTGTCACGTGTTCCTAAAATACAACTTGCAGATCCTAAAGTAGACGAACACAACCCACCTATTGAGGTTCTGATATGAGGAAGCCAGTACTGGAAGGTGATGAAACATCAGCCTATACGTTTATCAAGTGCATTGGTTCTTCTTCCCTCTCATTTTGGCTGGATTCTTAGTGGAAGTAGATCCGGAGTTTCAGTTAACCATGTAACTTAACTTCATTCACTCAAGTGCACAATTGCCTCCAGAATGTAACCCGAGACACTTCTGGGATTTAGAAACGTTAGGAATTCAAGATCAGCATGAGAGGACACTTACAACCAAAGATGCTACCATCTTACAGGAGTTTCACGATAATTTTCAAATGGAGGACGGGAGGAGAGTGGTTTTATTGCCTAGAAAGGGGGATGATGTTTTACCCTCTAACAAAAGCAATGCTGAGAAACGTTTTGTCAGTCTGCAGAAAAAACTTGCAAACAACACTTCATTCCAGGAGATGTATTGCTCACAGATGTTAGACTACATTCATAATGGCCACATAGAAACTACAGTAGATGGCAATTCTTACAATACATACTACTTTCCCCATCATGCTGTTAAAAGGGGAAAACGAGGTGAAATCAAATGAAGAATGGTGTTCGAGGCATCATCACACGCAAGTAACTTTCCATCTCTCAACGATGCCCTTGAACCTGGCCCCAATTTGTTACCAGAAATTGTCAACATTACTTCGTTTTTGTCTGCACCGAAAGGCCTTAATTGGAGATGTAACGCAAGCCGCCTTGCAACTGAGCTTGGACAAAAAAGATCGAGACCTCATAAGGTTCCTATGGTTTCGGGTCACAGAAGAAAATGGATCTTGGAGAACGACCGAAGATGTTATCACATAAGATTCACGCGCTTACCATTCGGTCTCACATGCAGCCCCTTTCTACTGTCAGCTACTCTACGAGAACTCGCTTCTAAGTCTCACGATAAATTTCCACTGGCAGCAACAATTCTGGAAAGCCGTACCTTCATGGACGATATTGCTGTCAGCGTTGAAGATGACAATCAAGCAGTGACTTTGTACTACGAGTTGACTGGCTTACTGAAGCAAATTAAAATGTCAATGGCTAAATGGGCTACTAATTCTGAAGTACTGAATAACATATGGAGAACTGAGGGACGCGAAATAAAGAAAGAAACTAACTGGAGTCCTAGGGGTAAACTGGAACACAGTCAGATACCCTATTCTTTCACCACCAAGATCTCTATTGACTTGCTAACAGAACCAGCCACTAAACGACAAATGCTGAGAACAATCAAGATTTTATGACCAGCTTGGAATACCTTCTACAGTTCCAGTAGAAGGTAAAATTCTGTTCCAAGACACATGGTTGATGGGAATAGATTGGGACGAGATTCTACCTCATGACATCGCATGTAAATGGCACACCTGGATTTCAAGTCTTCCTAACCTCTCAAACATTACGATCCCACGATGGATTGGTATATCCAGCTGGATGCCTGGAACTTCGCAAGTTCATGCGTTCTGCGACGCTAAGAGAGGGCCTACGGTGCAGTACTGTATGTTAGGACAGAATATGAGACTAACTCTTTAGTCCAGTTAGCTTGCAGCAAGACTAGGTTGTCTCCCATTAAAAAAGTGACACTTCCACGTCTTGAATTACTGGCATCCTTGATAGGTGTCCGACTTTTAAAATACTTCTGCCATTCCACAGGGTACGACGTCACTAAGGCGACACTATGGAGTGATTCCATGGTCACTCTAGGATGGATTCGCAGCGACGCAAATCGGTGGAAAACCTTCGTTTGCAACCGTGTTACGGAAATTCAGTCCAATATTTCCCCGGCACACTGTCCTGGACAAGAAAACCCAGCAGATCTTTTATCTCGGGGAATTACTGCCACAGCATTACTTCACTCTACGTTGTGGTGGAGTGGTCCACTATGGCTCAAGAACCATGTCGATTCGTGGCCTCGAAATGAGGTCTCCAAAATCACACTTCCTGAAATACGGAAAACAAGTCGACAAGTATTGATAAACACTCTTGAGTCTCCTGTTAACGCTGGAAGGTACAGTTCTTACATCAAACTATTGCGCATAACAGCATGGACTCTACGATTCATACGGAACACACGTACACAGAACAGAACTGCTGGAGAACTCACTGCATCGGAATTTTCTACTGCACGGATTCATTGGATTAAAACTGTGCAAAGAGAATCTTTTCCGGATGAACTTCACGCACTCCAGCACAATCAGCCACTGCCCAAGAAATCTAAAATTGCACGTTTCAACCCTTTCATAAAGAATGGAGTAATTCTTCTTGGTGGACGCTTGCAATTTGCCAACAGCCTGTCTCCAACACAACGTCATCCCATACTACTCGATGGGCAGCACCACTTTGTTCACTTATTGATCCAAAACACACATACCAGACTTCATCATATGGGTGTTCGGATTGTTCTATCCGAGCTTAGAGACGAATTTTGGATTCTCCGTGCCCGCCAAACTATAAAAAGGACACTAGGAAAGTGTCTTCCTAGCAAACTGGCAAAAGCCCCATTTGCACAAGCAGTTGAAGCTCCTCTTCCTAGTGACAGAGTGACATCACTGAAACCTTTCAAACTAACGGGAATTGATTTTGCTGGACCTGTATACATTAAGGTGGGAAGCGAAGTTAAGAAAGCTTATATTACGCTGTTCACCTACGCAAAAACTCGTGCAGCCCACTTAGAGCTCTGCACTTCTATGGCCACAGATAGTTTCATCTCTGCACTCCAAAGATTTGCCGGGAGACGCGGATTGCCTCAGTATTTATTCTGACAACGCCCAGACTTTCCATGCTTCAAACAGAGAGTTAACTGAGTTATGGAACACACTCGCCGCTTCAAAAACCAAGCAATATCTTGCAGAAAACAACACCACTTGGAAGTTCATTGCTCCGAGGGCTGCTTGGTGGGGAGGCTGGTGGGAGAGGATGATAGGAACTATGAAACGCTGTCTGAGAAAGGTATTGGGTCGAGCCCAAGTGACAGAAGGAATGAATATAGTTCTCATCATGACTGAAGCAGCCCTTAACTCAAGACCAATATCACAATCATATAGTGCAGAATCACAGCCATTGACACCATCACATTTTCTTTGTGGTCAAAGGTTAACCACAATACCTAGTGGAGCTGAGCCTGAGGTGCAGGACAATTTAACAAAATAATTCATACTTCACCAGAAACTAGCAGATGACCTGTGGAAGCGCTGGTCGAAGGAGTATTTGACAGAACTTAGAAGTTTTCACGAAGTTCGTCAACCTGATAAGAACTCACCTCAGCTCAAAATTAAAGACATCGCCTTGATCCACGAAGAGGTGCGCCATGTCAAACATGGAAGAAAGCGCGCATAGAGGACCTCCGTCGTGGAAGGGATGGAAATTTAAGGACAATTGTACTACGCACTGCAGATGGCAACGCAATCACACGTCCTTTCCAGCTGGTCGTTCCTCTGGAGATCGCCCAGGGTGGGGAGGATGTTGCAGAATGAATAAAAGTGGAAAATGTTCCATGTTTTACTTACTCTTTGTGTTTGTATAATGTTTATCTTCCTTTGTTTCATTCTTGTTATGTTTTGTATTGGTACTACTGATTTTAGAAAAGGAAAAATAAAGGGACACAGGCCTTGCTAGATCTAAAAGTGTTGACTTGTCTGTATAAATGTAGACATAAAATTAATCCTCTACTGGTCACTCCACAATAGTTTTTGATCTCTACAAATAATCCCCATTCAATTATATCAAATGGGTTCTTTCTTTTAATGTAATCAACAATGGAATGTTTATATAATGTTTATAATTATAAGTTATTCAGGTCTTGTAATTTAAAATTTCTATATATTTTTTCATAAATAAGATGGTTATTAAAACCATATTGAGTAAAATATTACTATTGTGATTTTCTAGTTCTTTCACTTTAGATTGCATTTCATTTTTATTTTGGTGTTTAAGGTTCTCCATTTATAAGAAAAAAATGTATTAGAAAAAATAGTTTGGTCTAAACTTAGAAATAAAAAACAATGTTTTTCATAAATGTTGCTATATAAATGGACAACTTAGAAAACCTACTTAAGAAGCTCAACCATGTTAAGAAGATTAATTTGTTTAAACGTATGAGGTAGAACAAGACGTTTCATATGTCGCTGGTTGTGAATATTTCAATACCAAACATGGACAAAAATTTTGTATGGAACTTGATAACACTTAAAATTACTTTACCAGATAGATATTTGAAATTAATTACTGAATGGGATGTTCATTTTTTTGAAACAGGAGAAATTAAATTGAAATACAAAGGAATGAAAAAAGCTGAAAAAATAGCAATGAATTTCATGTTCTGTAATTTTTTCAATGAAAGTAGTTAAGAAAGAATATTACTTTAAGACCTGGAATTCTATACTAAAATCTATAATCTAATTGGTGATTAATTTGTTTTTAAACAATTTGATCAAATTAGATATAAATAAAAATTTAATTTATTTTTACTAACAATTTACATTTTAAAATAATTTAGTTGGTTCAACCTAAACAATTCATACAAAACACAAAAAACTATGATGTGCGCAAAGTCGCATTTTTAGTATTGACTAAAATCGGTACTTTATTTTACTGCTATTTGTATATATAAAAACTGATTTTAGAAAAAGTGGAGTAGATTCGGCTATTTATACTTTAAAGACTGATTATAAACTAGGATCGGTTATTTAATTATAAATATACGGAATTTGGTGAAGGTGTGCCAAGTTGTGCTAGAACACGTAAATATACCTACTCCTGTAATTTACACTGATGTGTCTCAAAAGTGAGTTTAAATATACCGCTGTATTTTTACAGATAGGAAAATATTGTTGGGAAAACAATGGGGTTTACCAAATATTGAAGAGAAAGAGTGACATTCCCCAACGTACAGCATTGTCTGCGAAAAACTGCGTAATCGTTTTGCAGGGTTGTAAAGCTGGGTTGGAGCGCCATCTTTTATTTAGATTGTCATCCATATTATGATTCCTCAGTTATGATTCATAAGTTTTGCTAACATGCTGTAGTAGCGCTCCACGTTTATTTTAACGGTTTATATCATTTCTTTGCCAAGTTCGACAAAATAAAGGCCAAGTATGAACTGCGACGAGAAGACAGAGCGTAGAGTAACTTATTTATGTCATGAAAATCCTGTTGAATTGAACTCTGAGGGTCATTTCTGACCAAAGTCTGCAATTATACGTGTTAGCTCGATTGTGTTAATCGTGTATTAAGTTCAGATCTACTTACAGAATGTTTCAGAGTACGGTTACGCAAAATCCTGGTATTGTTCCCAAAGTGGTTAGTGGAATACATATTTTTAACTAACATTGTATTAAAAATATTTTTTTTTTCGTCTGTAATTGTTTTAAAATCCATTGTTTCACATTTTGGTATTAATAACTTTCCACCAAAAGGACTAGAAAGTGGACTCCCAATTAAAATGTAAATGCAAGGATTTGTATAAGTTTTCACACACATTCGTGTACGGAATATGCCCTGGTTACGGATTACATTACATCTCTTGATTTTGCAACATTCTTATTTTGTTCCTTAAAGTTGGTGATGTCTAAATCACGATCATGTTTGACTGCAAAAGGAGCTCTGTACTCACGCACCGCATCCGTATGGACAGTATGAATAAGGAGCCCTGTGCAGGAGTCTTACACGATGTAGTCCAAAAGAAGTTTACATCAGCACGTAAGTTGTTTATACCAAAAGTCCTCTTGTTGAAAACACTCGCTCCAAAACAGACGTGGACGTAGTATGTGCGGCATTCAGTCCTGCTGATATACATACTCGAGAACGTACAAGGGAAAGCCTAGCTTCGAGATGGGAAGGCATCTTCTTGGTTTATTTTCCTACACAAGACGAGAGCATAAAAATTAAGATAAAATCATGGTAGCAGAAAGAAAAACTACCACGGCTCTCTTGGTCTCAGAAGATTCAGAAAAATCGACTGTTACAAGCATTTCTTTCAATTTGAGAAAATAGCGAGATTCGCTGGCTGCATTTGATAACTCATTTTGACTTGTAAACATAAGTGAAGGCATTCTGGGGAACTGGCCTGCAATGAATTTGAAGGCTGTGAAATAGCGCTAAGCTGCAGCTGGTATCTCGTCGGCAGGGCACTTTACGATATCTTTACTCTCGGGGCGTGTTATTAGTACAGGAATTCCTTACCAAAGGAATACATTTTATTTCAAGCATTTCACTTTTTATTTAGTAAATTTCCAACATCAAATAAAAATATAGAAAAACTGAAAAACCTTTTATCTTACCAAGTAGGCTATCAACTAAAGAAACATGGCAGATATAAATATTCCTCCACAATGATATTTATTGTTTCACAATGCCCCTTTTGTGCTCATGCGAGTACGTGAAATTCTGATAAGCTGCTTACATAAGCGCTAAACATCCCCAGCAAAACTGTAAATGAACATAAAACAAGTAAAAATAATCCATTCCTACACATTTTCATTACATGAGGGAACAGCTGCTTTAACATTTTTTTTTTTTATTCATCCTTTTTACAAGCTTATTTACAAATTAGTGGGTGTCTTGTAAGGCCGCATTGATTTCCAATAATTTTCCCTAGATCATTCAATTCGAAAGTATGGACATTGTGTATATGGGCCCTTGTACAACAGGCCCTATATTTCAACCCTAAATATTTTTTCTCTTTACTAAAAGAGGATTCCCAACGGGGTGTTCCCATTTTCTTTAATGCCTTTTAATTTTAGGTTTTCGTTGTTCCAACTACTACTCTGGAATGGCAAATGTGCTTTCCCTTCATTTAATCCTTTATATATTTTTAATATCAGGTAACCCTTTATTCTTGAGTTTGTGGCCTAACAACTATTGAAGCAAACCCTATACTGGCATCTATACTATTATTACGTCAATATATTTACAGTGCTTCATCCAGATTGTTATTGGCATGACAAAGTAACCTGAAATATGTGGCAACATTCCTCACGCAACGTTCCCAGGAGTTAGTTCCCTTGCGTAAAATTTTATTCCAGGCTCATGTGAATTATTCTTAAATTTCTTGCTATTGCGTTATCACACAAGAATGCCGCAATCATCTCGTACTTGGGCACAAACTTTAGAATTGTATTGGCCTGTACCCATCAAAGTGACCAAGCCATTCTTCCTATCACGTATTATATTTCGTGGCACTGTCATACTTTTTATATGTAAGTTCAGAAATAGTTGTCTTTTCTACGCCAGAATGAATTAAACAAATGTGAAATTCCAAAATTAGTTCACGTTGTATACATGTTGGAATTACAACCTTTCAACTTTTTACTGCATTGTCCTGAAACCGATACAAAATACTAGCTTTCTTACCACATTTTGATTAAATTTCCAGTTATATCTGTAATATTTTCCCAGACTAAGTTCTTTGTCTTCCATTTGAAACTTTTGAAGGTCCTTTAATTTTGAAACCAGAATCGAATCTACTTTAAAGATCAATTTCAACATTTTCACCTTTTTGCTGGGATTACCGATAGTATCAGGATCATTAATCTTAAGTTTTGATAAAGTGTCATTAAATACATTTTCAATGCCAGGAACTTTGACAACTTTTAAACGGTGCAACATCTCAATGAAACGTGATGCGAGTTTGTAAGCTTGCGTTTCTGTATAAAAGAAAAGCTAACGGGATCTGTATGTATGATCACCTCGCGATTATAAATGTACAGCTGAAACTTTTGCAGAGCAAAATAAATTGCACCCTTTTCAAGTTCAGTTATACATGCATTGCTCTCAACAAGCTCCTAGATGCAGTAGCAATGACATGTTTATTGTTCTCATCAAACTAACAAAGCACACAGCCGTAAGATATTACAGACGAGTCAGAAGATACGGAAAGATAGCTCATAATTAGGCACCTCTAGCAAAACGGTATATTTAAATAATCCCTTCGCAAAAATAGCAAACTAATTTTATTACTATACCATATGTCTAAGTTATTTTTTCACTTTTGCATAACCCATTAACCGTAAGAGACGAAAAAATCTACAACAAATACTTTTCGCGTTGAAACACATTTATGTCCTATAGCTTTTATTTTCTCTAACATTTAAGCACATCGTACATAGGTGAAGAAGGTATTGTATTCTATCCAAAAATTTCATCCAGGTGTGAAAATGTAGTTGAGAAAAACTTTAAAATAGTATCCTAGGAAGCTGGTACATTGTACGAATCTGAATTGACTATAGACCAACGCCGTGCAGCGGGGGGGGGGGGATATTTAATCTATTGATGCCCAAAGATTTACATTTACTATTAAAATATTTTGTAAATGTTTAATGGTTGTGGTGAAAACTCCACTGCGTGTCCCTTAACGTTAGGGTCTTTAGGATGAAAGCACGAAACTTTGTTTTGTTTTTTTTCAATTTATTGTTTATTTTGTTACACCTTACAATAAAAACTATGAATATACTTCACTTTGGTATCACATTTAACTGGTTACAAACACATTAGTATATTCTCTTGCAGTTAATGAATTAAAATCAAAGTTTTTATACATCTTGTAAGATTTTGCAGAGTAAGTATTACAGAAGAGCTTGGCATGCTCTGTTTTCATATAAAGTACATACTCCATTAAATTCAGGTATTCATAATTTTGCAATATATAATACATTGTATTTGCTATTAACCACAATGTAAACTTATGTTTTGAAGTCTGAGTTGAAACAAAATCTGATCGAAGAAGAATACTTGGAGTGAACCATTTATAATGATTTAATCGTAGTTTCTTCAGGGAATCCATAAAGCGAATCTTAATTTCCAGTATAACAGAACATTCATACAACCTATGTTTTACTGTGTCTTCTCCGTTGCATTTCGGGAAATTACCAGAATCGGCGAGATGAATTTCATGTAATCTACTACAAGTGGGTAGGACATCATGTACAACTTGAAACCACAAGGATGCGATTCTAGCTGGAAGATGTTTCAAGGAAATATTGTGAAATAAATACGAAAAATCTGATGTGTTCCATTCGCATGACTTTCTCTATATCTCTATAAATTATTATTGTTAATAAGATTATCTTTTATTTATTTCATGCTAATCGAGAAAAATTAGCAGAAATATTCTTATTTCTTATTTTATTGTAAGTAGAAGCGAAATGGAGTACCACAGGTTAAAGTGAAAGCCAAAAGCTGGTTGCTATGTGTGATGTTTCCTTGTTTGTATGGGCAGTAGTTGACAAATTCCTGTATGAGAAAAGCATGTTTTTCAAAGCTGAAACCAAGAGAAAGAAATATCTCAAAAACGATCAACTCCACGAAAAAAATGTATATAGCATTAATTGTGTTTTAATGTGCTCTACATTTTTTGTGTGTTAAATTTTTGTCCATCTTTTACGGTTTAGTAGTTATGAAAATTTCACCCGGAATAAAGTAGTCTTCAGAGGCTATTCCCAGAAAATTAAAAATATACATTTTATTTGTCAAGTAAATAACTTTAATATACGATATTTTAATCAAAATCGTTAGAGCCATTTTTGAGAAAATCGAAATTTTCGAAAAAAAGTTGCATGTAAAGGGTACTTTGGGGTGGGGGGATTTTTCTCAAAATCCCCGTGTCGCATACTAAACTTAAATACCAAGTTTGGTATTTTACCGACTTTTCGTTTTTGAGTTATCGTGCTCAGACACACGGACACACTGACACGCGGACCTTTTTCTAAAAATACTTTTTTTGGATACAGGGGACCCTAAAACATATTTCCGGTAAAATCTCGGTATCGAATTTTTTGGTGGAGTGCAACACATTCTCTATTCACTATGTGCATAGTGAGTATAGAGAAAGTAAAAATGAGTGTCCAGAGGCAAAACCTTCATTATTCTCATCTCAGGTGCATTACGGTAAAGCATGAGCGTACGATTGGTTGTCTTCGATGTACAGCATTGTTCAGGAGGTAGATAACTTCTTTCTTCAATATAAAGCCGCATGTTATTTAAAGTTGTAGGCATTCTTCTAATGTCTACTGGATTATCTATTCCTACATCATCTTCATCCAGTGTTGTAACCACTTACTAGAAAATACACCATCACTATTTTGTAATTTGTTATTTGGACTGAGGAAAAGCGCTTCGCATTTCATCTCTATGTTCCAAAGACCAATACCACCTTCTCGCGGTTGAAGATAAAGGGTTGTTACAGGCATTTTGAATATATTTCCCTGCCAAATATACCAACTAACAGCTGCAGTAATTTGACGATGTTGCTTCGTAATGGGAAGTATTTGTGCTGTATACCATAGCTTAGAAAGCACAAACATGTATAGCCCACATTCTTTCATACAAAGTTGTCGATGATACATGTCTTTACAGCTGGATTTTATTTGCTGCACTATAGGAGCCCAATTTACAGACTGCATTTCATTTACATATGCAGCATGAATTATTTCCAACGTTTTAAGCTTTTTCACAGTCTTTAAAGGTTGTATTTCAGGTGGTACTCTCCAAGGACCTATTGGCAATATGCAAGATTTATCCTCAATTTTTAGTCCAGATACTTTTCCAAATTTGTCAATAATAGTTGTCATATTAGTAACATCTGAATCAGTGGATAGAACAACACTAACATCATCTGCATAAGCTGAAATTTCAAATTTATATCCTCCCAGATTTATACTATGTATAGTTGATATATTAAAGGATTTATGGCTAAAGAAAACAGATTCATTGAAGCTGGACAACCTTGACGAATAGAACGTTCAATTTGTATATCTTCAGCTAGAAACCCATTAATCTGTAAGCTTGAGGTGATTCCATTATACAAACATTCAATAAAAGTTATAAAATGATCACTAAATCCATGCCACTTCAAAACATGAAACAGGTATCGATTGTATAATGCGTCAAAGGCATTCTTCAAGTCTAGAGAGGTGATAGTTGCTTGTTTCCCACTATAACCACAATGTGCAACAGCATCACTTAAAGAGCAGGTAAGGTCATATATAGAACGACCAGAAGGACCGCATGCTTGTGCTGGATGAATTAATCTACTTAGCAAGGATCTTATTCGGTTAGTTAATATCCTCGCTAATAATTTATAATCATAATTTAACAATGAAATGGATCTGTAAGTTTTAACTTTACGTTTGTCGCATTGCTTACTTATCAGCACAATAACACCCTTTGTGACAGTCAGTTGTTTAGTTTGTAATATACAATTGAAAATATTGACTAAATCATCCCCAATAACATTCCTAAAATATTTGTAGAATTCATGCGGAACGCCATCACATCCTGGTGTTTTTGACGTTTTTCCTTGTATCAATGCTTTAAGCAATTCAGCCTTTGGAATAGGCTGCTCCAAGGCACTATTCTCTTCCAAAGTTACTCTAGGCAGAAATTTCAGATTCAAGTTGCCTCAGGAAATCTCTTCTCTACTTGGCTCACTGAACAAGGTAGAATAGTGACTAACGAAGGCATTACTAATTTCTCTGTGACGTTGCCACACGCCCATCTGTATGTACTTTTAAAATCAAGATTCCTCTTACGTCTCTTATGCAAATTCACGAGATGATATAAACTTATCCTCTCATTTGCAATTATATGTTTATCTCCATTTCTGAGTTCGAGTCCTTCCATTCTTTTACGATAAATAGTGAGGATTTTAACTTTGGTTTGTCCTAATCTGATGCCTCTTGCTGTCGTTGGTTGATAATTGTTTTACAATTCGTGTATGCAGCGAAAATAAAAATGTACCAATTGATCATCTTTTCGCTTTTCAAACGAATACTGTTTAAAAAGATTAATTTTGGGTTTAACTAGGCGCTCCCACCATTCTGCGTAATTTTGGTAAGATTTTAAAAGCAGTTTCCAATTCGTCCACGCTACTTCAAATTTGGCATTCACATCACAATCATTCAATAAATTAGTATTCATTTTCCAATGAGCGTCCCTGTGGAATGAAGTACAAATTTAAAGCTTTATGTAGACTAACCGCCTCATGATCACTAAATACTACAGGTAGATGTTCAAGCGCTTGGATCTTATTTTGTAAAATTTCCGGAATATATATGCGATCTAGTCTGGCAGCAGAATTTCCTGTAAAATGTGTAAAACGCACAACTGAACGAGTATGGATACATACATCACACACTTTCATCGACGTTACAAGATATTTTAATGTATCACTAGGACAATATTGCTCAGTGCAGTCTGTTCCCCTCAATACCCAATTAAAATCCCCAGCAAGAATGTAAAACTGTGGTAAAATACGTTAAAGATACGCAAGGTCCAACTGAAAAAAACATATTCCTTTCCTTGTGCTTGTTTGAGTCTGATGGCGCATATATATTAATAAATACAACATGATTATATATACCATTTATTCCTCTTCTTGAGGGCAATTTTTCAATTGAAGCTAGTTCAATTCCCGATTTTGTTAATATGGCAGTGCCTAACGATTCACTTCCCATGTTAACACATGCGTTGTAATTATGGAAGAAAAGTCGGTAGCTTTTATCTCCTGAAGAAAGAGCACATCTATGTCATGTACGTTTAAAAAGCATTGTAGCATAGCCATTTACATCGGGGAGTAATTGCCATTGAAATTTAACGTTGCTACCGTTAATGTGAGATCCATCAATAAAAGGCAAAAGTAAACCAAAACAATACAAAACAAAGAACAAAACAATACATTTAATACATATGTGTTATTACCTTTCTACTTCTGTACTTATTCTTTCTTTTTAAGCAGTGGAAACCCCAATTTATTTTCCTTTGCACTACAAGGAAGCACCTTTTGTTGTGCTTAGTTTCCAAGTTGTCCAGGCTGTATGGGATCATCTGCTTCTCTTGTGTGCTGGTGCACACTTTCCTTGCCAAGGGTTGCTTCAACCTCTTCATGCCACGTCTTAATTTCTGTTGGAGCTTTCTTTTGTACCATAGGGTCACGTATAATTTCAGCATTGTCAACACTTTTACTCCTGCGTGTCGTTTGTTTCTGTTCAAGTTGGTCTTTATGCGTAGTGTATGCCTTTTTCTTGCGTGTTGAGGCCATTTCAATGCTAGTAATGCTGCCCTTGCCTCTCTTCTTTCGCGGCGGTTTGTTTGCATTCGTGCTCTCCCCAACACTGCTACTGTGTTTTGCCTTCTCACATGAGGGTTCTCTTTCAGCTGTTTCGGTATTTATGTCCACTGGGAGGGTGGTCCCTGCTTTGTGTGTAGTTTGTTTAGTTTTCATAGATGCAATTGTTGCAGTACATTCCATTTCTGTATCAGAAGCATCTAAATTAACATCCTCCTTTGCATTACTAGCACAAACTTTTTCACCTATTTCTGGAGACTCAAATGTTTTGTGTTCAATTGTTTCCATCTGCACGGTACTAGTTTCCGTAATGATATTCTCTGGTAAACCATTTTGCTCTGGGCTGTTGGTAACAGCAGAAACCAGATCACTAAACTTCCTTACAGTAGACGCAGGTTTGTCAGGGATCGTTCGCTGCGGACAAATATGCCTCATGGGTAGAACTTCCACATTTAAAACAGGTTTGTTCCTGACCTAAATAGTAACAAATGGCTCATGTTTCCCAATAATCACATTAGATGGAATGGGTTTCTTAATTACCATTTGAGCCAGTCGTATATCTGTTTCTATCGTAGCAAATTTCCATTTAACGGTCCAGCTGTCCATTTTGACAAGATGTACATTTCCATAGTTATGTAGAACATTTCTAATTCTTTCATCGGATATTTCAGGAGGAATATTACAAAGCCTGACAGTCGTAAATTCCTGATCTGCTAGGGTTATTACCACATCTACCTTATTCCCATTCATTAAGGTTACTGTTGCGTTACCTGCATGATGGCGCAAATGAGCTTCATAGCTTATACTAGTTTTAAACTTTAAATATATTGCATTTTCTTTTCCTACAAGCTGAAAATGTTTGTAATTCATCAACACGTACCTTTAATTCTTCATCCACCCAATTGTGTATATCCAGAGCGCTGCGCCTCTTGTGTTGGATTAAACGTTGCTTTCAGTGTATTTACACGAACTACTTTAGTTTCGATTGTAATATAAGAATTACTAAACTATTTACCAGCACTAGGGCTGCACCCTTATAGTTTATAACTCTAATCGAAATAAAAACACAGAACGCTCCGAGACCTAACCTTTAAACACAGGCGTGGCCTACTCTGTGAACTCGTATCCTTTTGCAGTGAGCCAAGAAGTTTAAATTACTAACACGAAATATTAATGAAACATTTCTACATATTGATTACCTTAACTTGTCGAGAGTATACTATTAGGATAATTAGGACAAATTAGTGTTTTGGGTGAAATACGCAAGCTCTAAAATGTCAGACTCGTGTAGGTGACTGCCCTTTACACTGGAGGACAGGACAGGTTTGCTGATAACTCAAGAAGCCATGACAAGTATTTAACCAACACCCTCTGAGGTGTGACATCACAAGTGCTTTGTGCGCTGCCTAATCTCAAAATTATCTAATTTTGAATGCAACAAAAATATTACCTAATGTCGCCAGTTGCGACATTAAATTTCGGACTAGTTCGAGTAAGACTGACGTTTGGAAACAACCTATTTTAATACCGAGTCTACATACAGAGAAATGTCCTCAGTGCTAGCCTCTGCTTCCCAGGGTCACGGGTTCAAACCAGCAAGGGGTGATGGACTTTTTCGGGTGTTAACACAATCCATAAATTAAACAATTTTATAGAAATTATTACTTTCTCTAGTATGTGTCCACAATGTAATAGTAGGAAGCGAAGGTATTGCATTCCACACAAAAATTCGAGCGACATTTCACTGGAAACATTTTAGTCCCTGTATCCCGCCACCCCCCAAGTCACTTAGCAAAAGGTCAAGGTGGGTGTGTGTGTGAACACTATAAATGAAGAGTAAATATAACAAACTGGATATTTAAGTTTACTATCTTACAAGGATGCGACACTAAGATTCAGGAACATTTGCCCACCACAAACTGCCCTTTACATAGAAAAAAGAATCGAACATTTTGATTCTCAAAAATGACTAACGATTGCAATTAAAATACCGCATATTAAATATATTTGTATGACAATGTTAATCTTGAATTTTCTGGGAATAGCTGTGAAAAGTTCTTAATCCTGGATTACAGATTACTGGTAAACCAGTAGAGACAAACTTACTATACAAGGAATGTAAATCTCGTTAACACACCAATTTACGTTTTTTTTTTTTTTTTGTTTTTTTTTTGAGTTGATCAAATCCGAGATATTCCCTTATTGGTTTCAATTTTAAAATGCTTGCATTTCTCACTGGAATTCTTCAACACCTGGCCATGCAAAGAAACGTTTCAATCACACAGCATTTAACAACCAGTTTTGGCAATCACTTTATCCTAGTGTACTTATTACCTTCTAATTACAAGGAAGTAATCCAATTTTTGCTATCTCCTGTATCTTTATTAGCACGAAGTACCGAGAAGCATCAGCTTTTGTAAGAATAATCTGTTGCATAATAGCTAGAGAAAGTCATGTGAATGCAACGTTTGTTTTTTCTCGTTTCCCATGATATATCTAATTTCATTAAATGTATCATTCTCTTAGATGTCAAAATCATCTCAGAGCTTAAAGTAAAAGAACACCGAATAGAAACAAAATGGCGGCAGTAGCTGTGTTCTGTTTAATACATCTAGATGCACAGTTTAAACTTGCCCTTTACAATGGATATAATATGTTCAAATCTGTTTGCGTACATTTACTTGAATTAAATGCGCTAACAGAAAGGTTGGGCAAAACCCTTAATTGTATTTTGAAAAACCCTGAGTACGCAATTTAAACAAAAATCAGCCAGGTAGCAGATTACGTTAACGAAATTTCTAGGAAAAAATGTGTTGGGATAACCTTCAAATACAAATGATTTATCGGACTCCTAAAGAATTGCATTAATATTTTTGGAATTTCTGTAACTTCTAAACACCAACTTTTCGAAAATAGTTCGCATGTTATGGCTTTAAAATATGTTAGGAAATTTGCTCAACAACGTTTAAACTATTGGAACACGTGTCATTCAGTTTAATTCAAATTATGGGATGTACAAAACAGAGGTGACTGCTTACTGAATTGTTTTACACGACTATTGTAATCGTAAAAAGGGGGCTAAGTTTCCGAATCCTACACGTGTTTCAAGTTATACAAGATAATTTCGGGCTACAATTTTTTTCGATTAGCTTGAAATGCCTCTCGCTTTTAGTTAAGTTAAAGTTAACTCACCTTAATATTTTGGCGGATACAACTCTGTAGCTACCCTAAAAATGCACAGAAACTCTTCTGGTTCGTATATACTCTGGAACATATGCTTTTCCAGGAAGTAGCATTTCTTCCTTCCGTATTTTGGTATAACAGTACGTTCTTCCCTCCATTCACCTTCAATATTCTGAGTAAATGTTCCAGTTTCACAAAAGCATAGTTAGAAATGATATTCGAACCTACACTATTCAAGATAGTAGGAACCCTTCCAGCAATCTGAATATGGTGGTGCCATCCTCCACTTTCCTAGCTAACATGTTCCTCAGTGTAGCGCCGTTCCTGAGTTTCCATAGGAACTAAAAGCTACGAGTATCACGGGCGATACCACCGAAAACTCCTTCCACCAAACGGCCTTTCAAAGTTTGCTTCACACTCTTCCACAATATGCCCTCTACCACCAATATTCAAACGTGCGTCCCAACACACATGATCGACAAACACTTCATAGCAAATACCTATTCACTATTGTCTCGATACACCAATTCACGGGCCAAGTAGGGCTGTCGAGGACAGATAAAGTGGTAGCCACAACCCCAAAAATCTCCATAATACTTAAACGAGTTGGTCCAATTAATTTTCCACAGCTGCCTGACTAAGAGACTCTAGTTTTTAAGTTTCATTTGATGTTCAGAAACCTTACACATCGTGCATATCTGTGAAAAATCTATAATGAATAAATAGTGCAATAATTTGCAGTGACAGACACTCAATAACGCTGAAATATTAAGCTCACATTTGCCATCAGCTGAGCACATTGCGATATCTGCGATGAAACCAAGTTCCACTTTGGCTGCAGTACTAAAACTGACTTTTTAATTGGCAGCTGGTAATCAACAAGACATCGTATGACCACTGGCCACGGCATAGGCTCATGTCACTGGGCAGAACATTGAACCAATGAAATCAACCTTTAGAGCATTGATATACTTGGGTTTATCTTGTAAAACACGAAACTTCTGTTAAATTCGAGAAATTAGTGAACACTTTAAGCATGGATTACTAAAGAACCAACCACTTCCAAAATATTCGAATAGATCTGAGGCTCAAAATTGTGTCCAACCATATACACCCTACTCTTGGAGCAATTCCTATATCCATTCTGTAGCGAAGGTGAACTTTTCCAAAATATTGTTTATAGAAACACAGACGACTGCGAAAAGAATGCTTTGTACGACTACTATAAACGTGAAGAGTACAAAAGCATGTCCAGGCTAAGACATTACCTAATAATGCACTATGAGAGAACTGTCAAATGGAGTTAAAACTATGCAATTTCCGACACAAAGTGTGAATACGAACAGAATGGCTTCAACACCACTGAAAGCGTAAATTAGGACTGCTATTATATTATATTTCGAATCCTAAACGTTAAATGTTTTAGCTATACACCATTATGTCCAGACTGAAATAGTAAGCTAATGACTGTAGATCCTATGTCCTTAGTACTCCAGCATGTATTAAGTCAAATGCACCAGTGCCCAGCTACTCACTGTATAACAACGTACTAAACGGAAACCTCAAATGCAGTTAAATTAAAAATATTCAGTGTACAGAACAAAGGCGACTGTGCACAGAATGGTTTATACGATTACTGAAAGCTTAAACCAGGGCCAGAGTGTAAATCAAATACCTGAATTTTAAACGTCGAGTGTTTAGCTACACAGAATAAGGTTCCGACTAACACACTATTCAGAAATCCACCAAAATCGAGTAATGTTTAGTGTTCTTTAAAGCGGTTCAAGAAAACTGTCCTTACCTCACGACAGCTCTGATGCAATTGAGTTATCGTCCGTGTTCAGTGTTCCAGCACGTATGTGGGCTGGGTTATGTCTCGTCCAAACTGCTCGCGGGAACAAAGCGACTGGCTTATCACTGTACTATTGCTTGTTCCGGCAATAAGTAGCAACGTTCCGATTGGCCTCCAAATTAAAGACTGTGCATAAGCCTCTATGGGCTGTTCCTGCCCTAGGTGAATCAGCGACCGGTAGTGGCGCTTAAAGCTCGTTTCAGACCAAGATCACTAGATGGCAGCATTTTTAATACTGAAGCAGTAATGCCGGATTCACAATGGAAGCGATACTGGCGACGCGACATGGGTCTCATCGCGTTCACAATAGGGCGGTACAATTTGACATTACTGAGCGATGCCACTTGAAGCAATGGCTGCGGATTTAAAACAAGCTCTTGCTCTGCATCTTCTAAATACCTGATGTGTACCATTCACATGACTTTCTCTACATCCCTTCAACAAATTATTCTTAAAAAGCTTATACTTCTATTTACTTCACGCTAATTGAGAAAAAATTAACGAAGTCTTATTACTTGCTTCCTTGTACGTAGAAGTGAAATAAGGGCGTATCATAGGTTAAAGTGATAGTCAAAAGCTGGTTGCTATGTGACAAGTTCCTTTGTAGGGACAGCAGTTGACAAATTCCTATATAAGAAAAGTATAAGTTTTTCAAAGCAGAACCAAAAACAAGGAACATCTAAAAGCAGTGAAATCCACGAAAAAAAGGAAAAATAACAAATTGTGTGTTTTAACGTGCTTCACATTTTTCGTGTAGTAAGTTTTTGTCCACCTCTTACGGATTAGCATTTATTCAAAATTCCGTAAAATTCATCCAGAATAAAGTAGTCTTCAGGGGCTATTCCCAGAAAATTCAAGATATACATTTTATTTGTTGTGTAAATATCCTCAATATACGCTATTTTAATCAAAATCGTTAGAGCCATTTTTAAGAAACTCAAAATTTTCGGAAAAAGTTCCATGTAAAGGGTAGTTGGGTGTGGGGGATTTTTCTCAAAATCTTCGTGTCGCATCCCTGGAAGATACTAAACTTAAATATCAAGTTTGGTATTTTACCGACTTTTCGTTTTTAAATTATCGTGTTCACAGACATGGACACACACACACGCGGAACTTTTTCTGAAAATGTTTTTTACTTTCTCTATACGTACTATCTGCATAGTGTATAGAGAAGGTATTGCATTGCACCCAAAAATTCGATACAGAGATTTCACCGCAAATACATATTTTGAGACCACCTGAATCCAAAAAAAGCAGTTTTAGAAAAATGTCCGTGTGCGTGCGTGCGTGCAGCATAGCTCAAAAACGAAAAGACCGTTAAATACCTAACTTGGTATTTAAGTTCAGTATCTTCCAAGGATGCGACACGAAGATTTTCAAGAAAATCCCCCCCCAACCCCAACTACCCTTCACATGGAAAAATTTTCCAAAATTTTGATTTTCTAAAAAATAGCTCCTACGATTTTGATTAAAATATCGTATATTAAAGGTATATACCTGACAAATAATATGTATATCTTGAATTTTCTGGCAACAGCCTCTGAAGACTATTTTGGATGAATTTTACGGAATTTTGTGTAACTGGTAAACCGCAAGAGAGAGAGAGAGATACCAAACAAAAAATGTAATGCACATTAAAACACAGAATTTATGTTATATACATTTTTTCGTGGAGTTAAAAGGTTTTTACATATTCCTTGTTTTTGGTTTCAGCCTTGAAAAACTTACTTTTCTCATACAGGAATTTGTCAACTCCTGTCCATACAAACACAGGAACTTCAGTCACATAGCAACCAGGTTTTGACTATCACTTTAACCTATAGTACTCCCTTTTTTCCCTTCTACTTACAAGGAAACAAGTAATTAGACTATTTCTGCTAATTTTTTCTCACTTAGCATGAAGTAAATAGAAGCCTAAGCTTTTTAACAATAATTTGCTGCAGAGATGTAGAGAAAGTCATGTGAATGGAACACATAAGATTTTTTTAGATAAAAGGGGCCCTAAAACATATTTCCGGTGAAATCTCGGTATCGAATTTTTGGGTGGAGTGCAATACCTTCTCTATACACTATGTACATAGTACGTATAGAGAAAGTAAAAAGTAGAAACGGCAGAAACAATCGACAGCAGGAGCTCCGTCGGTGGGTTTGGCCTATATTCAAGAAGTGTAGCTAATTTGGGGATTTTCATACTCTAGTCCCGAATATGATGATGGATCTCGAATCATGTTACAATTATATG
Source organism: Hymenopus coronatus (assembly GCA_030762935.1). Classification (NCBI taxonomy): domain Eukaryota; kingdom Metazoa; phylum Arthropoda; class Insecta; order Mantodea; family Hymenopodidae; genus Hymenopus; species Hymenopus coronatus. The sequence continues at coordinate 187,319,107 of CM060882.1, read as the reverse complement.
CGAATGACGCCTCACAATTTGATGATTTTTTGCACATCATTTGTCCTCATATAGAGAGACAGTCAATTCGAAAGCCACTACCTTTGGCTTTGTGTATGTTAGAGGTTAGAATGGACTTATTTATTATTCACTCAACAGCATAGACGTGTTAATTACGTGGCAACATTATTCTGGAATTAAGGTATAATTTTGGTTGTCCAAGACAGTTTCAATTTTCTGCAGCGTTTGTACTATTATACAGTTAAAAAGGCACAACATAAAAAAATCTGATATGTTCCATTCACATGACTTTCTCTATATCTCTGCAACAAATTATTGTTAGAAAACTCGTGTTTCTATTTACTTCATGCTAATCCAGAAAAAATTAGCAGATAGTCTTATTACTTGCTTCCTTGTAAGTAGAAGCGAAATAAGGGAGTAGCAAAGTTATAGTGATAGACAAAAGCTGGTTGCTATGTGACTTAAGTTCCTTTGTTTTGGACAAGAGTTGACAAATTCCTGTATGTTTTTTAAAGCTGTAAAAAAGAAGGAATATCTAAAAAAAAACTATCAACTCCACGAAAAAATTGTTTATAGCATAAAGTGTGTATTTTAACGTGCTCTACATTTTTTGTGTAGTAAGTTTTTATTTATCTCTTACGGCTCAACAGTTATGCAAAATTCAGTAAATTTCATCCAGAATAAATTAAGCTTCAGAGGCTATTCCCAGAAAATTTAAGATATACATTTTATTTATCAGGTAAACATCTTAATATACGATATTTTAATAAAATTCGTTAGAGCCGCTTTTCATAAAATCAAAATTTTTTAAAAAAGTTCCATGTTAAGGGCAGTTTGGGGTTGGGAGATTTTCCTCAAAATCTTCGTGTCGCACTCCTGGAATATGCTAAACGTAAATACCAAGTTTGGTATTTTACCGACTTTTCGTTTTTGAGTTATCGTGTTCACACACACACACACACACACACACACACACACACACACACACACACACACACACACACACACACACACAGACTTTTTTCTGAAAATGCTTTATTTGGATACAGGGGACTCTAAAACATATTTCCGGTGAAACCTCGATATTGGATTTTTGGGTGGAGTGCAATACCTGCTCTATATATATATATATGCGCTTAGTACGTACAGAGAAAGTAAACATGGATTTCCCTTGATGTTGGCGCCATCTTTAACAACTTTAACAAAAACCTCAGAATATCAAACAGGAATTCTGTGGATGACGTCCTTGCCGCGCGGTACAAGTTAAATCCAATTCAACTTTCTTCGCACGGGTTTCATCGCGTCAGTTCTGAATTCCTATTGGTCAATCGTTTTGCCGCGTCGCCAATATCGCTCCATTGTAAATCTGGCATAACATCACTACCATCTAGTGACTAACCTCAATTTGTTGCCTATGGTTTGAAGTATAATCCTGAGTGAAATTACTGGGGATGTTACAAAATTCAACAGTTCGCATTTTCATTTTAAAAAATGCGATTGTGCAGAAATCCTTGCTAATTAGATTGTGTGTGTTTTATATTGATTTAAAGAACCCTTACCAAGGTCGGGCCGCACATGTCAACCTTTCTGAGAATGCTGCAAATTAAATGCACATGTAACTTTTAGAAGTATTAGAAGTACTGCATGTATTTTAAATACTTTTCTAAATCATTAAAATACACCTTAAGTAAAAATGTTAACTTTTGCAGTCGCATGACTCTCTACTCACTCATGTCCAAGCTATTCTTTAAAAACTCTTATTCTATATTCTTGCTAAAATTTGCGGAAATACTTGATGCAATTTTCCTTTGAGGATTAAGGGAATACATTAGGCTAAAGCAATAGTCAAAGCTTTTAAAAGCTGGTCGCTATGTGATGGTTTGATTTTTTCTATTTGCAGGGCCAAGAGGAAAAGACAAACTCTTCTTCGAAAAAAAGTAAAGAGTATTGAGATATTTAAACCTATAACAAGGAATATCTCCGAAATGGTGAAGTCCACGAACAAATGCTTTTTAACAAATTGCCTATTTTAAGGGAGCTACCTTGTGAAGTATGATTTTATATATCTCTTACTGTTTACGAGTTTTACACATGTCATTTAGACTAAAGATGACTTCAGGGAATATTTCTAGAAAATTTAAAACGGGTACATTTCATTTGTACTAAAAATGTCAAACATATGGCAGTTTAATTAAAATCTTTTGGCCAATTTTAAGAAAATATTCCAAAAACTGTCATGCATATGGCAGTTCGTGGTGAACTGTTATTGTTGATAATCCCCGAGTCGCATACATGCAAGATATTATACGTAAGTAGGTTCGTATTTAACAGCCTTTTCGTTTTTGGGTTATGCTGTTCTAGGTACACCAAACATTTTTTAAAATAGAGTTTTTAGATTGACAAGTCCTCAAACATGCATTTTCGGTAAAATCTCAGATGTTTGTGGGAACGTAATCTTCCCCCCTACTTACTACACGGGCTATATAAAGTAAAATGTAGCTACAATATTAACATTTCTCGTCAGTTAATATGTGCGGATTATTATTATTGTGGTTCTCAGTTGTAATTTTAAATAGTTTCCCCAATACATGCTGACTAAACCATTATATCGTCAATGCTTTACAAATGTTTTAAAGGGGGCAAAACAAGGCTAATAATTAAGGGGATAGGATTTTAAGCACATTCAAAATTAAAAGGTTTTTTGTGCCGTTTCCAGATGGATGTTAAATATTAAGTATTGTGGGTTATAATGTAGAATGCGAGGACTGTATTAGCAATCTCTGTGACTCGCTGACACTTATTACCGCGATATATAACACATACTTCAGGATTATAATCCTGACAAAGCTACGCGGCGTAGAGAACTCTGCAATCGACTTTAAACAGACTTTTCTTTGTTTAGAGGCGACTATGCCAGTCAGTTTCTTGAATTGCTCGCAATACAGGTACACAACACATGTCTTCGGGAATCAAAAGGACCTGCGGACATTGCACACTTTCCCGGATTTACAAAGCTGGTCTGTCATACTCCATGTATGTAAACGTTTGTAAATGTAACTTCTACATGCCACTATATTGCACTAATATGGCGATTCGGGTAGTTTCCGGTGTTGTAAATGTAAGGTATCTATACACACAAGAGGTTACTAAACATTTACTCTGTTAATACAGTGTATAACGAGCTGCCATTAAGACACGGCATTTTTACTTTCTCTAGCCCGCATGTACAATGTGCATGGTGTATAGAGAAGCTATTGTTTTCCACCCAAAATTCGATGACGAGATTTCACCGGAAATATGTTTCGAGGTCCTCCGAGTCCAAAAAAGCCTTTTTAGAATGAAAACAAAAATGTCGACAGCATAGCTCAGTTAAATACCAAACTTTGTATTCAAGTTCGGCATCTTTCAAGCATTTTCAACAACACTCTCCCACCCCCAAATACCCTTTACACTAAACATTTCTCGAGCATTTTGATTTTCTCACAAGCCGCTCTAACGATTTTGATTGAAATACTGTATATTAAAGATATTCACATCACATTTTGAATAGCCTCTGAAGAGCTCTATTCTGGTTGAGTTTTGCAGAATTTCACATAGCGTTTAAACTGTACGAGGTAGGCAAAATTTAGTACTACACAAAAAATGTAGATCGCGTTAAAACAATTTGTCATACGCTTTTTTGTAGAACTGGCCGTTTAAGATATTACTTGTTATTGGTTGGAGCTTTAAAATAATTTTCTCAAAGGGACCATTCAAAACAAACCGAACCTCAGTTGTATCACATCGACGGGCTTTTAAAGGATTTGACAAGCGCTTTTAGCTAATGTACTTTCTTATTCCCTTCTACTTAAAAGGAAGCAAATAAGAACAATTATCATGCTAACATTCATCTCAATTACCATGATGCAGATAAAACAATGCTTTTAAGAATAGTTTATATTTGGAACAGCTAGAGAAAGTTATATGAATGTAACATTTTTTAATAGCTTAACTTCTTTTAACCTGGTTGGTCAGATCGGGCGATTGGTGAAATGATACTCAAATGATCTCGCGGTCGATGAAGCTTAAAGTTACTCGACATTCGTCTTCTCAGGATAAGGGAAAACCCCGAAAATCCTTATCCGTGTAACTCACTTAACCGAGATTCGAACTCGTGACCTGTTGAATGTGAGGCAGACACGCTACCCAGACGGATTTGTATACTTACAAGATTTTCACGCTCTTGCGGTTAGCTACCAGTTACAAAGATACACATGTTTTCGACTGTGTACTTTTATGTTTGTTTTAACTTACACAACAGCATTTTTACTTTCTCTACACATACTATGTACATATGGGTTTTGTGACTAGCTACCTTCTAGTTCCAATTATTTAATATTTCACCTTTGTGTGGAACTTACTATATTTCGAGTACACAATGTTTAATTTTTTAAAGAATAATAGTCCAAAGGAAACATACACGATATAATTGTGCCCTTGTTCACGTGTTAGCGCCTACACGCTAATCAACTCGGACCAATTGAGGTTAGTTTTCGTAACCCAAAATGTCCAACAATAGTGCAACACAGAATCTTTCTCCGATGAATATTGCTACATCAACGATGACCTCTACATCTACTCACGGATATTCTTCTCGGATAATTAATTCAAAGTCCAATTCTATTTCAATGAATAAAGCTACTTCTGAAAAACAAACGGTATCAACACCTACTGCGGTGCAACTGATTTTACCCAAAGTGTACCAATCAAAGATCAAACTATCATTATAGATGCCCATGACAATGTTCCTGTCCAGAAATAACGGGTCATCGAGAAGTCGCTCCGCACCTCCCGTATAACCAAGATTCCCCTAGAGTCTGGAATTCTGGTGGCAGCACTGGCTGGCGCGAGCGAATTGGGAAAACGTTTCGCTGGTTAAGAAGACAGGTTCACTATATTCATGCATGAAAGGTAATGTAGAAAAATAATATAAAACTAACCTGTTTAAAGAAGATGTTGAACATTTTTACCATTTTCTTGAAGACACAAATTCACTCCTTTTAATTTATTTTCGAACACTAATTAATGTCTTTGTTACAGATGTTGTGTAATCTTCTATTGCCGTTTTCAGCTCAGCGATTGTTTTTAGATTGTCCTTATAGACCGAAGCTTTAACGCTCCCCAAAGAAAATAATCCGGAGGGGTAAGATCAGGAGACCGCGGAAGCCACAAACCTTTAGAAATCAGTCTTTCCCCAAAAAAGTCCACTAACAGTCCCATGGATTTATGTGATGTATGGGCAGTAGCGTTATCTTATTGAAAAAAATGCACCGTTCACTTCATCTTCATTTAGTAGTGAAATAAGTGGAAAAAGAATATCCGAGCAGTAAACATCTGAATTAATTGAGTTATAGAAAAAAATTGGCCCAATAATTCGAGAGCGAGAGATCGCACACCATACGCCAATTTTCTCTGAATGTAAAGGAGTTTACTGAATTGCATTAGGATTTTCAGTAGACCATACTCGCGTATTTTGTGAATTTACGCATCCTGATAAATGAAACCAAGATTCCTATCCAGCACTCAATTCCATAGTGCAAAATGAACCTCTGAAACCATTCACAATACTGAACTCTTTTCCCGTGATCTGTGGGTTTTAATTCGCGGACGACTGACACCTTATATGGTTACAAACTAGTTCTTTTTTGACTGCTTTGTATGCGGCACCGTAAGAAATATCACATTGTTGGGCCAATTTCTTTATTGATTTCTGTAGACAAAAGCATTCTATCCGATATATCAGAGTTTTTTTTCTTTTCACTGGGTCTTCCACTTCTAATAGCATTGTGCACGGAACCTGACTCCCGAAATGTATTAACTAAATCACGCACAGCATCTCGGTGCGGTAGTTTTGAGTTAAGGATCCTGACAACGAAATTTTGTTTCACTTTCTCAGTATAATTTCCACGTTCATTAAAAAAGTTTTCCACTAGAAACACACGTTCCTCTGTATAATACATTGACTTCGCTTCAGGCACACGTCAGAACTCATAGCATACTAGACCATACTAACCAGAACAATAAACCTCGCAGCCGCTGATAACGCCGATAATCGTAACATCCCATCGGAATCGAATGTGTTAAACCTAGGGATGCCAACCTTTTATCGAGCGTGCCCAGCAGCAAGATGCGGAGGAAGTTTTTGATGACATGTTACTTATATGACGTCGGCAAGCTAACAGATCCTTCTAGTATTCTGTTCATATCCAGAATATCTACCAATATAATCTGTATATCTCTCTCAAACAAGAACATAGTTGAACAACTGTGCATATCCCACCCTCTGATAAACATCAATGGTGTACCCTTAGCTCTTCGAGGACTCATCACAAAGCATAAGCGGGTCATTCTGTGCCGTTATACCCCACTAAGTGCTATTAGAACACTTGGGGTTGATACTACTTTTGTTTCTAATGTAAATCATGTTAGAGCAGGAGTCAACACTCCAGATTCTCACCCGTACTTAGCTTCCGCCGACAAATGTACATCAAAACTGAGGACTTCGAAAAACTACCAAAGCGCTTCCAACTTCGATACGAAGACTCAAATTACTGGGTGTATGTATCCTCAGATACTTCTACTTGCTTTTTGTGTAAAACAGAAGGACATCTAGCCCAACAATGCAAATCCAGACACAGCCAACAAAGAAAGCACTGCTAACACGAGCTCCTTTTTCACAGATTTTCCTGCTCTCAGACTGCGAGAGATAACGAAAACTACCTCAGGATTTACCAGGGAACCATCCAAAAGCGCTCCTGAGCTAAATCATCAAACCCCTAAACCATTAGATATAAGAGATACCCAACGTCTCAGTCTCAACTAAACGCCCCATCCCTTCAGATGACAACGCAACTGCTGTTTCAGAATCGGAACAAACCTGACACAAACCCCCAGGGGCTAAACCAACAAGAAACAAACCTGCTACCAAACGTTCCATATCTGATAAAGCATCCACACTGTACGATTCTCTGCTTACAGTTAAACCTCTGCTGGAAGTAAAACCTAACGAATATGCGTTGAACTAACTCAACTATACAGTTTTTATTAAAATGCTATTGAAACAATGACCTAGGTTTAGCACTCAACTTGCTCAACTAATTTACACACCAGACAAATCCTTCACTACCCAGCACAGGGATTAAAAACAAAACTAGTCTTCAAGAAACTAAAAAGCTCAATCGAGCAAAACAAAACAGACGAATCAACTTCTGACCACCTGTAGATTCTAAATAAACACTTATTCCGGCACCATAAAAAGTACACAACCATTTTACAGAGGAACATAAATGGTTTTCGGCCACAATTAGAATATTTGCAATTACTACTGCACAAACATGACCCTTTAATGTTGTGTTTGCAAGAGAAACTTTCGTGAAAACGACACCTTCGGCAGTATTCCGTATATCACAAGAACCGAGCTACAGCTCAGCATGCATGCCATCTTTATAAAGGACAACATTCCACCTAGGTACTCATCTGGAAGCAGTTGCAGTCATATTCCTCAACACAAACATTTGTCTTTGTAACCTATATCTCCCAAACAGCACCAAATTCGATATTTTTGCTCTAACAGATCTCATTGCTCAGCTACCTCAAACCTTCGTTATCTTGGGCGATTTCAATAGCCACAGCTCAATATAGGGCAGTAAATAAACTGACCAACGAGGAAAAATAATTGAATCTCAAGCAGCAGTAATTTTAAATTCTCTAGCTCCAACAATATTTGATGCCACTCGACAGTTTTAATAATATAGCCTCATCATAACTCCAAATATTGCCCCATTGTTCCATGGTCAATTTCTTCTTCTCTGTAAGCGAGCGATTACTTCTCAATTTTCTCGACATAGCACATCCGAATCAACATCACCCACGCCAAGCAACTTTGAATCTTAACGAAGCTAACTGGAGTGGCTTCAGAAACACTTCAAATTGCGGTTGACAAACTCCCCAAACCGGACGACTTCTCTCAACTAGACATTGACAACATTGTTTCTCTATTCCCGTCAGCAATTCTAACGTCTGCAGAAATCAGCATTACACTGAACAATTTCACCTCTTGCCAGCGAAAGTTCCGTGGTGGAACGAAGCTTGTAATAAAGGAATTCAAGCTAAAAAATCTGAGGTGTTCCATTCACATGACTTTCTCTACATCTATGTATCAAATTGTAGTTAAAAAGCTTATGCTTCTATTTACTTCATGCTAATTAGCATAAATAGTCTTATTACTTGCTTCCTTGTAATTAGAAGCGAAACGAGGGTTAAAATGATAGCCAAAAGCTGGCTGCTATGTAACTGAAGTTCCTTTGTTTGTATCGACAGGAGTTGAATTCCTGTATGAGAAAAGTATAAGTTTTTCACAGCCAAAGCGGAAAAACCAGGAATATCTTAAAAATGATCAACTCCACGAAAATAATGTATATGACAGAAAGTGTGTTTTATGGTGAGTTACATTTTCTGTGCAGTAAGTTTTCCCCCCATCTCTTACGGTTTAGCAATTATGCAAAATTCCGTAAAATTCATTCAGAATAGAATGATCTTTAGGGGCTATTCCCAGAAAATTCAAGATATACATTTTATTTGTCAGGTAAATAGCTTTAATATACGACATTTTAATCAAAATCGTTAAGAGCCATTGTTTAGAACATACACATTTTCGGAAAAAAGTTCCATGTAAAGGGTAGTTGGGAGTGGGGGGATTTTCTCGTGTCGCATCCTTGGAAGATACCAAACTTAAATACCAAGTTTGGACTTTAACGGTTCTTTCGTTTTTGTGCTATGCTGCCCACAGACACACACACATACATATATATAGACACACACATGGACATTTTTCTAAAAATGCTTTTTTTATATTCAGGGAGTCTCAAAACATGTATTCCCGGTGAAATCTCGGTATTGAAATTTTGGGTGCAATGCAATACCTTCTCTATACAATGTACATAGTTCGTATAGAGAAAGTAAAAACACAAGGCTTACTATAAATTCAAACGGCTGCCTAGCATTCAGAATAAACTAAAATGTAACCGTCTCCGAGCTACAGCCTGTAAAGTAATAAAAAAAAAAAAGAAGCAAGAAACAACCTTGGTTAAGTTTTCCAACACCCCTTATCTGCACGACTAACCGGTCAGAAGCGTGGGGGAAAAGACAAGCAATATTTGGAACCAAATGGTCACACATAATTCAACAACCACAAATACCTACAATTATTACTGATTCCCAGCTCACCGCTGATACCTTCCACGAGCAATTGAGAACCCAACTTTCTTCGCAGAAAAAACGCCCTAACACTTCCTGAAATATCTACAATTTTCTCCAACGCCTACCAATATTTCAATGACAACTTGACCTTTTAAAGAACTGCAAGACGCTCTCCATCAATGTAAGAGTCCAAGACCCCTTACCAATTTCTAGTCGAAATGCTCTACAATGCTTTAATATATTTGCTGCACATATTTAACAGCATTTGATTACAAAACGCTTTCTGGATCAATGACGAATATCTACAGTAATTGCAAAACCTAAACAAGCAAAGGTTACTCAAATCCGGAAAACTACCGCCTTCTATCATTAATGTGCGCCATGTGTAAACTCATGGAAAAAATTATTACTAAACGTCTCCGTTGTGTTTTAGAAAGCAAGAACTTTTTCAACGAGATGCAAAACGGCGTCCGTGCTTATCGCTCCACGTTGAATAATCTAATCATATTGGAAACCGAAATTTGGAATGCCTTTCCATAACACATGACTGCTGTAAACCTGGACATAGAAAAAGCCTATGACAGTATTTCGCAATCGTGTTATTGGAACATTGAAAAATGGTATCACAGAAAATATGATTGCGTTTATGTACAACTTTCTACAGCATCGGAAAATTAGAGTTAGAGCCAACGATCATCTCCCAAAACAAGTCTGCATAGAAAATGGAGGCCACGCCGTGTCCGAGTGGTTAGACCGCTCGCCTCTCATCTATATGGCCCAGGTTCGATTCCAAGCGAACGCATCTGAGATTTGTGGTGGACAAAGCGGCGCTGGAGCGGGTTTTCTCCGGTTTCCCCCGCCATCACATTCCACCGGTGCTCTATTTTCATTCCATGTGTTATCAGTGTCATCGCCTGCGGTGCCATGAAGTAAAAACGGGTATTAAATACTATTAAAAAGAGAAAATGGAGTTCCTCAAGGGTCCCTATTGAATGTGATTCTCTTCTTGGCTGTTATCAACAATATAATGATATGCATCTTACTGTCAGTTAAAGACTGTCTATTTGCACAATTTATTGTAAGGGGAAGAGGTCATCAACACACAATATCTGCTCCAATCTACTATAAATTCTATTCAACAATAGGATCACTACCGGTTTGAAATTTTCTCCTCCTAGGTCCGAATGTATCGTCTTCTCCAGGCTCCGATCAACTCCTAATCCTCAGCTAAAATTGGAGAGTCGCCGAATTTCAACAGTCAGCACGGTTCGTATAATCGGCCTATACTGCGACCAACGACTGACTTGGATCCCACACGTTAAACATCTGCGAGGTGACTGTTTAAGACGTGTTAATATTCCAAGAACTTTAGCGTCCAAGAACTGGGGTGCTGATTTTAGCATTATAACAGGGCTTCCATCCTCTCCAAGATCGATTACGATCCATAGTATATAATTCATCTAGTAACACAGCGCTTAAATGCTTGGTACTGTCCAGTCTTCTGCACTTAGGATAAGTATGAGAGCTTTCCATAAACGGCCTTGCAACAGTTTAAGAATTTAAGTTAACGAACTTCCTCTCAAAAAAAGAGGCAAACACTAGAGTCTGTCGATTGCTTCCAAGATAGCTACAATAACAATATCGATAAGTATTTTCTGTCCAAAACAATTCTCGTAAAACTGATTACACCCCGTTCTCTCTTCGTATATCTCACTACCTTGCAGAATTCAACTTACAACTTCCTGATATGCCTCAAAGATCTTACACTGTGGACCCAGTTGCATGGAGAATCAAATTTCCAACTGTAGACTTGACTATGACCACCCAGAGGAAAAATGAAATTAACACTATTCCAAAATTTCTTCCCTTTTATGATCTTCATGGCAGCAGTGTACACATTTTTACTGATGGTTCTCTACTTGATGCCCCCTTAGGGGCCTACTACGTTAGGTATGGGTTAGGTGCACCCGGGGTCCCCGGTCACCTTTGACCCCCCTCAGTGCGCAACCTCTGAGTGATGAGGGGTTCAATAGGTAAAAAATACCCACCCACGTGTAGGCCGTGCCTGGAGACCCGTGTCGGTGGAAATGAATATCCTGGTTGATTGAGGGTTGCGCATCTGAGCCCGGGGTTCTGACCTTCAGTAACTGGGGAGGGTGAGCAACTTAATACACCACTTTGGTTTTTGCTTCGACTAAACGGGAGGCTAGGGACTAACCCACCCCTAGTCAATCGACCAGGACTAGGTATTATACCGAACTACAGGGTAAGTGGGACGGCGTGGCCGTTATATACCCTGTGTAGCCCTGTCACCCCAGTGGGGTGACCCCGTGTTGGGCTCCGTGGTGGGTGGGGATCACTGGGGGATGAATTTTATGGCACCAAAAAACAAAAACCTAACTACCAGTAATATGGGAAAAGAAGTAGTCCAGTCTTGTGGTCCTCGCCTACTTGGTGATAAATCGGACAGAGGAAGGAAGGAAGTTTTTCACGGTGAGCCCTTTTATAGTTCAAAACTGTCTCGACACAATAGCCGACCCCCTGAAATCCTGTATTAGAGCCCGCAATGGCACGCTGCTGTTTGAGGCCTTCTCTGCATCCCAAGCTGCCAAAGTACTGAAAGCGAAACTGTTAGCCAGCTTCCCCGTGAAGGAACTGAATAAGAAACTCCTCACGCGGTACGATCACCACCCGCGTTTTTGACGGACTAAGTACTGAGGAGATTCAGGAGAATATGGCGGATCAAGGCGTAACATCTGTGTTTCGGTTTCAGCGTAAAGTCAATGGTGAATTCATGCCTACCCGTACCCGCTTCCTTACTTTTGATCGGGTAGATCTCGCACAAAAGATTAAAGCAGGGTAGGAAGTCATGGAGGTTAGGTCTTATATACCGAACCCGCTCAGATGCTACAAGTGTCAACGTTTTGGCCACACGCGTGATTTTTGTAAGGGCGAATCCACCTGCTCCAACTGCGGTGACCTATCCCACCTCACCTCCATCGTGCGTGAATTGTGATGGCGAACATGCATCTATTTCCCGAAACTGTCCCTGTTTTACAAAGGAGAAGGGGATCCGGGTGAAAGAGAATGTGTCCTCGGAAGTCCGGACTCTTTTGCGACTCCGCCAACCCTCTGTCTCGAAGTCTGGCACGTTTAGCTCTGTTATAACTAAACCGGTGCCGTGTAGGGAAATCGCAACACAAACTAGCGATATAAACGGGACAACTATCGCAGAAAAGGTCCTTGTAGCCAGTACAGTGGCCAAGCCTACATTACCTTCCAAGTCGGCATTAACATCTGCCAAATCTGCCAGTCTAAAGAGCAGTTCAGCCACCTTCTCACCTAAGGCTTCAACCTTGGGAAATTAAACCTCTAAGCTTCCGATGTACTCTGCACCTGCTAAGCAATTCAAGACCAGCTATGTCCGGGAAGACTTTCGAAAAGATAGTGTTAAGACCACTCCCAGAACATCTAAGGGAAAGTCCATGCTACTCTCCACGGAGATCCTCTTCTGAGGAATCTTCTGGAGGAAGCACCGATCGGCCACTACCATCTTCTTCGATCAGTATCTCTAATGGGTTCGAGGTTCTCAAACCGAAATTTTCGGTAATGTTGCCGTTTAAGGGTCAGTTGACTGCGTTACGTCAGGCAGCCAACCTTTGCATCTGAAAGGTGCAATGTTCAGCGTAATGGAGCATATATAGTTGATATTGCGAAAAGGAGCTATGGCAGCGTAGGCATACGGTAGTGTGGAAAGCATGAAATTTGCAATTAACAGTATATGCCTTAGGAACCGTAACCATAGCAAGGCGGGAAAACCCAGAAATATACACAATGAGGCAGTGCATTCATAGGAAGGTGCGGGAAACGCTGAAATGTGCAAATATGTGCGTCAGAGGGTGCATATGCTGTTCTTCTGAAAATCTGCTACTGTTCTCCACCTCTTACATCTTTTCTTCAATGACACAACAGCCCTCTTTAAGGCTACCAATGACATAACTAAAGAGCAATTAGATATAGTTGTGCTGACAGTTATTCTTACAAATAATAATAATAACAATAATAATAATAGCAATAATAATAACAATAATAACAATAATAATAGCAATAATAACAATAATAACAATATATAATATAATAATTTTTATTTACTAATAATGCTCCTGTTTTCATTAAAAAGAAACAAAGCAAACAATACTTCTTATTTAAGAGTAGCTTTGTGTATTAAATTTCTCCATTTAACCCACAATATTACTTGATCAAACGTAATAAGAGCACCGCAATTGCAGTATGACATGTATGGGGTTATCTTTATGTTTTGATGAAATCGCCTTTAGCTAGCTCATGTACCACATAACCTCAAATAATTAACATCTGCAATAAATAGGATTAATGGTGTATGATAGATGTCGTCTGCTAGAATTACCACGCCCTTCGGCATACGCGCCATTTAACAGCATATAACCGTGCTACTACTGCCATTTTGCGGTTATTAGCCGGTTGCATTCCTTTGGCACTATGTGCTCAGTTCTACAGCGGGTTTTCAATGTCTAAAGTTAGTATGGTTTTGCGGCATTGCGCGGCCAACTGACCCTTAAACGGCAACATTACCAACTTTTCTATGGAAAAGGGGTCATCCCCCGTGGGGGAGATGGATCACAAGGATTCTGTCGTCAGTGGCAAACGTACAGTGTGTAAGCGACAGGATCGTGCTGCCCAACAAAGTGTTAGTCCGACACCAAAAAAGAATAAACTGAACCGACCAACGCCACCCAATATTCAGAAACGGCTTTCAGTTTAGAACTTATCCCAACATAAAGACTATGGCTATCCTACAGTGGAACATACGTGGAGTTAGATCACATCGACCAGAGCTTGAATTGTTGCTACATCAGCATCGGTCCTTGGTCGTATGCTTACAAGAGACCAAGATCCGTTGCCCGGACACCGTTACCATCAGGCAGTAATCCTCCATACGCTGTGATTTATTAGCGGAGGAGGGTGTCCCAGCACATGGAGACACTATGATGCTTATCCGAGATATATTTGTCAAACCCGTACCCTTACAATCTGACATCCAGTCCGTCGCTGTCAGGATTCAGTTTCCCTCCGCCATTTTCACCATTTGTAGTCTCTATTTACCTCCATCTGCTGACCTCTTGCACACGGACTTATAATATCTAATTGCGCAGCTGCCTCCACCATTTCTATTAGTAGATGTGAATGCCCATTACCCACTTTGGGGCTCACCTCGGGCGTGTGCGAGAGGTAACCTCATTGCAAACTTCTTGGACAGTAATAGTTTAGCTCTCTTGAACATTTGAGATCGCACATTTCTTTCTGACGCTTTTCTTACTGTTTCATACCTCTGTGTGTGTGTGTGTGTGTGTGTGTGTGTGTGTGTGTGTGTGTGTGTGTGTGTGTGTGTGTGTGTGTGTGTGTGTGTACTTGTTTGTTCATCCCAGTTAGCAGTTTCCATCAGTTGGAATATCATCTCTGATTTGCATTCAAGTGACCACTTCCCATGTCTTAGTCTCTTGACGCATCCTGTATGTTCCACCCATTTACCAAACTGGCGCTTCGATCAAGCCAACTGGGATTTGCATTCCCGCTTGGCTGTTTTTAACCATGATGAGCACGTCTCTGAACTATTTAGTCGACCACTTCACAGAGATAGTTCTATCATCTGCTGAACAATCAATGCCACGTTCCACTGACCAAATTCGTCGCTTTCCGGTACCTTGCTGGAATGATGAGTGCCGAACTGCTATTCGTGCCCACAGGCGTGCTCTCAGGGTTTACCAGCATCACCCTACACTGGAAAACCTAATACAATATAAGAAAATATGTGCTCAATCTCGACAACGTTATTAAGGATAGCAAAAAGACATCCTGGAGCAACTTTGTAGTCTCCTTTAATAGACATACCCCTTCCTAAGTCGTAAAGGATAAGTTGAGGCGTGTGGCCGGCAAATCGACCATATGCCAATCGCTGGTCTCAGAACCGCTGCCGGTGTTATTAACACATTTGACGTGGCTAACACTTTGTGCCGTGCTTTCGCTCAGGTGTCTAGCTCAGACAATTATCCCCCCCCCGAGTTCCTTAAAGTTAAGGATCAGGCGGAATCTCAAGTGCATTCCTTTCGTTCATGAAACCTTGAGGATTAAAACCGTGTTTTCACCATGGCGGAGTTAGGCCATGCACTTGAATCTTCGCGGAACTGTGCGCCTGGTCCAGATGGCATCCACGTCCAAATATTGCAACATCTCTCTCCTGATGGCAAGGCTTTTCTATTCAAGGTTTATAACCGGGTTTGGGTTGACGCCACTTTTCCAGACAGATGGCGGGAGGCCTCGTTATACCTTCTGAAGCCCGAGAAGGACCGCCATCTTCTTCCAGCTACCATCATCGCATTTCCCTGACGAGCTGCATATGCAAGGTGATGAAACGCATGATCAATGGACGGTTGGCCTGGTGGCTCGAGTCCAAGTGCGGTTTTCGACGGCGTCGGTCAGCAGCTGACCATCTTGTATCGCTATCGACGCAGATTGTGAACGGCTTTCTTAAAAACTGTCAAATGGTTAGAATATTTTTTTACCTTGAGAAAGCTTATGATTCGTGTTGGCGAGCAGGTATATTACGTTCCCTCCACAACGAATTTTCGCGGACGCCTACCGTTATTCATTCAGGAGTTTTATCCGGATCGCACTTTCCGAGTAAGGGTGGACTCGGTTTTTTCTAACCATTTTATTCAAGAGAACTGTGTGCCGCAGGGATCTGTACTAAGCGTGATGCTGTTTGCTATAGCGATTAATTCCGTATCGCAACGTGTTCCCCCTGGTGTCTCGTCCTGTTTTATTTGTGGATGACTTTGCCATTCACTGTGCTTCTCAGCGTACACCGTTTTTGGAACGCCGCCTCCAGCGGTGTTTGGAGAATCTCTATGATTGAAGGTCGAAAAACGGCTTTCGTTTCTCACCTAAGACAATCTTATGGCGTCGTAGGTGGCGACATCCACCAGTCTTCGACTCGGGCCAGATTTACTTCCATTCGCAGATGAGACGAGATTCCTTGGGTCGGTCTTCGATCGGAAACTTTGTTGGTCACCGCATATAGCACAGTTGAAAGCGCCATGTGACCGTTCTCTCAATATTTTACGGATACTAAACGGTAAATCCTGGAGAGCGGATCGGACAGTGTTGCTTCGTCTATATCGCGCACTGATTCGATCGAAGTTGGACTATGGAAGCATTGTTTATTCTTCAGCACGACCATCAGTGCTCAAAAGTTTAGACACAGTCCATAATCAGGGCATCCATGTGGCAGTTGGAGCATTTCCAACCAGCCCAGTTGTTAGCCTCTACGCCGAATCGGGAGAACCCCCTCTGCGATATCGGCGCGATGTCCTGCTAGCTAATTATGGCTGTGGACTCAAGTGCATGCCTGGTCATCCAACTTTCCACGCGTTTTTCTACCCCGAGCTGGACGAACGGTATCGCCACCACTCCCTTAGTCCAAAGCCTGCAGGTTTTCGTTTCCGTGGCCTCCTTTGGCAGCATGATATTCACAAGGTGGAGAGGAGGTTCCCTCCTTGGTTTCGTGCTGCCTCTCATGTCAATCTGGGGATGACGGTTTACGGGAAATCTGCTGTGCCATTTGATAATATCCGTGGAGGTTTCTTAGAATTTTTATCAACAAACAGTGGTCGTATTTTTATATATACCGATTGCAGCAAGTGCCCCGATGGTGTTAATGGTGCCTTTGTCCATGGGTTCGAATCTTTTACTTCCAGTTTGCCTAGCAGCACATCCATATATTCTGCCGAGCTGTATGCTATTACCGGGCCTTTTGTATATTCACCACCGAAAATTAAATGACTGCCTTATTCTTAACGATTCCCTCAGTGCCCTTCAGAGCATTCGCGAGCTTTACAATTGCCATCCTTTAGTGCAGCGCATTCAGGATGTCCTCCACATTTTGCAAGCCTCTGGGGTTAGTGTGGAACTTGCATGATCCCTAGACACATTGGTCTTCTAGGCAATGAACTTGCAGATATGGCAGCGAAATCGACAGTCACAGAGCCCAGGGTTAATGTTACAATTGCAACTGCGGAAGATGTTAGGGCTGTTGTGCGGAGAGCTGTATTTTTGAGCTGGCATGTGGAGTGGTCGGCTCTCCGTAGTAACAAGCTACGGAAAGTGAAAGGTCTTCCTGTTACCTGGGCAACCTCCTCACGTCCTTCTCGCCGGGAGGAGGTGCAATTGGCTCGGTTGCGAATTGGCCACTGTTTTTTTTTTTTTTTTTTTTCCTTTTTAATAGAGACCCTGAACCTGTCTGTCCAGTCTGAGGCGCAGCACTGACGGTAGCACACGTGCTGGTAGTGTGTGCTGCTCTGGTATCTTTTCGCACCACTCTCCAGCTACCAGCTTCTCTAGCAGAGGTCCTTGGCAACGTCCGCGCTGCTGTTAACAGGGCTTTTAAATTTTTATCTGCAATAAATGTTACGTTCAGGATCTAGTTCTTTTTAAAAGCTTTTAAAACATGTAATGTTAATCATTTTATCCAGTTTTACACTCCATTGTTTTAACTGGTTTTATGGATTTTATGACTTAAATGCTGTTTCGTTTTTTGTTTCTTTTAGGTCCATTTTTAGCACGGTTTTTACCATTTTAAGGCCTTTTTAGATCCCATCTGATGCCCTGTTTAGTTTTCTAAGGGCGCTGATAGCCCTGGTAGTTGAGCGCCCTTAAACCCCAATCATCATCATCATTATCGACTTGGTGCCAACAATGACTGCTGTAGTTTTCCCAGACCGAAAGATGCCAACCACTTATAGGCCACCGAACCACTTTACAACCTTTTCAACCGAATTATATGCAATCCAATTCGCTCTTCAATATATTTTGGAAAGCAGTACCAATTGTTTATGGCATTTACTGATTTACTAAAACGACTTTTAGGGCTTCCGAGAACACCTGATAACAGTCTTAGCAAAAATTACACAAAATATGCCATAAAATTAATTCTACTGTAAAACCTAGTCTGGACCCCATCACATAGCGGTATAACTCGCAAAGACATAACAGATAACGGAGACAAAGAAGACATTAAACATCCTTGAACAGAAGATATCAAGACTCACCAAGATTTTCAACACGTAAAACGAACCATCCTACAACGTTGCGAAAACGAAGTGTGTACTAATTCTACCAGCAAGCTACGCACACCTATATTCATGCGCTATTGACGTCAAGAGCCAGTCTTCCTCCTCAGACTCCACATCGGCATTAACTCCTCTAAACCATGATCCTACATGTGAACAGCGTCGCGGTTAACCATCTAATGTCGAGGTCAAAAGCCAGTCCTCCTCCTCAGACTCCACATCAGCATTAACTCATCTAAACCATAATCCTACACGTGAACAGTGTCACTGTTAACCATCTAATGTCGACGTCAAGAGCCAGTCCTCCTCCTCCACAGACTCCACATCAGCATTAACTCATCTAAACCATGATCCTACACATGGACAGTGTCACGCTTAAGCATCTAATGTCGACGTCAAGAGCCAGTCCACCTCCTCAGACTCCACATCAGCATTAACTCATCTAAACCATGATCCTACACGTGAACAGTGTCACGGTAAACCATCTAATGTCGGCGACAAGAGCCAGTCCTCCCCAGGCTCCACATCAGCATTAACTCATCTAAACCATGATCCTACACGCGAACAGTGTAACGGTTAACCATCTAATGTCGACGTCAAGAGCCAGTCCTCCGCAGACTCCACATCAGCATTAACTCATCTAAACCATGATCCTACACGTGAACAGTGTCACGGTTAACCATCTAATGACGTCAAGAGCCAGTCCTCCTCGGACTCCACATCGGCATTAACTCACCTAAACCATGATCCTACACGTGAACAGTGTCACGGTTAACCATCTAATGACGTCAAGAGCCACTCCTTCTCCTCCGACTCCATATCGGTATTAACTCATCTAAACCATGATCCTACACGTGAACAGTGTCACGGTAAACCATCTAATGTCGGCGACAAGAGCCAGTCCTCGTCCTCAGACTCCACTTCGGCATTAACTCATCTAAACCATGATCCTACACGTGAACAGTGTCACGGTTAACCATCTAATGCCGACGTCAAGAGCCAGTCCTCCTCAGGCTCCACATCAGCATTAACTCATCTAAACCATGATCCTACACGCGAACAGTGTCACGGTTAACCATCTAATGTCGACGTCAAGAGCCAGTCCTCCGCAGACTCCACATCAGCATTAACTCATCTAAACCATGATCCTACACGTGAACAGTGTCACGGTTAACCATCTAATGACGTCAAGAGCCAGTCCTCCTCGGACTCCACATCGGCATTAACTCATCTAAACCATGATCCTACACGTGAACAGTGTCACGGTTAACCATCTAATGACGTCAAGAGCCACTCCTTCTCCTCCGACTCCATATCGGCATTAACTCATCTAAACCATGATCCTACACGTGAACAGTGTCACGGTTAACCATCTAATGTCGACGTCAAGAGCCAGTCCTTCTCCTCAGACTCCATATCGGCATTAACTCATCTAAACCATGATCCTACACGTGAACAGTGTCACGGTTAACCATCTAATGTCGACGTCAAGAGCCAGTCCTCCTCCTCAGACTCCATATTGGCATTAACTCATCTAAACCATGATCCTACACGTGAACAGTGTCACGGTTAACCATCTAATGTCGACGTCAAGAGCCAGTCCTCCTCCTCAGACTCCACATCAGCATTAACTCATCTAAACCATGATCCTACACGTGAACAGTGTCACGGTTTACCATCTAATGTCGACGTCAAGAGCCAGTGCACCTCCTCCGACTCCACATCAGCATTAACTCATCTAAACCATGATCCAACATGTGAACAGTGTCACGGTTTACCATCTAATGTCGACGTCAAGAGCCAGTGCACCTCCTCCGACTCCACATCACCATTAACTCATCTAAACCATGATCCAACATGTGAACAGTGTCACGGTTTACCATCTAATGTCGACGTCAAGAGCCAGTCCTTCTCCTCAGACTCCACATCAGCATTAACTCATCTAAACCATGATCCCATATGTGAACAGTGTCACGGTTTACCATCTAATGTCGACGTCAAGAGCCAGTGCTCCTCCTCCGACTCCACATCAGAATTAACTCATCTAAACCATGATCCTACACGTGAACAGTGCCACGGTTAACCATCTAATGTCGACGTCAAGAGCCAGTCCTTCTCCTCAGGCTCCACATCGGCATTAACTCATCTAAACTGTGATCCTACACGTGAACAGTGTCACGGTTAACCATCTAATGTCGACGTCAAGAGCCAGTCCTCGTCCTCAGACTCCACTTCGGCATTAACTCATCTAAACCATGATCCTACACGTGAACAGTGTCACGGTTAACCATCTAATGTCGACGTCAAGAGCCAGTCCTCCGCAGACTCCACATCAGCATTAACTCATCTAAACGGTGATCCTACACGTGAACAGTGTCACGGTTAACCATCTAATGTCGACGTCAAGAGCCAGTCCTCCTCCTCAGACTCCACATCGGCATTAACTCATCTAAACTGTGATCCTACACGTGAACAGTGTCACGGTTAACCATCTAATGTCGACGTCAAGAGCCAGTCCTCGTCCTCAGACTCCACTTCGGCATTAACTCATCTAAACCATGATCCTACACGTGAACAGTGTCACGGTTAACCATCTAATGTCGACGTCAAGAGCCAGTCCTTCTCCTCAGACTCCATATCGGCATTAACTCATCTAAACCATGATCCTACACGTGAACAGTGTCACGGTTAACCATCTAATGTCAACGTCAAGAGCCAGTCTTTCTCCTCAGACTCCATATATGCATTAACTCATCTAAACCATGATCCTACACGTGAACAGTGTCACTGTTAACCATCTAATGTCGACGTCAAGAGCCAGTCCTCCTCCTCAGACTCCACATCGGCATTAACTCATCTAAACCATGATCCTACACGTGAACAGTGTCACCATCTAATGACAATGTCCACAATTTTTAACCCAGAGACTCAATAATGATATTACCAATGATTTATATGAAGGCCTTGATGCAGCACACTGTATAAACAATATTATACAATTTTTAAAAATATACTAACTTATACAACTGTTTATACTTGATTGCTACAATTAAAGTATTTTACTTGCATATTCGCGATATATCACGAGGCTAAAGCAATTTAAATAATAATAACAATAGCAATAATAATAACAATAGCAATAAACAGGAATTGTGAGTCCAGTAAGCTCGGAGTGTTGCATTTGTCATTTAACACGATCTAGAGTGCGAGTTTAATAGTGGAGATAAATAGGGTTGTATACCAATAAAATCTAATGTGTTCCATTCACATGACTCTAGATATCTGCAAGAAATTATTGTTAAAAAGCTTAATGCTTCTATTTACTTCATACTAATCGAGAAAAAACTATCAGAAATATTATTACTTGCTTCCTTGTAACTAGAAGTGAAATAGGTTAAAGTGATAGTCAAAAGCTGGTTGCTGTGTGTCTCGAGTTTCTTTGTTTGTGTTTATGGACAGGAGTAAAATTCCTGTATGAGAAAAGTATAAGTTTTTTAAAGCTGAAACCAAACACAAGGAGTCTCAAAAACGATCAACTCCACGAAAACATGCATATAACTTAAATTGTGCGTTTTAACATGCTCTACATGTTTTGTGTACCAAGTTTTTGCCCATCTCTTACGGATTAGCAGCTATGCAAAATTCCGTAAAATTCATCCAGAAAAAAAGATATCTTCAAAAGCTATTCCCAGAAAATTCAAGATATACATTTTGTCAGGTGAATATCTCTAATATGCAACATTTCAGTTAAAATCGTTAGTCGTTTTTGAGAAAATCAAAATTTTTGAAAAAAGTTCCAAGTAAAGGGTAGTTTGGGGGTATGGGGATTTTCTTTAAAATTTTCGTGTCGCTTACTTGGAAGATGCCAAACTTAAATATCAAGCTTGGTATTTAACGGTCTTTTCGTTTTTGAGCTATACTGTCCAGATACACACATGGACATTTTTCCAAAAATCCTTTTTTTTATTCAGGGGGTCTCAAAACATATATTTCCGGTGAAATCTCGGTATTGAATTTTTGGGTGCATTACAATACTTTCTCTATACATTGTTCATAATGCGTTTAAAGAAATTAAAAAAAAATCCTCAAACACGTAATTCTAACCAACAGTTACATCGACTTGCCGTTTAATAATCTCGGCGACAGAAAAAAACAATCTAGTATTAACTATTTAAAACTGTTTGTTGCGGATATTTATAGCAAGACAAAGACCTTGTGACTCGCTACCTATACAAACCTATTCTATCAAAGTCATGCTCTTGTAGATAACGATTACTAGAAATAGTTTTATTGCATATTCCGTTGAATGTACAAGGCTAAAGCGATACTCAAATCTTGTAAGAGGCAGTTGCTATGAGATTGTCCTGAAAAGCTGCCCATTTTGCTTCACCAAGAGAAACAAATCAATAACGACTTCCAATTTGAGGAAAGTAAGTTAGGATAATTTAAAATAATAACAAGGAGTTTATCCGAAATTTCCACAAAACCACATGTATTGGAGATATTTGTGCTTTAAAGATTTTGTCCACCTCTTATGGTGACAAAAGTAAACCAACGTGAAGAGGGCCTCAAAGCCGATTCCCAGAAATTTTAACACTAAAGAGAGAGAGAGAGAGAGAGAGAGAGAGAGTGTGTGTTTTTTCTTGAAAATATATAATGGAATTTTAATTAAAGTCCTCAAGCAATCTTTCTGAATATCAATATTTTCGAAAAGTGCTGCACATAAAGTGATGTTTTGAGGAGGGAGATGTTCATTTTCTTGTTTCCCTTTGTCCGATTAATTTGGTCTTGTGTAGCATATCGGTATATAATCAGGACTGCCAGAATCATTTGTGAGAGTTTCCTTTAGAAAATGAACTCTTTGTGGCACTTCATCGTTTAGTATTATGGCGTAGGTATCTCGCTTTGCTGCCGCAATGCAAGCAGTGCTGCCAACTGTTCGGAAACACGAAAAACTTGAAGGCAGGAGCACAGTTTGTATGTGTGTTCTTAAATCCAACAGTATTCTTTTTCTTGGAGAGCTTTCCTAAATAAATGTGAACAGTCTACTACTTCGGGACATTAATACACTGCCGTGCGCGTAACATGTTTGAGTAAGTGTCCGCTAGAGCGCAGCAACAGGCAAGAGCACTCGCTGTTGCCGATAGCTTTAAACGTTCTGAAGCTGCACAACACTGTTGCCCTGTTTTACTATAGGGATTCACAGAAAGGAATTGAAGTAAACATTTAGGGAAGGGGGTGCTCGTGTTCTCAAGAATGTAAAATGTCTTTCTCTTGCTCAGTTCGCAGTGTTTCCGAACCAAGATGTAGATGTTGCTCATGTCCTTTGTGAAATGAAAATGTAGTTCTCAATGCCAAGAGATACGTGAACAAGGCTCGTAATCAGCAACAAAGCCGCGCGTCTGGCCCCGTTATCGGAAATACTCCAAGTAACTTGAGAAGCTCCTTTTCGCTTGTTTTCGCAGTGTATTCGTAAACATAGGGCAGACTGCACAATAGTTAGCCCCCATTAAGTTGCTTGTCTTACGGAACCTCGCTAAATATCCTGTACCTTTAGTTATTTGTTTATTCTTCCAACATATTTATCGTAAGACCACGAATGAAAGGAAATTACTGGAAAAATAAGCTACTGGAATACATACAACGCTAATACTATGTTATACAGGCTATTTAAGGGACATGAACAGGGAAATGACTTTTCCACGTTTCATTTTTGTATGGATTCTTTTGAAAGTTTCACCGAGTATTGCTGTTTAGTTAATATGTATACCAAATCCCATTCATATTAGTTAAATACTCTCAGGGATATAAATCATTTTATTAAGTTTATAATGTAAATATGTCGCTAAAATCAAAGCAGGCAACTCGTTTCAATGATTGGTTTTGGAATTATTTTAAATTCCAGTTGCAAAATTGACTAAGATTGTGTGATCTTAATAGTGAAGAAATTTCAGCTTTTGATTGCTGTCTACTATGAAATCTTGTGTTCAACTTACCACACAAAATAAATTGAATCTTTGCAGTTTTAGAATAATGTCTAGAATATGTAGAAGGTAGTCAAGAACTGCCATTATATTTTATAAAAATCTGATGTGTACCATTCACATGACTTTCTCTATATCCCTGCAACAAATTGTTCTTAAAAAGCTCATACTTCTATTAACTTCATGCTAATCAGTAAAACATTAGCAGAAATAGCCATATTACTTGCTTCCTTGTAAGTAGAGGTGAAATAAGGGAGTACCATAGATTAAAGTGATAATCAAAAGATGGTTGCTATGTCACTGAAGCTCCTTTGTTTGTATGGACAGCAGTTGACAAATTCTGTATGAGAAATGTATACGTTTTTCATAGCAGAAACCAAAAATAAGGAATGTCACAAAAACGACGAACTCCACGAAAAAAAAATGTATATAACATAAATTGTGTGTTTTATTGTGCTCTACATTTTTTGTGTAGTAGCTTTTTGTCCATCTCTTACGGCTTAGCAGTTATTCAAAATTTAGTAAAATTCATCCAGAATAAACTCTCTTCAGAGGGTATTCCCAGAAAATTGAAGATATACATTTTATTTGTTAGGTAAATATCTTTAATATACTAAATGTTAATCAAGATCGTTAGAGCCATTTTTGAGAAAATCAAAATTTTCGAAAAAAGTTCCATGTAAAGGGTAGTTGGGGGTTGGGGCATTTTTCTCAAAATCTTCGTGTCGCATCCCTGGAAGATACTAACCTTAAATACCAAGTTTGGTATTTTACCTACTTTTCGTTTTTGAGTTATCGTGTTCACAGACACACGGACACACACGGACCTTTTTCCGAAAATTCTTTTTTTAGATAAAGTGTACCCTAAAACATATATTTCCGGTGAAATCTCGGTATCGAATTTTTTGGTGGAGTGCAGTACATTCTCTATACACTATGTACATAGTGCCTATAGAGAAAGTAAAAAGGAGTACCATGAAATACAATCCTCCGAGAGGAGGAAAGAGCTCGTGTTAGCAGTGCTGTGTCTGCATTGTCGCCCTCGGGTATGTGAGGATACATATACCCAGTCATTTGTGTCTTCACGTCCGAGTTTATTATACTCGCAATTCAAACAACAACAAAAAACTGGTAACAAGCTTTAGAATTATAAACAAAAAGGTGTTTTAAAGCCAAACTGATCAAGGAATTCTGGGAAGAAATGTCATTTACATTATTTAGTTAATGCAACACTTTCGTAAGACTCCATAGCTGCAGTTTTCCCCTCCATGTAAATAAAATTAATAACAATTCTAAAAATTACTGGTATAAAAATATCATGTAGGTATAACAAAACTTTAACTAGAGAACTTAAGTGTGGTAAATGTAAACGGCATTATAAAAAGTACTCCAGAATTCTAAAAAGGGTTATAAATGCAGCTAAAAAACTTTGTTATGAAAAACAAATACATCCCTCTCCCAATAAGCCTAGCACTATATGGAACATTATTAAAAAAAAGAGACTGGTAAATGTCGCTCGAAAAATGATATAAAAGAAATTTAAGTGACCACAAATGATCCCAGTAGATGGCAAATACATGTGATGAATATTTCATACAGGTGGACAAAATTTACTGACAAAGAAACAGCCTAAGAGAGATACAATTTCGTACCTTCAGGAATCCTGTATGGAAAATGTTACATCCTTAAAGATAGTACCCACAAGTGCAACCGAAATAAAATCTGATTTGTTCCATTCACATGACTTTCTCTACATCTCTGCAACAAATTATTGTTAAAAAGTTTATTCTATTTACTTCATGCTAAACGAGAAAAAATTAGCAGAAAGGGTCTTATTGCTTCCTTATAATTAGATGGGAAATAAGGGAGGGACAAGGGCTAAAGCCATTGGCAAATCTTTTAAAATCTGGTTGCTATGTGATTGAAATTCCTTTGTATGGACAGGATTTGACCAATTCCCGTATGACAAAAGTATAAGTATTTTAAAGCTGAAATCTATGATTAGGAATATATCAGAAACGGTCAATTTCATGGAAAAAATGTATACCTATAACAAATTGTGTGTTTTAACGAGCTCTATATTTTTTGTGAAGTAAGGTTTTGTCTCTTACGGCTTACCAGTTATGCAAAATTCATCCAGAATAAACATGACTTCAGAAGTTATTCCCAGACAATTGAAGATAAACATTTTATTTGTCATCTAAACATCTTTAATATAGGATATTTTAATCAAAACCGTTAAAGCCATTTTTGAGAAAATAAATTTTTTCTCAAAATTTTTCATGTAAAGGGTAGTTGGATGGGAATTATCTTTAAAATCCCCGTGTCGCATCCTTGGAAGATACTGAAATACCAAGTATGGTATTTAACGGATTTTAATCTATGCTGCCCAGACACACACTCAGGCACATTCTTCTAAAAGTACATTTTTGGGATTCAGGGGGCCTCTAAAACATGTATTTCCGGGGAAATCTCGATATCGAATTTTTGGGTATATTACAATGCCCTCTCTATACACTATTATATAGTACATGCAGAGAAAGTAAAAATCGGATGTGTTCCGTTCACATGACTTTCTCTACATCTCCGCAATAAATTGTTAAAAAGCTTATGTTTCTATTTACTTCATGCTAATCGAGAAAAACTATCAGAAATGGTTTTACTTTTTTCCTTGTAAGTAGAAGGGAAATATGGGAGTAGCATAGGTTAAAGTCAAAAGCTGGTTGCTACGAGACCGAAGTTCCTTTGTATGTATGGACACGAGTTGACAAATTCCCGTATGAGTAAAGTATAAGTAGTTGAAAGCTGAAAACAGTAACAAGGAATATCTCAAAATCGATCAACTCCACGAGAAAATGTATGTGATATAAAGTGTGTGTTTTAAGGAACTCTACATTTTCTGTTACGTTAGCTTTTGTCCATCTCTAACGATTTACCAATTATGCAACATCCGGTAAAATTTATCCAGAATAAAGTAGTCTTCAGAGGCTATTCCAAGAAAATTCAAGATATATATTTTGTAAGGTAAATATCTTTAATACACGATATTTTAATCAAAATCGTTACAGCCATTTTTGAAAAAAAAATCTACATTTTCGAAAAATAAGTTCCATGTCAAGAGCAGTTGGGTGGGATTTTCTTCTTGAAAATATCCATGTTACATCCTTGGAAGATATCAAACTTAAATACCAAGTTTGGTATTTAACGGACTTTTCGTTTTGAGCTATGCTGTCCTCAAGCACAAGCGGATCTTTTTCTAAAAATGCTTCTTTTTTTATTCATGGGGACCCATAAACATTTATTTCCGGTGAAATCTCGAATCGCAGTTTTAGGTGCATTACAATACGTTCTCTATACACTATGTATATAGTACGTGTAGAGAAAGTAAAACGTAATACAATCCCTTAAAAGCATGATACGATGAAATAAGCACAAAAACATTAAAGGTATGTGCTGCAAATCTTAAGTAATATGTAACATATCCAACTTAACAAGGACATTCCCAGTCGTTAAGCCATTATACGAGAAAGGGCGAATTACTATAGACCAGTATCTTTACTTGCAGCTTCTTCGAAAATCTTTGAAAAAATTATGTTAAAAAGGATTTATCATCTAGATAAGTATATTTTAGCAAAAGAGCAGTTTGGATTCAGGAAGAGCATATCAACTAATGATGCCATTTTCAAGTTAGCAAATGAAGTTCTCAAGTCATTGGATGGCAAACTTAACACACTAGGAATATTCTGTGATCTATCAAAGGCATTTGACTGCGTTAACCATGAAACACTTCTATCAAAATTATCACACAATGGTATAAGGGGCAAAGGGTATCAATGGATTACATCTTACTTATCGAAAACAAAACAAAATGTTGCAATAAATACTTCAAAAAATAGCAATGCATATTCTGATGGTCTGAAATAAAGCAGGTGTCCAACAAGGTACTATTCTGAATCCTTTATTTTTTGTGTACATAAATGATCTATTTGCAGTAATAAACAACAACGCCTATCCAGTTCTTTTTGTGGATGACAAGTATAATTAAAGAACACAATGTCAGACGGCTCCCAAATTCATCTAATAAAATCTTCAACACACTATACAATTGGTTTGAAAGTATCGAAATACACAAACTTTGAAAAAACTAAATATATTAAGTTTTGCACAAATCACATACATGGCAGACCTAAGGATAACATATGAAAATAACCAGATTGCAGAAGTCTGTAATACAAAATTCCTGGGTGTTACGATTGATCGTAACATGAAACACCATATTGATTATATCTTAACCAAACTGAGCTCTGCACGTTTTAATTCACCTTATAAATAAGAGCAAACTAAAATAAGATTATTATGCATATTTTCATTTATTGATGACCTCAGGAATATATGTTGGGGAAATTCAGTCAATGCCAATAAAGTGTATTGTGCAACAAAAAAAAAAAAAAAAAAAAAAAAAAAAAAAAAGTTAAGAATAATAACAGGGGAAAGAATCAACTCGATGCAAATCACTTTTCAAAATGTTTAGGATTTTACCATTAGCCTGTTAATAAATTTCAGCCATATTGTCAACTGTAATAACCCCAAAAGTTCACAAAAAATGCAGATGTTCATAACAAAGAGAATAGACCAACAAAAAGGGATTTACAACAAACAAATAAGTTTTGTTTAATTCACTTCCCTCTTCTATAAAAGAATTGTAATACAGCTTTAGATCACAATCAAAAAGATACCATATTACTCGCACCTTCTATACAGAAGAGGGTTTCATTCAATCAAAACACACTGGTAATAACGTAACATTGTAAATATAATAAACATGAATATTCTAATAATGCCTGCGTACCAGATGTTTCGAACCAGACATCTTAATTGAAAATTGTGCAAAACTGACACCTCTGAAAATTCGTTGTCAGAGTTATTTGTAAACAAATGTATTAATAAGTATACATAGATGTAATTGTTGACATGATCTACATCATAGAGCTTGGACATTGTCCAATTTCATATTACGAATTACAGATTGCAATGTATGTGTGTGTGTGTGTGTGTGTGTGCGCGCGCGTGTGCGTGTGTGTGCGTGCACATCCTAGATGTTGGACAGAGTCTAATCTCATAACACGAATTACAGATTGCAATGTTATGTATACGTGTCTAAATTGTGTGTTTTAACGTGATTTACATGTTTTGTGTAGCAAGTCTATTACAGTTTACTATTTACGCAGTATTCAGTAAAATTCGTCAAGAATAAAGAGATCCTTAGCGGCTATTTCCAGAAAATTTAAGATATGCATTTTATTTGCCATGTAAATAATTTTAATATACAGTATTTTAATCAAAATAGTTTGAGCCATTTTTGAGAAAATCAAAATTTTTGAAATTTTTTCCATGTAAAGGGTAGTTTGGGTAGGGGATATTTTTCTCAAAAGCTTCGCATCGCATCCCTTCAAGGTTGGTATTTTACAGACTTTTCGTAGAGTTGTGTTCAGACACACACGGACGCTTTTTTATAAGACGATTTTTTTGGATACAGAGGACTCTAGAACATGTATTTCCGGTAAAATCTCGGTGTCTAGTTTTTGGGTGGAATGCACATCTTTTCTATACACTGTGTACACAGTATGTACGTGTAGAGAAAGTAAAAATAGGGGAAACTATATTAATTTATTTCGTCTAAATTAGACCTTTGACCGACAAACACCAGTTCAACGCTCTAACACTATTTTTAGTACATTTAAATATATTCAGCGAATAATTTGATCACTGGTCCAAAAACTTAACTTTTACTGCATTTATGTAATGTTGCCTCAGAGGTGAGGTTAGTTCGCTACGAGCTCTAGGCTCATTTCATTTTTATGATAAACATACAAATGTCGTTTTTAATTATTCTTCGCCACGTCTAATCGCAATGCAAAGCCCGTTATTTGTCACTATAATTCTAATAATGCACACGTAGCAATAACCACTACAGACTAGCTTCAGAGTGACGTCACAAGGCACACAAAAATGAACGTGTTGGGCAACAAATGCCCATTATTACTTTCTCTAGCATGTACATAATAGGTAGAGAAGTAATGCATTCCACCCAAGAATTTGATACCGGCATTTCGCCGGAAATACGCGTTTTGAACCCCATAAATCCAAAGAGCATTTTTAGAAAATGGTCAGTCTATGTCTGGGCTAGAGCCGGTCAAAACAGCTTTTAGTCTCGCTCGTTTCTCGCTAACCGCGCCTCTCGCAACCAGTCGAGGAGCTGAACGTATGGCTGGCAGCAAGAGAGTTGAGATTACGAGTGTCTCGTTAATAGCAAGTCTCGCTCGTTTCTCCCTAACCGCGCCTCTCGCAGCCAGTCGAGGAGCTGAACGTATGGCTGGCAGCAAGAAAGTTGAGATTACGAGTGTCTCGTTAGTAGCAAGTCTCGCTCGTTTCTCGCTAACCGCGCCTCTCGCAGCCAGTCGAGGAGCTGGACGTATGGCTGGTAGCAAGAGAGTTGAGATTACGAGTGTCTCGTTAATAGCAAGTCTTGCTCGTTTCTCGCTAACCGCGCCTCTCGCAGCCAGTCGAGGAGCTGAACGTATGGCTGGCAGCAAGAGAGTTGAGATTGCGAGAGTCTCGCTAATAGCAAGTCTGCGGTGTAATGCAGAGTCAGAATGCAGATGATCTATAGTTTTGTTATAAATCAGCAGGGGCGTCGCTTCAGGAGACGCTAGTACGCTGAGCGTTCCCTTATTTTTGTGTGTTTAACTGTTTTATATTTATTTTGTTTTCCAACAGCTTTAAAGGAGAACAATTACAGTATGCAATCACTTAATAGCGATTTTTTTTCGCAGATCATACTGTTGAGCATCTTTTAGTAAGCTTAACTAGCAAACAAGATTTAAAAGTCGATCCGTTCCGCTCGAAAACAGCAGTGTACGCTCAGCGTTTCAGTCTCTGTATGTGATATGGCAGGACCTCCCCGCAAACCCCTGACATTCCTCCTGCTTACCCCTCTTCCTTCCGCAAACCCCTCCCACACCTATCGTGCATACGCTTGCGTTCAGCCGTGTACCCTGGCATGTTTCTCTATCCGGACCGCTGTTGAGGTAATGTGTTTCTTTGCGAATAAAATGTAGTACGTGTACTGCAGTTACTGGTTAATATAAATGTTTGCCATATTGAAATACAACTCGCCATTGCAAATATACAAAACCTAAGAATGCGAGGCTTTCATTGAAGAGTAATGTATCCAGTTGAATAGAAATGTAAGTTTCAGTGACTCTCAAAAGGCTAGATTGAAAGTGCTGACATGTGAAATCATTGACTGCCAAGTTCTTCAAATAAATCCAGATTTGAAGATATTCCACAGCTGAAGTTTATAGAATTACCGAATGAAAAAAAAAAAATCATGGAACAAAGAATTTCCTCAGACGAAAATGTCCAAACTAATACAGCAGTATCCTGGTCATTTTAATTCAGACCAGCATGAAAATGAGCTCTTCAATATTTGTGTAGATCATCAAAAGCATCTATCACCACAAAATGTACTCAAGTATTTGGTTATAAATGGCTTAGACCGATGTATGAGGAGGTGACTAAGCTATTGCCTTTTGTTTGTAACATATCCAGCTGCAACAAGTAGTGAGAGATCCACGAGTACACTCACGAGAATTAAAACATACTTAAGCAACTCAATGGCCAATCACCGTTTGTGCAACGTAAGCATTTTAGCTGTAGAAAAAAAAAACTGTTGGGAGAGCTATATTCCAATGCCGCCTTTATTGACAAGGTAATTGACAACAAAAAAGAACCGACGGATGGATTTGGTGTATAAGTCAGTTTAGGTGAGCGTTATGTTTTCAATATGACTTTTGTATTAACATTGGTATTTGTTGTTTTCATTGTCAATCTCAAACCTAATTTATAGGCGCAATATTCGATAAAATGTACAACTGCCCACCTCCAGCTTTTATTTCCAGCAGTAGGGAGTTTAAACTATAGCGTTCCCAGTTTTTTATTTCACGCTACGCCACTGTAAATCAGTATGTCAACATTATTTGAAGCAGTAATTCTGTTATCCGCTCTAATATAAGCACCAGGTGTCCTGACGCTTGATAAACGTGCTCCTACTGTCAAACACATTTGACTCCTGTGAGTATACACAGTGTCCTGACGCTTGATAAACGTGCTCCTATTGCCAAACACATTTCACTCCTGTGAGTATACACATCAGGTGTCCTGACGCTTGATAAACGTGCTCCTATTGCCAAACACATTTCACTCCTGTGAGTATACACATCAGGTGTCCTGACGCTTGATAAACGTGCTCCTATTGCCAAACACATTTCACTCCTGTGAGTATACACAGAGTGTCCTGACGCTTGATAAACGTGCCCCTACTATCAAACACATTTGACTCCTGTGACTATACACAGATTGTCCTGACGCTTGATAAACGTGATCCTACTATCAAACACATTTGACTCCTGTGACTATACACAGATTGTCCTGACGCTTGATAAACGTGATCCTACTATCAAACACATTTGACTCCTGTGAGTATACACAGAGTGTCCTGACGCTTGATAAACGTGCCCCTACTATAAAACACATTTGACTCCTGTGACTATACACAGATTGTCCTGACGCTTGATAAACGTGATCCTACTATCAAACACATTTGACTCCTGTGAGTATACACAAGAGTGTCCTGACACTTGATAAGCGTGCTCCTACTATTAAACACATTTGACTTCTGTGGCTATACACAGTGTCCTGACACTTGATAAACGTGCTCCTACTATCAAACATATTTGATTGCTACGAGTATAAACAGTGTCCTGACGCTTGATAAACGTGCTCCTATTATCAAACACGTTTGACTCCTGTGAGTATACACAGGGTGTCCTGACACTTGATAAACGTGCTCCCACTGTAAACACATTTGACTCCTATGAGTATACACAGAGTGTCCTGGCGCTTGATAAACGTGCTCCTACTATCAAACACATTTGACTCCTGTGAGTATACACAGGGTGTCCTGACACTTGATAAACGTGCTCCCACTGTAAACACATTTGACTCCTATGAGTATACACAGAGTGTCCTGACACTTGATAAACGTGCTCCTACTATCAAACACATTTGACTCCTGTGAGTATACACACCAGGTGTCCTGACGCTTGATTAACGTGCTCCTACTATCAAACACATTTGACTCCTATGAGTAAACACAGAGTGTCCTGACACTTGATAAACGTGCTTCTACTATCAAACACATTTTACTCCTGTGACTATACACACCAGGTGTCCTGACACTTGATAAACGTGCTCCTACTATCAAATATATTTGACTGCTACGAGTATAAACAGTGTCCTGACGCTTGATAAACTTGCTCCTACTATCAAACATATTTGACTCTTGTGAGTACACACAGAGTGTCCTGACGCTTGATAAACTTGCTCCTACTATCAAACATATTTGACTCTTGTGAGTACACACAGAGTGTCCTGACGCTTGATAAACGTGCTCCTACTATCAAACACATTTGACTTCTGTGAGTATACACACAGTGTCCTGACGCTTGATAAACGTGCTCCTACTATTCAACACATTTGACTCTTGTGAGTATACACAGAGTGTCCTGACGCTTGATAAACGTGCTCCTACTATCAAACACATTTGACTTCTGTGAGTATACACACAGTGTCCTGACGCTTGATAAACGTGCTCCTACTATTCAACACATTTGACTCTTGTGAGTATACACAGTGTGTCCTGACGCTTGATAAACGTGCTCCTACTATCAAACACATTTGCCTTCTGTGAGTATACACACAGTGTCCTGACGCTTGATAAACGTGCTCCTACTATCAAACACATTTGACTTCTGTGAGTATACACAGTGTCCTGACGCTTGATAAACGTGCTCCTACTATTCAACACGTTTGACTCTTGTGAGTATACACAGAGTGTCTTGACACTTTATAAACGTGCTTCTACTATCAAACACATTTGACTTCTGTGACTATTCACTGAGTGTCCTCACGCTTAATAAACGTGCTCCTACTATCAAACACATTTGACTTCTGTGAGTATACATAGTGTGTCCTGACACTTGATAAACGTGCTCCTAAGATCAAACACATTTGACTCCTGTGAGTATACATAGAGTGTCCTGACGCTTGATAAACGTGCTCGTACTGTCAAACACATTTGACTCCTGTGACTATGCACAGTGTGCCCTGACGCTTGATAAACGTGCTCGCAATGTAAACACATTCTAACTGAAATGTAATATAAGGGAAATTAACTGCTAGCCTCTTATAACTAAACGGGCGGAAAAAAAAAAAAAAACATTTATACAACCTTTCTGTTAATATTTTCCTTTGTTTTATTTGACTGGAAGTAATTATCTAAACACGCTAAATAAGTACATGCTTTATTTAAGACTGTAGTTCCCCTTTTGGTTAACACTTTGCACATTTTATGTCGAGCAAAATAATTTTAGAATCGAAATGGCAACACAGGCCCAAAAACAGAAGTAGAAGTTCAAAACTTCAAATGCGGCTAAAAGAGCAAAAGCGCTGTATTATGCATTGGTGTGAAAATAAACTTTCATTTGCTTGCGCTAAACTTGAAATATTGAAGTTTGGTGTTCATCCTAATGGACACAAAGACAAGATCAGAGTCCACTGCACTAAAGTAAAGTGAACATTACTCTACTAAATTTATATAACATAACTTTGTAAATATCACACACGAAAAATTTGAAAATACCGCAGTTACCAAAACAACTTAAAACTAATGCAATATAAACTGTGATGTAAAATAAAAATGAGGATTTCTTGGACAACTTGGCTACGAGACGAATGTGAACGTTTTAAATGTTCCTAATTGCTGAATATACAGTAAGCAATGCTATGCAGATTAATGCGGATAAAGAAACCAGAGGTAAAATTGGTCAAAACAAATAAATTGACGTATCTTAAAAAACAGTTGATATAACTGTCTGCAAGGATAGTGTCATCCAGTGTCGACTACAGCTAATGTTATTGTGTCACGTTCCTTTAAATGATAGAAATCCTAATACAAGTCCACTTTCGTTAATGAACTCGTTTAGAGAACCGCTTTGTTTATACGCATGAACGTTTTAAATTCCAAAACCGTCATAGACGCATAATGTAATATTTGCTTCAGCAGCGTATAATAAACCAATAAACAAAGGTGTTTAGTGTCAAAGTGCTACTTATTTGACCTTTGTTCCCAGCGTCTCAAAACGTTTCATTATTACTCTACCCTGGTACTTTGCAAAGCCAATGCTTTCTTTACTCGATACATTGACTATGAACGGCAGGTATCGAGGTTACGTTACGTGTATAAATGAACTGGGTAACATTCTGATGTACTCCATTCTCTTGACTTTCTCTACGTCTCTGAAACAAATTATTATTAAAAAGTTATTCTTCTATCTACTTCATACTATTCGACAAAAAATTAGGAGAAATAGTCTTATTACTTGCTACCTTGCAAACAGAAGTGAAATAAAATTCTGCAAAATGTATCCAAAATAAAGATGTTTTCAGAGGCTATTCCCAGAAAATTTAAGATATTAATTTTATTTTTACTTTCTCTAGCCCGATATGTACAATGTACATATGGATAGAGAAGGCATTGTAATGCATTGTAATGCACCCAAAAATTCGATATCTCGATTTCACCGGAAATATAAGTTTTAGGGTCCCCTCTATCCAAAAAAGGTATTTTCAGAAAAAGGTCCGTGTGTGTGTCCGTGTGCCTGTGAAAAAGTCGGTAAAACGACTCAAAAACGAAAATTCGGTAAAATACCAAACTTGGTATTTAAGTTTAGTATCTTCCAAGGATGGGACACGAAGATTTTGAGAAAAATCCTCTCACCCCAAACTACCCTTTACATAGAACTTTTTTCGAAAATTTTGATTTTCTAAAAAATGGCTCTAACGATTTTGATTAAAATATCGTATATTAAAGATATTTACCTCACAAATAAAATGTATATTTTGAATTTTCTGGGTATAGCCTCTGAAGACAACTTTATTCTGGGTCAATTTTACGGAATTCTGTATAACTGCTAAACCGTAAAAGATGGACAAAAACTTACCACACAACAAATATAGAGTACTTTAAAACACACAATTTATGTTATATACATTTTTTTCGTGGAGTTGATTGTTTTTTTAGACATTTCTTGTTTTTGGTTTCAGCTATTAAAAACATACTTTTCTTATACAGGACTTTGTGAACTCGTGTCCATACAAACAAAGAAACTTCAGTCACATAGCAACCAGCTTTTGACCATCACTTTAACCTTTAGTACTCCCTTATTTCGCTTCTACTTACAAGGAAGCAAGTAATAAGGCTATTTCTGCTATTTTTTTTTTTTCTCGATTGGCAGGAAGTAAATAGAAGCATAAGCTTTTTAACAATAATTTATTGCAGAGTTGTAGAGAAAGTCATGTGAATGGAACAAATCAGATTTTTAAAAAAAGGTCCATGTGTGTGTCTGTGTGTGTGTGTGTGTGTGTGTGTGTGTATATGTGTGTATGTGTGTGTGGACAGCATAGCCCCAAAATGAAAAGACCGTTAAATACCAAACTTGGTATTTAGGTTTAGTATCTTGCAAGGATGCGACATGAAGATTTTCATAAAAATCCCTCTACCTCAAACTACCCTTTACGTAGAAAAATTTTCGAAAATGTTGATTTTCTTAAAAACGACTCTAGCGATTTTGATTAAAATCCCGTATTTTAAAGCTATTTATGTCCGAAATAAAATGTATATCTCGAATTTTTTGGGAATAGCCTCTTAAGACCTCTTTATTCTGGATGAATGTTGCTTAACTGCTAAACCGTAAGAGATAGAAAAAAACTCACTACACAAAAAATGTACATCACGACAAAACACACAATTTATGTCCTTTACGTTTTTGTTGTGAAGGTAACCGTTTCTGATATTCCTTGTTATTGGTTTCAATTGTAAAGTACTTAAACTTTTCTCAGACAGGAAGTGTCCGCTTTTCTTTTGTTCTACTCCTGGCCAAGCAAAGAAGTGATTTGCAATGACAATCGCATGATGATAGCTTTTAAAACATTTTACAGTCATTTTAACATAGCGCATGTCCTTATTCTCTTCTATTTATCAGGAACTAAGTAATAACATTCTGCTAATATTTATCTCGATTAGCATTGTGTACAAAGAAGAATAATCTTTTGTAGGAGGTTTGTAGAGCAGCTAGAGGAAGTCATGTGAGTGTAACACATCAGACTTTTAACATTGTTTCCTGCATTCTTTTATATTTTTTGACTATCTCTCACACACACACACACACACACACACACACACACACACACACACACACACACACACACACACACACACACACACACACACACACACACACACACACACACACACACACACACACACACACACACACACACACACACACACACACACACACACACACACACACACACACACACACACACACACACACACACACACACACACACACACACACACACACACACACACACACACACACACACACACACACACACACACACACACACACACACACACACACACACACACACACACACACACACACACACACACACACACACACACACACACACACACACACACACACACACACACACACACACACACACACACACACACACACACACACACACACACACACACACACACACACACACACACACACACACACACACACACACACACACACACACACACACACACACACACACACACACACACACACACACACACACACACACACACACACACACACACACACACACACACACACACACACACACACACACACACACACACACAGGCTGTTTCAAAACGGCACCAAACGAATATAGCAGTCGATTAGCTCACACTTTGACTTGTCCGAAACTTCATGTCGCAACTTTCAAACTCTTCTATTTAAAGTTTTATGTGTGTATCTTGAATTTTCTGGGGATAGCCTCTGAAGATCTCTTTATTCATGTAAATATCTTTAATATACGCTAATTTAATGAAAATCGTTACAGCCAT
The DNA here is from genome assembly GCA_030762935.1 of Hymenopus coronatus. Classification (NCBI taxonomy): domain Eukaryota; kingdom Metazoa; phylum Arthropoda; class Insecta; order Mantodea; family Hymenopodidae; genus Hymenopus; species Hymenopus coronatus. Next base: position 187,280,627 of record CM060882.1, on the reverse strand, counting down.
TTTTGGGAAAAATACCAAGTTTGGTATTTTAGCGACTTGCGCTCAATACTCGGTCGATATAGAGTTGGTTATATTCTAGACACAACGTCAGTTGTAAACAAATCCGTCGCAAAGATTTGGACCTCATACTTCCATCATTGAGTTGACAACGATCCATGACACGATCAATCTAGTCCGGCATTAATTATTTTACCCTGCCTTACGTGTTTACTTTGGTGGTATTTGTTGCCACGTGTGGCGCTAACGTAGCGAGTACGAACCTCCAGCTGCTAATCATAGATAGCAGCACGGCTCTTATTTCTCATATTTAGTTGACTAGAAGTAAAAATATAGCTACAGACACTCAAGTTGAAACAATTAGTGATTTAAGTTACTAAGAAGCTAGCATTCTGTGTAAATGTAATAATTTTAAGTAGCAATAGACGTTCCTTATTTTTCAATAATGCTGATTTGGATATTCTTCTGCATCACTAACGTCTTCATTTTCAGGTATATCTGTACTACTGTATACTGATAAGGAGCTGTAATGTACATTACGTGCGTTCGTTAGCTAGCTAGTTTACGATGCTCAGTAATTACCACAATATGACTGGTAAATCAACATATTCTCAAAGAGGAAGGTATTTTTCTAAATCAACTACAGAACCTGTCGACTGGAATAGGAACTTCCGGTGTCGAGTCAAGTTTCCACGACAAAATTGGTGGACTAAATAAAGGAAAATTCTGAAATATAGTTATAAAGATAGGATTTGTCAGTTAATTCCGTTTATTCACACATTAGGTAACAGAACTGTGAAACAATAGACGTAATCTATGCAATAGCCCATACTGGCATTCTGTTTCCTAGTATTAATTTTGGTCATCTTGACGACATGTTTTGAATTTGAAAAAAATTAACGTGGCCGTAATTTCATAACTGTAAAATGCACAAAGTCTACTGAAAGAAAACATTGCCTTTTGAGGTTCTCCTGCTACAGGGAGGATTAAGGGAATTAAATTGTTTCGTTTCCCGAATTATACTGAAAGGTAAGAAGCTTACAGAACACAGGAATAAAGAATCAGTCATTACCTAACCTGAAAAATGCTGCCGCTTGGTTGTAATAACTTTGTGAAAAGACACTTTAATAATTGTTTCATATTCTCTCACGCAGAAAAATAATTCACTACAAAATTAACTAATGTGTACACTATACATATAATTCTTAGTGAAACAATGCCAGATTTTAAGCAATATTTTTATCTTAAGCATAACCACCAACTTTGCTCCCTTTTTCCTGGAGTGTATACTTGACATTCGTTATATAACTTAAACTAACCATATACTGCATTGCAGACTTATGACTAATTTATTGTTTACCTCAGCCATCTTGTATTAAATGTGTGTTGGCATTTTAGTACAAGCTTGTATAAATTTACATTCAATGCACAGTATTATTTGCATTTACAATACTTTTCTTGCATTAAACAATCTAAATCATTTATGAAATGCTGATGAATGATATATAAACACAGTGGCGGCTATTGAACAAAATAATGTGTGTGCTACAGTGTATTCGTATGTGCACACATGCTTGCATATTATCTTACCTAATGGCGAAGAAATACGAAGTCCATACGGCACTCCTTCCTGCTTTAGAACTTATCGATGACTCTGGTGTTAATCCCTCCATCTTAGATGCGATGCTCTTTTCCATGGACAGCATTGCCAGAGCATTAAGGAGATCTTGTGACATGGTGTTTCGCAAGAATGTTTTTAAACGTTTTAAGCACAAAAAGCATATTTCTGGTTCAGCAGTGGTCATTGGTGTTGTGATCAAAATTTTTAACAAAGTAGTCACTTCCGAAAATGAATCTTCCAAATTATTAGAAAGTATATATTACAACTGCACAGCCCCATCAATGCTTCTAAAGTCAGACCTTGCTTACAGAACGCTCAGTTGCGTCTTTAGCATTTTCTTGTTCAGCATTGTATATGTGTCCACGACAGTTTGAACTTCACTCTCGGGAAACTTATTTATAAAGCTTTCAAAAAATGTACAATCCAACAACTTAGCTGCATCGAGATGACTCAAGGACTGAAAACGACGTCTAGCCTCCTCAATAATGCGATCACATACCTCTATCTTCAAGGACTCCCCCTTCTGGCGATTGCTCATTGAATCAAATGTAAACATAGATATACCGTCGGCTGCCTATCGAATATCACAGATGTACTGAATGAAGGAAGACACAGCATTTTCTACTTTAACTGCCTCAATTGATTTTAACTACAGCTGATTATAAAGTACATCAACATGAATTACTCTCTGAAAAAAATTCAACAAGGAAAGGAATTTGCTATCTTCTAAGTAACGTCGAAGTCCATTTGCTTCTAGGCAAGTCTTATCGTGGGCAGAATTTTCCAGCTCCGAAAAACACTCCAGCAATTCTTCCTGATTTTCATACACTACACTAACAGTCCTGGATCTAAAATTCCACCCAGTTGCAGAACCACCAGGAACTCTTCTGGCCACTGCAGATTCTAGGGCGGTTAAACGCTGTGGGGATCTTGAGAAAAAGGCAAGAAAAGCTGAGAGATTAAGAAAAAATATTCTGGCAGACTTATTCTGCGAAGCTGCATGTTCCATTGCTAAATTCAACTGATGTGCATAGCAGTGAATATACTGTGCATTTGGAAAATGAGATTTGACTTTTGTTTGCACTCCTCCAACTGCGCCACTCGGTTTGTCTCTGAATAATTCATTGAGCACTTTTAATATGCTTTCAGAAATTGCCTCTGCGTTTTGTCCCTCTGGTTTCAAAAATCCCCAAAATCTCTCATACGGTAAACCATTTTTCTCGTATCTAAATACTAGTACAAGCTGGGACTGGTGAGAAACGTCTGTGGTTTCATTTGCCATAACAGCTACAAAGTTAGCTTCTTTCATTTCCTCGGTAATCACTTCCCGACAAACTTCTTACATACAATCCAGTAGTTCGTTCTGAATAATTTTGGAGGTCCCTTTGAAAATTTGGCTTGAGTCCATGTGTTCCTTCACAGCACTGTCAATATCGCTTATGAAATCAATTAGCCAGGTTTTTCAGAAGATTCAGTCTCGTCATGTCCCCTTAAGGCAAGCTCAAATGCACCACAAAACTTGATGCAGTCAATTATGCGCGACAACACATACCTGTGCTTTGCTTTGCTTCTTGATAAGCACGGCTTAACTGAGTAACAATATTTGTACTGCCTAAAGCACTTAGGTCAAGCACGTTGTTTAAATGTTTTACATTTTGCTTATGCTTATTAATCAGCACATTAACATATCCAAGATCTGTAACTCCTGTTGTGCTCCAAGCATCACTATTTCCAAAGAGCAAGCATTGAAAACAAAAACAAACATTTCTTTCTTGGCATTCACATACCCATACATTTTCATAAATTTTGGGGTTAAACCGCCTGGTGTATGAATTATTTCTCCCTCCTTTTGCTGATTGCGTTATATTAAGAGTTGGAGTTTGCCTTCCTAACTGCTACACATGCACTTTTTCCTCTAGTGTCCTCCTAAAGAAGGGATAGTTCATCAAGCTGCTCACAGAATTCATGTTTATACACACAATAGAAATATTAAGGTCGAACATAACCTGAGTTTTTGACCGGAATGGAGTATTTCACGATTATATTTTGTTGTTACAAAGTAAGTAGTACTCTAGTACATAATTGTAAGTCTTTGCATTGGAAATTATATAACATATTTGTAAATATGTATTGTAATTTGTTGACATTTATGAAGAGTACATAATACAATAATCATGTTTTAGTTTATATGATTGCTACTAGTAACTATTATATCGATAATTTGAAAACTATCATCTGGCATAACATTAGTTTTACTTATAATGAAATTATATTTATTTATACATTTTAACACTATATTCTGATACTTTCTGTTTTTATGTGCATGCAAAAAAAAAAGTATTCTGTTGTTTTTGTAACCTATGCTTTTAGCACTAGAGCTTTATACATTTTTTTTCATAGTATATAGTATATAAACATATGTATACATGTATATGCCTTGACAAGTTCTATGTTCAGTGGCTTTCTGGCCTAAACGAACATACAGAATGCTTCCTAATCTAATCTAAGTGGTGCCAACAGCTGCTCCATATGTGCATCTCCCGATAATGTTATTCTCTCTGAGCTACGTTACATTAGACCCAGTCTATTGCCATTGGTATCAAACACGGCAGCAGAAGTAAATACATCCACGCCACATAGATGGCAGTAGTTATATTACAACAGCAAGCGGCAGGATATCCTGTGCTCCAGACAATGGTAGCACAATTCTAGCTAAATACAGCCAATCGGAGAAGAGATTTCAAATCGCCCATCGACGTTTGGCACGCGTGGATTGGTCAGTATTCCCGCCGACGGACAGAGGATCTATGTAGCACCAAAGCAAGACCGATTGCGTGTATGCGAGATATGCGTGGCATTTACACATATGAGCGACCAACACTAGCGCGCGGCATATATAAAATCGGTTAAAATTAGTAAAGTGAAAGAAAATATGCAATAATAATTGAATATATGTTTAATACGTAATGAGGTACTATTTTCAGTAAAATAATCATTGTGCTGTAGCATTGTAGCACATATTGACGAGCCGCGCCTGCGTGTAATCACAATGGTTTTGAAATCAGCCTCTTCATAAGCAAGTTCTCGGATGTTACATTATCGTCTCTCGAGAGACGTTCTCAGTTCTCGCCCTGCTTGTTCTCGAATACTGCAAACCTTGCGCTAGTCGAAATCAGCTTGTATTCATTAGCAAGTTCTCGGATGCTACGCTATCGCTACTCGAGAGATGCTCGCAGTTCTCGAATACTACCAACCTTGCGCTAATCGAAATCAGCTTGTATTCATTAGCAAGTTCTCGGATGCTACCCTATCGCTACTCGAGAGATGTTCAGTTCTCACCATGCTTGTTCTCGAATACTACAAACCTTGCGCTAATCGAAATCAGCTTGTATTCATTAGCAAGTTCTCGGATGCTACCCTATCGCTACTCGAGAGATGTTCAGTTCTCACCATGCTTGTTCTCGAATACTACAAACCTTGCGCTAATCGAAATCAGCTTGTATTCATTAGCAAGTTCTCGGATGCTACCCTATCGCTACTCGAGAGATGCTCGCAGTTCTCGCCATGGTTGATCTCGAATACTACAAACCTTGCGCTAATCGAAATCAGCTTGTATTCATTAGCAAGTTCTCGGATGCTACCCTATCGCTACTCGAGAGATGTTCAGTTCTCACCATGCTTGTTCTCGAACAAGGCTTGTAATTTAAATGGACAAAAAATATGACATGTTATTCTCAAAATGTTGAAGTTTCTATTCAAGATTATCGTGGCTTAAGCGTTATGCACTTTCATTCATAGCCGTTTCTTCCATTAAATTGAATATCTACAAAATGTTTAGAAATATAGTAAGTTTATTATTAGCGGATAAAAATTATCTTCAAGTGTTACGATTGAAATATAAATACAATATCATTACGGAATATATTTGCCAGATTCTGTTACAACAGTCACAATGTTTGGCATCATGAATTTTAAAATTCTGGAAATACAAACATTTGGATCACAAAACAACCTTTCTCAGAAATATAGCATTTCGTGTGTGTGTGTGTGTGTGTGTGTGTGTGTGTGTGTGTGTGTAACGTACAAAAACATTTTTGTATTAGTATTACTCAATTAGCATGCTAGCCTCCGATTCCCATGGTCGCGGGTTCAAACCCGACGAAAGGCGGTGAATTTCTTTCGGGCTTAAACATCCTTAGCAGGACTTCTTTCGGAAGGTAAATAAAGCCATTGGTCCCGTGTTGTAGACTTACGGCACGTAAAAGAGGCATCTGAACAAACCTAAGCCCAATATAAAATGTGATGCATCGGTTAAAGAGCGTCCACAAATGAAACTAATATTAGCTTGTTTCAAATGACTATCACTGTGACTATGACTGTTGCTTCTGGAATGTCACTTTTGATCGGTGGATGTGATTTAATAATTACAATCATCTGGATAACGACCAATTTAGGGTCATGCCGAGGCCGAGGGTTAGACCACCAAGGGTTCGATCCCAGGCAAGCACATGCAGGATTTGTGGACAAAGCGGCGCAGGGGCGGGTTTCCCCAGCCATCTTCATTCCATGCATTATCAGTGTCTTCGTCTGCGGTGCCATGTGTAGTAAAGGCGGGCGTTAAACAGTATAGAAAACCTATTTAAGCATGCTCATTTGTGATAGCTGCACAGAAAATTTTCACTCTTTAGTTAACATTTTAAGACAACATATTTCATGAACGGAAAACGGAAAATACTATTGCAAATGAAATTGAACATTGAAATGTGTTATATATTTACTGCTTTGCCGTTCATCAAAATGCAATCTTGGATGGTATACTTCTAAAAAAATTCACTGCAGCGCACATTGACTTAAATATTGTTTTGCTTTGTCTTTTACTTCTCTAGCACTTATTTATGCTATATATATATATATATATATATATATATATATATATATATATGTGTGTGTGTGTGTGTGTGTGTGTGTGTGTGTGTAGTTAAAGAAAGTAGTGTGTTCCACCTACAATTTCGGTACCGAGATTTCATCGGAAATAAATGTTTTCAGGACGCCTTAATAATATAAAACAAATAAACATTTTTGAAAAAGTCCATGTGTGTACGTAAGAGCAAATCTCAAAAACGAAAATTTCATTAATACTAAACGTGATATTTAAGTTCAGTATCTTCTAAGCATATGACACTTGGATGTTCAAGCAAATCCCTCACCCCAAACTACTTTTTATATGGAAAAATTTTCGAAAATGTTGATTTTTCAAACATTTCTCTGACAATTTGATTAAAAGAACGTATATTAAAGATACTTACGTGACACAAAATGTAAGTTTTTTATTTTTTTGTTTTTATACAGTTAACGATTTCCAAGATATTCCTTGCTATAGGTTTAAAATTTAACTAATAGTTTTCTCAAACAGGTAGTCGTCATCCGTGTTTATTTTGTTTTACTCATAGCCATACAAAGATAATCGAATTTCAAAGTCAATCGCATAGCGACAGCTTTTAAAATATTGACTATGGCTTTAGCCTAGTATATTCCCTTATTTCCCTTCTACCTACAAGGAAATAATTAAAGAGTAATGTTTTGTAAGAAAAGTTTGTTTGCAGGTAGAGAAAGTCATGTGAAAGCAACACATCAGAATTTGTGCTCTTTTGTTTGGTTGTTATAGCCCCCTTTAATTTGTATGGTTACATCAGGGCCTTGACCGGTAAAACAACTGCTGGTGTCTTTCTCGCTGGACTGTAGGCTTTCTTATTGTTTTTACTTTCTCTACACGTGCTATGTACATACATAGTGTATAGTGAAAGTGTTGTATTCCACCCAAAAATTCGATACCGAGATTTCATTGGAAATATACGTTTGAGGTCCCGAGTCCAAAAAGCATTTTTACTTTCTCTAGCCGTATGTGCATAACAATGTCCATAGTAGCTAGCGAAGGTATTGTATTCCACTCAAAAATTCGATATCGAGATTTCACCGGAAATATATGCTCGGTATTTTAAGTTTAGTATCTTCCAAGGATGCGACACGAAACATTTTCAAGAAAATCCCCCAACCCCAGCTATCCTTTACATGAAACCTTTTTTCGAAAACAATGATTTTCTCAAAAATGGCTAACAATTTTGATTAAAATATCGTGTATTAAAGATATTTACATGACAGATAAAATGTATATTTTGAATTTTTGGGATTAGCCTCTGAAGAGCTCTTTATTCTGTACGAGTTTTGCAGAATTTTGCACAACGGTTAAACCGTAAGAGATGGACGAAAACTTACTATAAATATGTAGATCTGGTTAAAAACATAAGTTGACCGTTTTCAAGATATTCCTTGTTATTGGTTTCAGTTTTAAAATACCTACGCTTTCTCAAGCTGGACCATTCAAAGCGAACCGCGTCATTCGTTCACATAACGACCAGCTATTAAATGTTTTTATTATTACTTTAGCTTAGCGTATTCCCTTATTTCCCTTCTTACAAGGAAGCGAGTAATAGGACCTTTTCTGTTAATGTTTTTCTCGATTACCATAATGTAAAAGATGAATAATCTTTTGAAAGAATAGTTTTGTGTATGGAACAGCTAGAGAAAGTCATGAGAATGGAACACTTTTTTTTTTTTTTTTTTCAGTTTTAAAATGCTATAAAAATGCACACACGTTCACTCCCACATGCATACTTCCGACTCTGTTAGGGATAGGGAATGATTCTGGTTCAAGAAAAGTTCCTGCCTCAGCTGGGAATCAAACCCAGAACCTCTGGGTTGAGAAGACAGTATGCAATCGTATCGTATCGTATCTAATATTGTTCATTCGTTGCCCTAACCGATCGCACATTCCGTTATAACACGAGATAAAATTAAAATATGATCACGTATATGTATGGGAATCTTTCGTTAGCTTTGGAATGATAAGAAGTTCATAGCTTTACTTGATAGCATACTCTCATATTCTATTCTGGCCAGGTGATTATCTCGTAGGTTGCTTATCAGCGTGCTCAACCCTCTCCCCACTCTTCCCCTACACGATCCAAGCGCTAGAATGACCTTTAAGTAAAAGCACCAATCAGATGTGACATCTCGATTCTCGGTGCACCTGCACATATCCGAGACCCGAGAGCAGGATTCGAATACAGCATTCAGGACTTATTCAAACGAGAACTCATCCGAGTGAAGGATTCGAATCAAACAATCAAAATTCGAGAACTTTCAAGAATCGAATACATCGACATTTTGCATTCGAATACTCCCATCACTAACAGACACTGTCTTGTAGGCACACAAAGATTTACATGCGTGACAGTTTTTCTAAAGAAACTCAATATAATATTACTTAATTGCTAATAATATCCGTCAAAAATCAGTCTTCCGCGACAACTAAATTTTGCCCGTCATATAACTTGGCAACCCTGTTGCTGACTAAAGTGCTTGTATAGGATGAAAAGTGTTATTCCGTTTATAAATCGCAACGCTAGACAGTTTCATTTTATTCAAGATCACAGCAGCTGCGGAAACTGATACGTCACGAACTGTGTTGACGGGTGCAAGCATCGAGACTTAACATACCAGAAGTGATGACATTCCTTCAGGTGATTAGGAAAGTCTATAAAATTGTTAAAATGGGCTAAAAGTTGATAAAACTATGCACGTTTATCTAAACGAGAACAACATATACTACAGCAATATTTGTCCAAGATCTGTTTAAATTATTTGAGATTTAAAGACAGGGAACACATTTAAATAACTCGCGCTAGAGAACGGGTTAAAAAGGAAATGTATCACAGAATCTGCAGATATAAATGTACGTGGTTTCCACTTTCACTACAAATAAGTATTTAAATATGTTATTGCTCTAAGAAGATTATGTTGCATGAAGTAATTCTATTTTCGGTTCTATCTGAAGTTTAACTATAAATTATATACAAATGATAGGTGTGTCATTAACATTAATGACGCGTTTGGATATACATATACACAACCACGAGCCATATTGTGTTATTAATAGGGCCCGGAGTTTTATTTAGCTTTTTATAAATGCAGTTTTATCTTCTTTTAACCTCTTTAGGTTTATAAAGAATTTTCCTAGCTTTCTCTAGGCTTTTAAACAATGCTCCTACCTATTTAAGCAAGTCGACGACAAAAGCCTTTTAAACATAATATAGATAAAAATATGAAAACTATTTTACTTCACGGAAACAGGGATTTAAAACAATGTATTACACTGTAAACGCGTGCTAGAACATTGTAATTAACACATCAAGCACATGTTTTAATATATAGCACTCACATAAAATAAAGTTCACTTGGCAGCACTGCTGCTATACACAACCAGGCACATTTGCAAATTTTCTGTTGTTCTTTAATATATTCCTATAGGCAGAAAAAGATCTTTCAACATCGCAAGATGTCATTGGCGCTTACTTCATTCGCGCAATTTCTATACCAAGAGTATTCTTTCCCCGGATAACCCCACATGTGCACTCAAAATAAAACTAAACGAATTGTTAATTCAAATGAACTGAAGGAAAAAAAAAAACAAATTAGCGAGTTTTAGATCTTAATGCCACATTTAGCTTATTTAGGCTGAACAAGATTAGCACCCAAACAAAAGTACCTTGAAACTTTCTAATTTACACGGGGAAGATTAAAACCCTAAAAATGCGGTCCCTAGTTAATACACGGATCATACATCAAATACTCCGTCTGTAGTTACTCGAGTCGCCTCGCTCGTGAGCGCTAGTTCTGGATACAACACGAGACTCACTCTCGTGGCCTACCTCGCTCGTGAGCACTAGTTCTCGATACAACACGAGACTCACTCTCGTGACTTACCTCGCTCGTGAACACTAGTTCTCGATACAACACGAGACTCACTCTCGTGACTTACCTCGCTCGTGAACACTAGTTCTCGATACAACACGAGACTCACTCTCGTGGCTTACGAGTCGCCTCGCTCGTGAACACTAGTTCTCGATACAACACGAGACTAACTCCCGTGACTTACCTCGCTCGTGAACACTAGTTCTCGATACAACACGAGACTAACTCCCGTGACTTACGAGTCGCCTCGCTCGTGAACACTAGTTCTCGATACAACACGAGACTCACTCTCGTGACTTACCTCGCTCGTGAACACTAGTTCTCGATACAACACGAGACTAACTCCCGTGACTTACGAGTCGCCTCGCTCGTGAACACTAGTTCTCGATACAACACGAGACTCACTCTCGTGGCTTACGAGTCTCCTCGCTCGTGAGCACTAGTTCTCGATATAACACGAGACTCACTCTCGTGATTTACGAGTCGCCTCGCTCGTGAGCGCTAGTTCTCAATACAACACGAGACTCACTCTCGTGGCTTACCTCGCTCGTGAGCACTAGTTCTCAATACAACACGAGACTCACTCTCGTCGCTTACCTCGCTCGTGAACACTAGTTCTCGATACAACACGAGACTCACTCTCGTGGCTTACCTCGCTCGTGAACACTAGTTCTCGATACAACACGAGACTCACTCTCGTGGCTTACCTCGCTCGTGAACACTAGTTCTCGATACAACACGAGACTCACTCTCGTGGCTTACCTCGCTCGTGAACACTAGTTCTCGATACAACACGAGACTCACTCTCGTGGCTTACCTCGCTCGTGAGCACCAGTTCTCGATACAACACGAGACTCACTCCCGTGGCTTACGAGTCGCATCGCTCGTGACCACTAGTTCTCGATACAACACGAGACTCACTCCCGTGGCTTACGAGTCGCCTCGCTCGTGACCACTAGTTCTCGATACAACACGAGACTCACTCTCGTGACTTACGAGTCGCATCGCTCGTGACCACTAGTTCTCAATACAACACTAGTTCTGGATACAACACGAGACTCACTCTCGTAGCTTACGAGTCGCCTCGCTGGTGAGCACCAGTTCTCGATACAACATGAGACTCACTCTCGTGGCTTACGAGTCGCCTCGCTGGTGAGCACCAGTTCTCGATACAACATGAGACTCACTCTCGTGACTTACGAGTCGCATCGCTCGTGAGCACCAGTTCTCGATACAACATGAGACTCACTCTCGTGACTTACGAGTCGCCTCGCTCGAGAGCACTAGTTCTCGATGCAACACGAGACTCGCTCTCGTGACTTACGAGTCGCCTCGCTCGTGAACACCAGTTCTCGATACAACACGAGACTCGCTCTCGTGGCTTACGAGTCTCCTCGCTCGTGAGCACTAGTTCTCGATATAACACGAGACTCACTCTCGTGATTTACGAGTCGCTTCGCTCGTGAGCGCTAGTTCTCAATACAACACGAGACTCACTCTCGTGGCTTACCTCGCTCGTGAGCACTAGTTCTCAATACAACACGAGACTCACTCTCGTGACTTACGAGTCGCCTCGCTCGTGAGCACTAGTTCTCGATCCAACACGAGACTCACTCCCGTGAATTACGAGTCACATCGCTCGTGAGCACTAGTTCTCGATACAACACGAGACTCACTCTCGTGGCTTACGAGTCGCCTCGCTCGGTAGCACTAGTTCTCGATACAACACGAGACTCACTCTCGTCGCTTACCTCGCTCGTGAACACTAGTTCTCGATACAACACGAGACTCACTCTCGTGGCTTACCTCGCTCGTGAACACTAGTTCTCGATACAACACGAGACTCACTCTCGTGGCTTACCTCGCTCGTGAACACTAGTTCTCGATACAACACGAGACTCACTCTCGTGGCTTACCTCGCTCGTGAACACTAGTTCTCGATACAACACGAGACTCACTCTCGTGGCTTACCTCCCTCGTGAGCACCAGTTCTCGATACAACACTAGTTCTGGATACAACACGAGACTCACTCGTGGCTTACGAGTCGCCTCGCTGGTGAGCACCAGTTCTCGATACAACATGAGACTCACTCTCGTGACTTACGAGTCGCATCGCTCGTGAGCACCAGTTCTCGATACAACATGAGACTCACTCTCGTGACTTACGAGTCGCATCGCTCGTGAGCACCAGTTCTCGATATAACACGAGACTCACTCTCGTGACTTACGAGTCGCCTCGCTCGTGAGCACCAGTTCTCGATACAACACGAGACTCACTCTCGTGACTTACGAGTCGCCTCGCTCGTGAGCACCAGTTCTCGATACAACACGAGACTCACTCTCGTGACTTACGAGTCGCCTCGCTGGTGAGCACCAGTTCTGGATACAACACGAGACTCACTCTCGTAGCTTACGAGTCGCCTCGCTGGTGAGCACCGGTTCTCGATACAACATGAGACTCACTCTCGTGGCTTACGAGTCGCCTCGCTGGTGAGCACCAGTTCTCGATACAACACGAGACTCACTCTCGTGGCTTACGAGTCGCCTCGCTGGTGAGCACCAGTTCTCGATACAACACGAGACTCACTCTCGTGGCTTACGAGTCGCCTCGCTGGTGAGCACCAGTTCTCGATACAACACGAGACTCACTCTCGTGGCTTACGAGTCGCCTCGCTCGTGAACCTAGTTCTCGATACAACACGAGACTCACTCTCGTGGCTTACGAGTCGCCTCGCTCGTGAACCTAGTTCTCGATACAACACGAGACTCACTCTCGTGGCTTACGAGTCGCCTCGCTCGTGAACCTAGTTCTCGATACAACACGAGACTCACTCTCGTGGCTTACGAGTCGCATCGCTCGTGAGCACCAGTTCTCGATACAACACGAGACTAACTCCCGTGGCTTACGAGTCGCCTCGCTCGTGAGCACCAGTTCTCGATACAACACGAGACTCACTCTCGTGACTTACGAGTCGCCTCGCTGGTGAGCACCAGTTCTCGATACAACATGAGACTCACTCTCGTGGCTTACGAGTCGCCTCGCTGGTGAGCACCAGTTCTCGATACAACACGAGACTCACTCTCGTGGCTTACGAATCGCCTCGCTCGTGAGCACCAGTTCTCGATACAACACGAGCCTCACTCTCGTCTCTTACGAGCGAGAGCGGCACGGGTTCTAGTCTGGGAACAGTTTAGCTCAAAAACGAGAAGACCGTTAAACACCAAACGTGATATTTATGTCCAGGATGCGACACGAAGATTTTCAGATAAATCCCCACCCCAGACCACCCTTTAAATAGAAACAAAGCTATAAAAGTCTGACAAATGACTAACGTTTTTTATTAAAATACCGAACATTAAATATGTTTACTTAATAAAATGTATCTTGAATTTTCTTGGAATAGCTTCTGAAAATATCTTCATTCTACACGAGTTTTGCAGAATTTTACATATCTAGTAAACCTGCGAGCTGAAAAAAAAGTACTACACAGAAAATGTAGATCGCGTTAAAAACAAGTTTTTGTTGTAGAGTCTACCGTTTCCGATACATTCCTTGTTATTGGTTTAAATTTTAAACTACGTAACTTTTCTCAAACGGGATCTGTCTCGTTTTATCTCTTGTTTACGAATCGAATTTCTATTGTACACATAGCAACCAGATTTTAAAATATTAGACTATACTTTAGCCTTGTGTATTCCCTTATTTCTCCATCTACTAACAAGAAAGCAAGTAAGTAGACAAAAGAATAGTTTATTTGCTCAAAAAGTAGAGCGAGTCACGTGAATAAAACATCAGATTTTATTTTGTAGAGTTAGATATTCTCGGCTATTTGTTTCAATTTTAAACCACAAACTTGAGTCAAACGGGAAATCGTCTCTCGTTTCAGCTCATTTTATTTGGGACCTTTGCAAAGAGAACCGAATTTCAGTTGCTTCATATTGTGGCCAACTTTAAAAAGATTTAACTATCGTTTTAGCCCTCGTTTCCCTTCTGCTTAGAAGGAACTAAAGGACCATTTGTCTATGAGCATGAAGTAGATAGAAGAACACTTTTTTTTTAAGAATAGTTTTTACAGAATAGGTAGAGAAAGGCGTGTGAATGTATCCAAATTTTTATCTCGTTCCCCCTGTTGATTAATTTAATGAAATTACCAGATATAGGATATTTCGTTGACGTGAAAAAGCAATGCAGCTCCACGCTTTGATAAGAAAACGCCGAGGAGGTTAAGAATACTGAACACCTAAACAAAAGAAAATGGCGTGTTCTAATACAGACGGTAATTTACACAAACTTGGTGCACTTTTACTTAAATTTAAATGAAAGTTTAAGGTAAAAACCCTACGTATATCTATAAAACCAAGAGTACGCCATTTAAACTGGCATCAGCAGACTATGTTATTGTAGAAATGTGTTACGATAACGTTTCAATACAAAGATCTTCTACTCAGCTAAGCCTGTTGTACTTTCAGCTAAAGAACAACTTTCCAAAATTGTTCGCATGTTACGTGCCTTAAAATATTTTACTACGTAAATACACCAACTCGTATGTTTTAAACTCAGTTTAATTCAAATTATTGGAGACTGCTTACCGAAATGTTTTACAGGATTATTGAAACCGTAAACTTGGGCAAAAAAAGATTCCCGAATTCTAAACGTTGTGTTTCAAGTTACATTTCCTAATCTTCAAATGTGGAGAAGTGTACGTCTTCATACTTGAGTCGATAACTGCAGAACCAGCGCTCACGTGAATGCAACACTAAATGTAGTCTAGTTCAAAATGATATAGGAAGAACTGCGACTGCGCACAGAATCCTTAGTACGACTACTAGAAACGTAAAACTAAGATTGCAATGTAAATACGATTTCGCATCCCGAAACGTTAAGTGTACAAAATCATGTCCACGTTACGTAATAATGCACTAACTGGAAACGTCAAATGCAGTTGACAAAGTATACAATGTCCAACACAAAAGGTGAATACGAACAGAATGGTTTGTACGATCACTAAAACTTAAATTAGCACAACTGTGTAAACCACATTTCGGAATCTTAAATGTTAAATGTTTTAGCTATACAAAGTGATGTCAAGTGCCTCAAATCCACCAAAATAGTCAGATAATGAAAAATAATGACACAATTATAAATGATAACCGTCTCTGAGTTAGAGATCCATTTCCCCAAACCTTTACAACGTTTCGTAATGCAAATCCTCCGCCCTTTATTTCAGCAAGAACCAAGTCAAAATAACGTAGGTACCTAGAGCAACAGCTATTTACGGTATAACGCACCAAACAGAAACGTCAAATGCTCTTGAATTCAAAATAACAAAACGCTAGAATGTTTTATGTGGTTACTAAACACCTCAAATAGGGCTAGAATGTAAACCAAATTTCAGAATTTTAATCGTCAAGTGTTTAGTTATATAAAATTGTGTTCCAACTACCATGTTCCTATAACTTTTAGTGTCATTTTCAAAAGTTAAGAAAAC
This sequence comes from Hymenopus coronatus, assembly GCA_030762935.1. Classification (NCBI taxonomy): domain Eukaryota; kingdom Metazoa; phylum Arthropoda; class Insecta; order Mantodea; family Hymenopodidae; genus Hymenopus; species Hymenopus coronatus. The sequence goes on along the minus strand of CM060882.1, from coordinate 187,264,709 downwards.
CTCCTTACCTGCACGATTTTTCAACTGCACGTAATGTCTGTCTCTCACTCAAGTATTCGACCACGTTGTCTGTCACCAACTGCCACAGCGACTAGAGAGCTACAACTGTCGTGTGCCTGCAGTGATCCCGAGAGCGCTGTGTTCCAGCAACGTCCTGATTGGCCTCCTCCTAGCCAATAGCGTGTGTGGCTAGGCAGCAACATGGCAGCACTAAGCTATTGGGACCTTGAAATCTGTTTGGTATCATCTGGGATGAGTAACCTTGGAGAAAATGTTGCAAAATTCAATATTTGGCGTTTTCAGTTCAAATATCCGATTCAATAGCAACCTTTGCTAATGCAATATTATACGAATTATTAGATTGAAAGATTGAAAGAACCCTTACCCGATATCATGGCGGTGCATTGCATCTTTTCCGAGGTTCCACATTAAAAAAAAATCTGATGTGATCCATTCATATGACTTTCTCTACATCTCTGCAACAAATTATTATTAAAAAGCTTTTGCTTCTATTTACTTTATCTAATCGAGAATAAATTAGCCCCAAATAGTCTTATTACTTGCTTCCTTGTAAGTAGAAGCGAAATAAGGGAATAGCATAGGTTCAAGGGATAGTCAAAAGCTGGTTGCTATGTGACTGAAGTTCCTTTGTTTGTATGGACACGAGTTGACAAATTCCTGTATGACAAAAGTATAAGTTTTTCAAGGCTGAAAAAAGAAACAACGAATATCTAAAAAATGATCAACTCCACGAAAAAAATGTATATAATATAAATTCTGTATTTTAATGTGCTCTACAATGTTTGTGTGATAAGTTTTTGTCTATCGTTTACGGTTTGCCAGTTATACGCAATTCCGTAAAATTTCTCCAGAATAAAGTAGTCTTCAGAGGCTATTCCCAGAAAATTCAAGATATGCATATTATTTGTCGGGTACATATCTTTAACTTATGATATTTTAATCAAAATCGTTAGAGCCATTTTTTACAAAATCAAAATTTTCGAAAAATTTTCCACGTGAAGGGGGGTTCTTGAAAACCTTCGTGTCGCATCCTTGGAAGATGCTGAACTTAAATACCAAGTTTGATAAACGAGATAAACAATAACACAATTGTTCTAACTACTTAGTTCCTAAACGATCGTCAAATTGTTAAAAAGCCGATCGATATGTGAAAATTTAAGTTCGGTTTGCTTTGTATTTCTATAAAAACAAAGGAGAATTGAAACTAAACGTGATCCCGTTTGAGAACATGTGTAGTTTAAAACTGAAACCAATAACAAGGAATATCTCGGAAACGGTCAACTCTACAACAAAAATGTATGACATAAATTGTGTGTTGTAAAGAGATCTACATTTTTGTGCAGTAAATTTTGTGTATATCTCACGATTTATCAGTTATGCAAAATTCATCCAGAATGAACAAGTCGACAGAAGCTATTTCCAGAAAATTCAAGATACACATTTTATTTGTGATGTAAGTAGTTTTAATATAACTCCATGGCACGACAGCTCACGGGGAACCTTGGCCTACCGCCCGGCCGCTGCGTCCCCCATCTCGGTCCACTACAGACGTCATGGATGGGGTGCAGTATTGGAGGGTGAGACGTGGTCAGCGCCTCGAGCCCCACCGGCCGGTTAATGCGGTCCTCATGACCTGGAACCGCTACTTTTCCATCAAGTAGCTCCTCAATTGGCCCCCCAGGGACCTTACGAGGCAGGTCTCCCAGCGGGGGAAAAATCCCCACGCCGGTACTGGGGATCGAACCCAGGTCTCCCGCTTGGTAAGCAGCAACGCTACCAGCGCGCTAAGGAGACGACCGTAGTTTTAATATGCGGTATTTTAATCAAAATCGTTGGAGCCATTTTTGTGAAAAACAACGTTTTTAAAAACAATTGCCATGTAAAGGGTATTTTGGGGTGAGGGCATTTTCTTGAAAATTCGATAGATACCAAAGATACCAAACTTAAATACTCAGTTTGGTATTTAACGGTCGTTAGTTTTTGAGCTATGCTGTTCACAGACATACGCACGTGGACCTTTTTCTAAAATCTGATGTGTTCCATTTACATGACTTTCTCTACATCTCAGTAACAAATTATTGTTAATAAACTTATTCCTTTACCTATATCATGCTAATCGAGACAAACATTACCAGAAATTGTCTTATTACTCGGTCCCTTGTAAGGAGAAGGAATATACACTAGGATAAAGTGATAGTCAAATGTTTTGAAATCAGTTTCTGAGCGTGGCCAGGAACTGCATTCAAATGTTTCTTTCGTAAAAACAAGCGCTTGCGATGAGCGAGAGAGAGAAGGGAGGGGGGGGGCCAAGGCAAGACTGTAAATCCTGTGCACGTGCCCGTTATATAACTCACATCAAGAAAAGTGTAACAAATGTCTACACTCCAACATTATTAATTCTCTTTCTGTTCGTCGTCTTGATGTGTTCCATTCACATGACCTCCTCCATCTATTCCACAAAGAAACTATTGTTAAATAATAAATATTATTCCTTTATCTATATCGTGATAAACATTACCAGAAATTGTCTTATTACTTGCTTCCTTGTGAGCAGAAGGTAAACATTAAACTAAAGCTGGTTGTTATGTGAACAGCTGAAATTCGATTCACTTTGCATGGCCCTCAGTAAAACAGGACAAAGGTGGCTTCCCGTTTGATAAAAGTTACCTACATTATCTCGGAAATGGTCAACTTTACAACAAACAAATGGTATGATTTTGTCCATCTCTTTCAGTTTACTAGTTATACAAAATTCATCCAGAACGAAGAGATCTTAAGAGGATATTCCTAAAAAAATTCAAAATATGAATTTTATTTCTCATATAAATATTTTTAATTAAAGATTTAGCGATTTAATCAAAATCGACACAGCTGTCTTTTAGAAAAACAAAAATGTTCCATGTAAAGGGTAGTTTGGGATGGGGGGTTTCCTATAAAATCTTTTTGTCGCATCAGTGCAAGATTACTATTTAACTGTCTCTTCGTGTCAGCTATGCTGTCTACACGGATTTTTTATAACATTTTTGTTTTACTCAGGGTCTCTCAAAACATGTTTTCCGGTGAAATATCGGTATCGAATTTTTGGGTGCATTACAATTCCTTCTCTATACACTATGTACACAGTACGTATTGAGAAAGTAAAACTCTGATATGTTGCATTCACACACTTTCTTTAGCTGTTCTGGAAACCAACTATTCTTACAAAATATTGTTCTATAAACATTCACACAGTTGGTCTTAGTTCCTTATAAACAGAAGAACGGCGAAACTTTTAAAAGCTCGTCGCTATGTCAACAATTCAACATTTCCAGGAAAACAGAAGAGATAAAACGAAAGCGAAGATGCTAAGAGAAACAAATATGAAAAAACATTTCGGAAATGGTCAACTCTGCGCCAAAAGGGTATATGACATAAACGAGATCTATGTTGTTTGTGTATCTCTTATTGTTTACCAGCTCTACAATATAAACATGATCTATATAGTTTGTGTATCTCTTATGGTTTACCACCTCTACAACATAAACATGATCTACATTGTTTGTGTATCTCTTATTGTTTACCAGCTCTACAACATAAACGAGATCTATATTGTTTGTGTATCTCTTATTGTTTACCAGCTCTACAACATAAACATGATCTATATTGTTGTGTATCTCTTGTTTACCAGCTCTACAACATAAACATGATCTATATTGTTTGTGTATCTCCTATTGTTTACCAGATCCACAACATAAACGAAATCAATATTGTTTGTGTATCTCTTATTGTTTACCAGCTCTACAACATAAACGAGATCTATCTGGTCTGTGTATCTTATTGTTTGCCAGTTCTACAACATAAACATGATCTATATTGTTTGTGTATCTCTTGTTTACCAGTTCTACAACATAAACATGATCTATATTGTTTGTGTATCTCTTATTGTTTACTAGATCCACAACATAAACGAAATCTAAATTGTTTGTGTATCTCTTATTGTTTACCAGCTCTACAACATAAACGTGATCTACATTGTTTGTGTATCTCTTATTGTTTACCAGATCCACAACATAAACGAAATCTATATTGTTTGTGTATCTCTTATTGTTTACCAGCTCTACAACATAAACGAGATCTATCTTGTCTGTGTATCTTATTGTTTGCCAGCTCTACAACATAAACATGATCTATATTGTTTGTGTATCTCTTATTGTTTACCAGCTCTACAACATAAACATGATCTATATTGTTTGTGTATCTCTTGTTTAACAGCTCTACAACATAAACATGATGTATATTGTTTGTGTATCTCTTACTGTTTACCAGCTCTACAACATAAACATGATGTATATTGTCTGTGTATCTTATTGTTTGCCAGATCCACAACATAAACGAAATCTATATTGTTTGTGTATCTCTTATTGTTTACCAGCTCTACAACATAAACATGATGTATATTGTCTGTGTATCTTATTGTTTACCAGATCCACAACATAAACGAGATCTATCTTGTCTGTGTATCTTATTGTTTGCCAGCTCTACAACATAAACATGATCTATATTGTTTGTGTATCTCTTATTGTTTACCAGCTCTACAACATAAACATGATGTACATTGTTTGTGTATCTCTTATTGTTTGCCAGCTCTACAACATAAACATAATGTATATTGTCTGTGTATCTTATTGTTTACCAGATCCACAACATAAACGAAATCTATATTGTTTGCGTATCTCTTATTGTTTACCAGCTCTACAACAAAAACGGGATCTATATTGTTTGTGTATCTTATTGTTTACCAGCTCTATAACATAAACGAGATCTATATTGTTTGTGTGTCTCTTATTGTTTACCAGCTCTATAACATAAACGAGATCTATATTGTTTGTGTGTCTCTTATTGTTTTCCAGCTCTGCAACCTAAACGAGATCTATATTGTTTGTGTATCTCTTATTGTTTACCAGCTCTATAACATAAACGAGATCTATATTGTTTGTGTGTCTCTTATTGTTTACCAGCTCTACAACATAAACATGATCTACATTTTTTGTGTATCTCTTACGGTTTACCAGCTCTACAACATAAACGAGATCTATATTGTTTGTGTATCTCTTATTGTTTACCAGCTCTACAACATAAACGAGATCTGCATTGTTTGTGTATCTCTTATGGTTTACCAACTCTACAACATAAACGAGATCTATGTTGTTTGTGTATCTCTTACGGTTTACCAGCTCTACAACATAAAAGAGATCTATATTGTTTGTGTATCTCTTATTGTTTACCAGCTCTACAGCATAAACGAGATCTACATTGTTTGTGTATCTCTTATGGTTTACCAACTCTACAACATAAACGAGATCTAAGTTGTTTGTGTATCTCTTATGGTTTACCAGCTCTACAACATAAACGAGATCTACATTGTTTGTGTATCTCTTATGGTTTACCAACTCTACAACATAAACGAGATCTATGTTATTTGTGTATCTCTTATGGTTTACCAACTCTACAACATAAACGAGATCTATGTTGTTTGTGTATCTCTTATTGTTTACCAGCTCTACAACATAAACGAGATCTACATTGTTTGCGTATCTCTTATTGTTTACCAGCTCTACAACATAAACGAGATCTACATTGTTTGTGTATCCCTTATGGTTTACCAACTCTACAACATAAACGAGATCTATGTTGTTTGTGTATCTCTTATTGTTTACCAGCTCTACAACATAAACGAGATCTACATTGTTTGTGTATCTCTTATTGTTTACCAGCTCTACAACATAAACGAGATCTATGTTGTTTGTGTATCTCTTACGGTTTACCAACTCTACAACATGAATGAGATCTACGTTGTGTGTGGATCTCTTACGTTTTACCAACTCTACAACATAAACGAGATCTACATTGTTTGTGTATCTCTTATGGTTTACCAGCTCTACAACATAAACGAGATCTACATTGTTTGTGTATCTCTTATGGTTTACCAACTCTACAACATAAACGAGATCTATGTTGTTTGTGTATCTCTTATGGTTTACCAGATCTACAACATAAACGAGATCTACATTGTTTGTGTATCTCTTATTGTTTACCAGCTCTACAACATAAACGAGATCTACATTGTTTGCGTATCTCTTATTGTTTACCAGCTCTACAACATAAACGAGATCTACATTGTTTGTGTATCTCTTATGGTTTACCAGCTCTACAACATAAACGAGATCTACATTGTTTGTGTATCTCTTACGGTTTACCAGCTTTACAACATAAACGAGATCTACTTTGTTTGTGTATCTCTTATTGTTTACCAGCTCTACAGTATAAAGGAGATCTACATTGTTTGGGTATCTCTTATTGTTTACCAGCTCTACAGTATAAACGAGATCTACATTGTTTGTGTATCTCCTATTGTTTACCAGCTTTACAATATAAACGAGATCTACATTGTTTGTGTATCTCTTATTGTTTACCAGCTCTACAGTATAAACGAGATCTACATTGTTTGTGCATCTCTTATTGTTTACCAGCTCTACAGTATAAACGAGATCTACTTTGTTTGTGTATCTCTTATTGTTTACCAGCTCTACAACATAAACGAGATCTACATTGTTTGTGTATCTCTTATTGTTTACCAACTCTACAGTATAAACGAGATCTACATTGTTTGTGTATCTCTTACGGTTTACCAGCTTTACAACATAAACGAGATCTACTTTGTTTGTGTATCTCTTACGGTTTACCAACTCTACAACATGAATGAGATCTACGTTGTGTGTGGATCTCTTACGTTTTACCAACTCTACAACATAAACGAGATCTACATTGTTTGTGTACCTCTAACGGTTTACCAGCTCTGCAAAATGAATACGTCTTCAGAAGTTATTGCCAGGAAAATCAAGATACATTTTATTTGTGATCTACGGGATTTTAAATAAAGTCGTTGGAGCCAATTTTAAAAAAATCAATATTTTCAAATATAGGGTAGTTTGGAGTGGGGGAATATTCTTGAATATCATCGGAAGACTAAACTTATAATATGTACGGAGTACAGTATTATTTTTTGAGCTATGCTGTCCACAGACTTACACAGACCTTCTTCTAATGCTTTCTTTGGACCTCAGAACATATTTCCGTTGAAATTTTGGAATGAATTTTTGGGTAGAATACAATACTTCCTCCATACACTATCCACGTAGAGAAAGTGAAAAAAAAAGATGTTTCATTCACATGAGTTTCTCTACATTTCTGTAACAAATTATTGTTAACAAGCTTGTTCTTCTTTCGTCCACTTGATGCTAATCAAGGTAAACATTAGCACAAATAGTCTTATTACTTGCTTCCTTGTAAGCAAAAGCGAAATAAGGGAGTAGCATCGGTTAAAGTGATAGTCAAATGTTTTAAAATATGGTTGCTAATTCACTGAAATCCGTTTCTTTGCGTGGGCAGGAGTTGACAAGTTCCCGCATGAGAAAAGTTAACCATTTCAAAACTGAAACTAATAACAAGGATTATCTCGAAAACGGTCAACCATACGAGAAAAAAGAAATATGACATAAATTGTGTAATTTAAATGTTATGTTGTGAGTTGAGTATCTCTTACCGTTTACCAGCCATTCAAAATTCAGAAAAAAAAAATCATCTAGAATACAGAGGTCTTCAGAAGCTATTCCCAGATAATTCAAGAGATACATTTTATTTATCAGGTAAATGTCTTTAATATACGATATTTTAATCAAAATCATTAAAGCCATTTTAGAGAATACCATACTTTTCGAAATTTTCCATGTATAGGGTCGTTGGGGTGGCTTGGGGGATTTTCGTATCGAATCCTTGGAGGATAATGAACTTGAATATTAATTTTCGTATTTAACGCCCCTACCCCACACACACCCACACCCACACCCACACGGACCCTTTTGTAAAAATGCTTTTCTTTTTAGGATTCAGGGGAGCCCAAACCGTGTATATCAGATGAAATCTCGGTATTGAATTTCTATACCTTCTCTATACGCTATGAACATAATACGTGTAGAGAATGTATTTATCCAGAAGAATTGAAAATATTGTTGCAAAGTTTTGTAACTAACTTGAGTAAAAACCTGACATGGACAAACAATTCTATGTTCTTGTTAACAAACATTTCCCAACGGGATTAATGGAATTCAGTAAGCCAATCATGTTTTCCCTTTCTTTGCTTGGTCAACAGGAAAAAACAAACAATTCTATGTTCCCGTTAACAAACATTTCCCAACGGGATTAACGGAATGCAGTAAGAGAATCATGCTTTCCCTTTCTTTGCTTGGTCAACAGGAAAAAACAAACAATTCTATGTTCTTGTTAACAAACATTTCCCAACGGGATTATGGGAATGCAGTAAGCCAATCATGTTTTCCCTTTCTTTGCTTGGTCAACAGGAAAAAACAAACAATTCTATGTTCCTGTTAACAAACATTTCCCAACAGGATTAACGGAATGCAGTAAGCCAATCATGCTTTCCCTTTCTTTGCTTGGTCAACAGGAAAAAACAAACAATTCTATGTTCTTGTTAACAAACATTTCCCAACGGGATTAACGGAATGCAGTAAGCCAATCATGCTTTCCCTTTCTTTGCTTGGTCAACAGGAATAAACAAACAATTCTATGTTCCTGTTAACAAACATTTCCCAACGGGATTAACGGAATGCAGTAAGCCAATCATGCTTTCCCTTTCTTTGCTTGGTCAACAGGAAAAAACAAACAATACTATCTCCTTGTTAACAAACATTTCCCAACGGGATTAAGGGAATGCAGTAAGCCAATTATGTTTTCCCTTTCTTTGCTTGGTCAACAGAAAAAAAACAAACAGTTCTATGCTCGTGTTAAACATTTCCCAACGGGATTAAGGGAATTCAGTAAGCCAATCATGTTTTCCCTTTTTTTGCTTGGTCAACAGGAAAAAACAAACAGTTCTATGTTCCTGTTAACAAACATTTCCCAACGGGATTAAGGGAATGCAGTAAGCCAATCATGTTTTCCCTTTCTTTGCTTGGTCAACAGGAAAAAACAAACAATTCTATGATCCTGTTAACAAACATTTCCCAACGGGATTAACGGAATGCAGTAAGCCAATCATGCTTTCCCTTTCTTTGCTTGGTCAAGAGGAAAAAACAAACAATTCTATGTTCTTGTTAACAAACATTTCCCAACGGGATTAACGGAATGCAGTGAGCCAAACATGCTTTCTCTTTCTTTGCTTGGTCAACAGGAAAAAACAAACAATTCTATGTTCCTGTTAACAAACATTTCCCAACGGGATTAACGGAATACAGTAAGCCAATCATGCTTTCCCTTTCTTTGCTTGGTCAACAGGAAAAAACAAACAATTCTATGTTCTTGTTAACAAACATTTCCCAACGGGATTAAGGGAATGCAGTAAGCCAATTATGTTTTCCCTTTCTTTGCTTGGTCAACAGCAAAAAACAAACTGTTCTATGCTCGTGTTAAACATTTCCCAACGGGATTAAGGGAATTCAGTAAGCCAATCATGTTTTCCCTTTCTTTGCTTGGTCAACAGGAAAAAACAAACAGTTCTATGTTCCTGTTAACAAACATTTCCCAACGGGATTAAGGGAATGTAGTAAGCCAATCATGTTTTCCCTTTCTTTGCTTGGTCAACAGGAAAAAACAAACAATTCTATGTTCCTGTTAACAAACATTTCCCAACGGGATTAACGGAATGCAGTAAGCCAATCATGCTTTCCCTTTCTTTGCTTGGTCAACAGGAAAAAACAAACAATTCTATGTTCTTGTTAACAAACATTTCCCAACGGGATTAACGGAATGCAGTAAGCCAATCATGCTTTCTCTTTCTTTGCTTGGTCAACAGGAAAAAACAAACAATTCTATGTTCCTGTTAACAAACATTTCCCAACGGGATTAACGGAATGCAGTAAGCCAATCATGCTTTCCCTTTCTTTGCTTGGTCAACAGGAAAAAACAAACAATTCTATGTTCTTGTTAACAAACATTTCATAACGGGATTAAGGGAATGCAGTAAGCCAATTATGTTTTCCCTTTCTTTGCTTGGTCAACAGCAAAAAACAAACAGTTCTATGCTCGTGTTAAACATTTGCCAACGGGATTAAGGGAATTCAGTAAGCCAGTCATGTTTTCCCTTTCTTTGCTTGGTCAACAGGAAAAAACAATTCTATGTTCCTGTTAACATATATTTCCCAACGGGATTAAGGGAATTCAGTAAGCCAATCATGTTTTCCCTCTCTTTGCTTGGTCAACAGGAGAAAACAAACAATTCTATGTTCCTGTTAACAAACATTTTTCCCAACGGGATTAAGGAATGCAGTAAGCCAATCATGCTTTCCCTCTCTTTGCTTGGTCAACAGGAAAAAACAAACAATTCTATGTTCCTGTTAACAAACATTTCCCAACGGGATTAAGGAATGCAGTAAGCCAATCATGCTTTCCCTCTCTTTGCTTGGTCAACAGGAAAAAACAAACAATTCTATGTTCCTGTTAACAAACATTTCCCAACGGGATTAAGGGAATGCAGTAAGCCAATCATGTTTTCTCCTTCTTTGCTTGGTTAACAGGAGAAAACAAACGCACAACTTTAGAAATATATGAGTATTAAATAATATAAACGTAACTATTTCCAGATGTTTCTTGTGCATTTGACAAAAAGGGATCTACATTTTATTTGGTAATATTAGCATACAAATGTCATTCAGACTCAAGAGACTGTTCCCTATACGTGTGATAAACATTTAGTATTTTAATCAAAATTGACCCACTTTTGAGAAAATAAAATGCTGTTTGTGAAGGGAGTTCGCTGTGAGGACTTGCAGTTTAAATTCTCCGTGTCACATTTATAGAAGATGAGACTAATTTTTTGTTGAAGCGACTTTTCCTTTATTAAACTCTTCAGACGAATGGACTTCTTTATTGAGGAGTCCTCAAAACGTGTATTTACGTTACAATCTCAACATCGCATTTTGGGGTGAACATATAATACAGACGTAAAACTTTGGTTTGTGCATGCAGACCAGGTGTAGAACTGATATTGCACTACAGCAACTTGGTTTTAAACCAGTTTTATTGCTGGGGCCAATTGTTATGAGAATACAGAGGAAATTCCTTGCAACTCAAGATTTGGTGAAACCGTTGAATTATGTACTTACTTCAGACACTGTTATATTCATAAACTTTGTATTTTATTGAATTAAACTTGCCACGATCTGGAGTGCGAGTGTATAGCCATAAAAATGTTCCTCAACCAACAGTTACATCGACCTGCCGTTTAATAACACAGTATTAACCGTTTGTTGCGAATATTTATAACAAGACAAATGACTCGCTATCTATTGTACAACAAACCATTCTTATTCAAGCTACTGGAGATGGAACGGTTTCATTAAATATTCCGTTGCAGGAATAAAGCGATCGTCAAATATATAACAGCTCATTGTTATGCGATTACTGAAAACTATTCCTTTAACTTGACCAGGAAAATAAAAACGATTTCCACTTTTAGGAAATTTAAAGTAATAGTGAGTGCTTTAACGATGTCCACATGTGACCACGTGTTACGGTTAACCAGTACACAAAAGTCATCCAGAAAGAACTTAAATGTCAATTGTTTTAAATATCATCGCTTGTGTTTCCCGCGGGATCTCCTTGATGAAGACCTTTTCTTCCTCAACACGAGCTTTGTGACAAATTCACCTTTTGCTGGCTTTATAAACACCTACACAGTATTTTAACTATTTTTATTCACGTTAAAACACATTAAATATTGAGAAATGAATGAAAGTATTTACACGCAACGAATAACAACTTGCAATTATATAAACTATCATGCGACGAAATTTAAATGCAGTAAAGCCAACCTTCTCAAGAAACATACACTTAGACATGATAAAATACTTCCCTCTGTTGTGCGTCTTAATGACGCAATTCCATTTTAAAATAGTTTGTATTGTTTTCTTCCTTATAATTCTTGTTCCACACATGCATTAATGTGAATCCTAGTTGTGAGTTCCTGGTGCGTCGTACTTGAAGTAATATCATTAAACAGAAAATTAAAATTCTACTCTTTATTCCCAATAAGAATTTCTGACAAAGGAAATGTATCGTTAGTAAACGCGCGTTGCGAACAAGACATCATTTGACTGCTTGGAGTATACACAACAGCTGTCCTGACGCTTGATAAACGTGCTACTACTGTCAAACACATTTGAATCCGTGGAGTATACACAGAGTGTCCTGACGCTTGATAAACGTGCTCCTACTGTCAAACACATTTGACTCCTGTGACTATACACAGTGTCCTCACACTTGATAAACGTGCTCCTCCTGTCAAACACATTTGACTCTAGTGAGTATACGCACCAAGTGTCCTGACGCTTGATAAAAGTGCTCCAACTATCAAACACATCTGACTCCTGTGAGTATACACAGAGTGTCCTGACACTTCATAAACGTGCTCCTACTGTCAAACACATTTGACTCCTGTGAGTATACATAGAGTGTCCTGACACTTGATAAACGTGCTCCTACTATCAAACACATTTGACTCCTGTGAGTATACATAGAGTGTCCTGACACTGGATAAACGTGCTGCTACTGTCAAACACATTTGACTCCTGTGAGTATACATAGAGTGTCCTGACGCTTGATAAACGTGCTCCTACTGTCAAACACATCTGACTCCTGTGAGTATACATAGAGTGTCCTGACGCTTGATAAACGTGCTCCTACTATCAAACACATTTGACTCCTGTGAGTATACATAGAGTGTCCTGACACTTGATAAACGTGCTCCTACTATCAAACACATTTGACTCCTGTGAGTATACATAGAGTGTCCTGACACTGGATAAACGTGCTGCTACTGTCAAACACATTTGACTCCTGTGAGTATACATAGAGTGTCCTGACGCTTGATAAACGTGCTCCTACTATGAGACACATTCGACTCCTGTGAGTATACACAGAGTGTCCCGGCACTTGATAAACGTGCCCCTACTATCAGACATATTTGACTCCTATGAGTATACACAGAGTGTCCTGACGCTTGATAAACGTGCTCTTACTGTCAAACACATTTGACTCCTGTGAGTATACATAGTGTGTCCGGACACTGGATAAACGTGCTCCTACTAACAAACACATTTGACTCCTGTGAGTATACACAGAGTGTCCAGACACTAGATAAACGTGCTCTTACTGTCAAACACATTTGACTCCTGTGAGTATACACAGTGTCCTGACGCTTGATAAACGTGCTCCTACTGTCAAATACATTTGATTCCTGTGACCTTTCACAGTGTCCTCACACTTGATAAACGTGCTCCTACTGTCAAATACATTTGACTCCTGTGAGTAGACACAACAGCTGTCCTGTAGCTTGATAAACGTGCTCCTACTGTCAATCACATTTGACTCCTGTGAGTATACATAGTGTCCTGACACTTGATAAACGTGCTCCTACTATCAAACACATTTGACTCCTGTGAGTATACATAGAGTGTCCTGACACTGGATAAACGTGCTCCTACTGTCAAACACATTTGACTCCTGTGAGTATACATAGAGTGCCCTGACACCGGATAAACGTGCTCCTACTAACAAACACATTTGACTCCTGTGAGTATACACAGTGTCCTGACGCTTGATAAACGTGCTCCTACTGTCAAACACATTTGATGCCTGTGAGTATACACAGTGTGTCCTGACACTTGATAAACGTGCTGCTACTGTCCAACACATTTGACTCCTGTGAATATACACAGTGTGTCCTGTAGCTTGATAAACGTGCTCCTACTGTCAAACACATTTGACTCCTGTGAGTATCCACAGTGTGTCCTGACGCTTGATAAACGTGATCCTACTGCCAAACACATTTGACTCCTGTGAGTATACACAGAGTGTCCCAACGCTTGATAAACGTGCTCCTACTGTCAAACACATTTGACTCCTGTGAGTATACACAGTGTGTCCTGACGCTTGATAAACGTGCTCCTACTATTAAACACATTTGACTCCTGTGAGTATACACAAAGTGTCCTGACGCTTGATAAAAGTGCTCCTTTTGACTCCTGTGAGTATACATAGTATCCTGACACTTAATAAACGTGCTCCTTCTATCAAACACATTTCACTTTTGTGGGTATACACACCAGGTGTCCTGACGCTTGATAGGCGTGCTCCTACTGTCAAACACATTTGACTCCTATGAGTATACACAGTGTCCTGGCACTTGATAAACGTGCTCCTACTCTCAAACACATTTGACTCCTGTGAGTATACACACCAGGTGTCATGACGCTTGATAGGCGTGCTCCTACTGTCAAACAAATTTGACTCCTATGAGTATACACAGTGTCCTGGCACTTGATAAACGTGCTCCAACTATCAAACACATTTGACTCTTGTGAGTATACACACCAAGGGTCCTGACGCTTGATAAATATGCTCCTACTAACAAACACATTTTACTCCTGTGACTATACACACCAGTTGTCCTGACGCTTGATAGACGTCTTACTGTCCAACACATTTGACTCTTGTGAGTATACACACCAGGTGTTATAACGCTTGATAAACATGCTCCTACTGTCAAACACATTTGGCTCCTATTAGTATACACAGAGTGTCCTGGCAATTGATAAACGTGCTCCTACTATCAAACACATTTGACTCCTGTGTGTATACACAGACTGTCCTGACACTTGATAAACGTGCTCCTACTATCAAACACATTTGACTCCTGTGAATATACACAGAGTGTCCTGACACTGAATAAACGTGCTCCTTCTATCATACACATTTGACTCCTATGGGTATACACAGAGTGTCCTGACGCTTGATAAACGTGCTCCTACTATCAGACACATTTGACTCCTGTGAGTATACACAGAGTGTCCCGGCACTTGATAAACGTGCCCCTACTATCAGACATATTTGACTCCTATGAGTATACACAGAGTGTCCTGACGCTTGATAAACGTGCTCTTACTGTCAAACACATTTGACTCCTGTGAGTATACATAGTGTGTCCGGACACTGGATAAACGTGCTCCTACTAACAAACACATTTGACTCCTGTGAGTATACACAGAGTGTCCAGACACTAGATAAACGTGCTCTTACTGTCAAACACATTTGACTCCTGTGAGTATACACAGTGTCCTGACGCTTGATAAACGTGCTCCTACTGTCAAATACATTTGATTCCTGTGACCTTTCACAGTGTCCTCACACTTGATAAACGTGCTCCTACTGTCAAATACATTTGACTCGCGTGAGTAGACACAACAGCTGTCCTGTAGCTTGATAAACGTGCTCCTACTGTCAATCACATTTGACTCCTGTGAGTATACACAAGAGCTGTCCTGACGCTTGATAAACGTGCTCCTACTGTCAAACACATTTGACTCCTGTGACTATACACATTGTCCTGACACCTCATTTACGTGCTCCTAATATCCAACACATTTGACTCCTGTGAGTATACATAGTGTCCTGACACTGGATAAACGTGCTCCTACTATCAAACACATTTGACTCCTGTGAGTATACATAGAGTGTCTTGACACTTGATAAACGTGCTACTACTATCAAACACATTTGACTCCTGTGAGTATACATAGAGTGTCCTGACACTAGATAAACGTGCTCCTACTATCAAACACATTTGACTCCTGTGAGTATACACAGTGTGTCCTAACACTGGATAAACGTGCTATTACTATCAAACACATTTGACTCCTGTGAGTACACATAGAGTGTCCCGACACTGGATAAACGTGCTCCTACTATCAAACACACTTGACTCTGTGAGTATACATAGAGTGGTCTGGCACTGGATAAACGTGCTCCTATCAAACACATTTGACTCCTATGAGTATACGTAGAGTGTCCTGACACTGGATAAACTTGCTCCTACTATCAAACACAATTGACTCCTGTGAGTATACACAGAGTGTCCTGAAACTGGATAAACGTGCTCCTACTGTCAAACACATTTGACTCCTGTGAGTATACACAGTGTCCTGACACTTGATAAACGTGCTCCTACTGTCAAACACATTTGATTCCTGTGAGTATACACAGTGTCTCCTGACGCTTGATAAACGTGCTCCTACTGTCAAACACATTTGACTCCTACGAGTATACACAGTGCATCCTGACGTTTGATAAACGTGCTCCTACTGTCAAACACATTTGACTCCTACGCGTATACACAGTGTGTCCTGACGCTTGATAAACGTGTTCCTACTGTGAAACACATTTGATTCCTGTGAGTATACACAGTGTGTCCAGACGCTTGATTAAACGTGCTCCTACTGTCAAACACATTTGATTCCTGTGAGTATACACAGTGTGTCTTGACGCTTGATAAACTTGCTCCTACTGTCAAACACATTTGACTCCTACGAGTATAGACAGTGTGTCCTGACGCTTGATAGACGTGATCCTACTGTCAAATACATTTGACTCCTACGAGTATACACAGTATGTCCTGAAGCTTGATAAACCTTCTCCTACTGACAAACACATTTGATTCCTGTGAGTATACACAATGTGTCCTGACGCTTGATAAACGTGCTGCTACTGTCAAACACATTTGATTCCTGTGAATATACACAGTGTGTCCTGACGCTTGATAAACGTGCTCCTACTGTCAAAAACATTTTATTCCTGTGAGTATACACAGAGTGTCCTGACGCTTGATAAACTTGCTCCTACTGTCAAACACATTTGATTCCTGTGAGTATACAATGAGTGCCCTGACGCTTGATGAACGTGCTCCTACTGTCAAACACATTTCATTCCTGTGAGTATACACAGTGTGTCCTGACGCTTGATAAACGTGCTCCTACTGTCAAACACATTTGACTCCAGTGAGTATACACAGTGTGTCCTGACGCTTGATACACGTGATCCTACTGTCAAACACATTTAACTCCTGTGAGTATACACAGTGTGTCCTGACGCTTGATACACGTGATCCTACTGTCAAACACATTTAACTCCTGTGAGTATACGCACCAAGGTTCCTGACGCTTGATAAAAGTGCTCCTACTGTCAAACACATTTGAATCCTGTGAGTATACACAGAGTGTCCTGAGGCTTGATAAACGTGCTCCTACTATCAAACACATTTGACTCTTGTGAGTATACACACCAAGTGTCCTGACGCTTGATAAAAGTGCTCCTACTGTCAAACATATTTGACTCCTGTGAGTTAACACAGTGTCCTGACACTTAATAAACGTGCTCCTTCTATCAAACACATTTCACTATTGTGAGTATACTTACCAGGTGTCCTGACGCTTGATAGACGTGGTCCTACTGTCAAACACATTTGACTCCTTTGAGTATACACAGTGACCTTGCACTTGATAAACGTGCTCCTAATATCAAACACATTTGACTCCTGTGAGTATACACAGAGTGTCCTGACACTGGATAAACGTGCTCCTACTATCAAACACATTTGACTCCTGTGAGTTAACATAGAGTGTCCTGACACTGGATAAACGTGCTCCTACTATCAAACACATTTGACTCCTGAGAGTATACACAGTGTCCCGACAGTGGATAAACGTGCTCCTACTATCAAACACATTTGACTCCTGAGAGTATACACAGTGTCCCGACAGTGGATAAACGTGCTCCTACTATCAAACACATTTGACTCCTGAGAGTATACACAGTGTCCCGACACTGGATAAACGTGCTCCTACTATCAAACACATTTGACTTCTGTCGGTATACATAGAGTGTCCTGACACTGGATAAACATGCTCCTTCTCTCAAACACATTGGAATCCTATGGGTATACACAGATTGTCCTGACGCTTGATAAACCTGCCTCTACTATCAGACACATTTGACACTTGTGAGTAAACACAGAGTGTCCTGGCACTTGAAAAACGAGCTCCTACTATCAAACATATTTGACTCCTATGAGTATACACAGTGTGTCCTGACGCTTGATAAACGTGCTCCTACTATCAAACACATTTGACTCCTGTGTGTACACACAGAGTGTCCTGACACTTAATTAACGTGTTCCTTCTATCAAACACATTTGACTCCTGTTAGTATACAGAGTGTCCTGACGCTTGATAAACGTGCTCCTACTATCAAACTCATTTGACGCCTGTGAGTATACACAGTGTCGTGACACTTGATAAACGTGCTCCTACTGTCAAACACATTTGACTCTTGTGAGTATACATACCAGGTGTCCTGACGCTTGATATGCGTGCTCCTACTGTCAAACACATTTTACTCCTGTGACTATACACACCAGGTGTCCTGACGCTTGATAGACTTAGTCTTACTGTCAAACACATTTGACTCCTGTGAGTATACACAGAGTGTCTTGACGCTTGATGAACGTGCTCCTACTGTCAAACACATTTGAGTCCTGCGAGTATACACAGTGTGTCCTGGCGCTTGATAAACGTGCTCCTACTGTCAAACACATTTGACTCCTGTGAGTATCCACAGTGTGTCCTGACGCTTGATAAACGTGATCCTACTGCCAAACACATTTGACTCCTGTGAGTATACACAGTGTCCTAACGCTTGATAAACGTGCTCCTACTGTCAAACACATTTGACTCCTGTGAGTATACACAGTGTGTCCTGACGCTTGATAAACGTGCTCCTACTATTAAACACATTTGACTCCTGTGAGTATACACAAAGTGTCCTGACGCTTGATAAACGTGCTCCTACTGTCAAACACATTTAACTCCTGTGAGTACACGCACCAGGTGTCCTGACGCTTGATAAAAGTGCTCCTACTGTCAAACATATTTGACTCCTGTGAGTATACACAGTATCCTGACACTTAATAAACGTGCTCCTTCTATCAAACACATTTCACTCTTGTGGGTATACACACCAGGTGTCCTGACGCTTGATAGGCGTGCTCCTACTGTCAAACACATTTGACTCCTGTGAGTATACAGAATGTCCTGACCGTTGATAAACGTGCTCCTACTATCAAACTCACTTGACTGCTGTGAGTATACACAGAGTGTCGTGACACTTGATAAACGTGCTCCTACTGTCAAACACATTTGACTCTTGTGAGTATACATACCAGGTGTCCTGACGCTTGATATGCGTGCTCCTACTGTCAAACATATTTGACTCTTGTGAGTATACATACCAGGTGTCCTGACGCTTGATAAACGTGCTCCTACTGTCAAACATATTTGACTCCTGTAAGTATACATAGAGCGTCCTGACGCTTGATAAACGTGCTCCCACTGTAAACACATTCTAACTGAAATGTAATATAAGGGAAATTAACTGCTAGCATCTTATAACTAAACGGGCGAAAAAAATAATTTATACAACCTTTCTGTTAATATTTTGCTTTGTTTTATTTGACTGAAAGTAAATAACTAAACACGCTAAATAAGTACATGATTTATTTAACTCTGTAGTTCCCCTTTTGGTTAACACTTTGCACATTTTATGCCGAGCAAATTAATTTTAGAATCGAAATGGCAACACAGACCCAAAAACAGAAGTAGAAGTTCAAAATTTCAAATGCGGCTAAAAGAGCAAAAGCGCTGTATGTTGCATTGGTGTGAAAATAAACTTTCATTTGCTTGCGCTAAACTTGAAATATTGAAGTTTGGTGTTCATCCTAATGGACACAAAGACAGGATCAGAGTCCACTACACTAAAGTAAAGTGAACATTACTCTACTAAATTTATATAACATAATTTTGTAAATATCACACACAAAAATGTGAAAATAGCGCAATTACCAAAACAATTTAAAACGAATGCAATGTAAACTTTGATGTAAAATAAAAATGAGGATTTCTTCTTGGACAACTTGGCTACGAGACGAATGTGAACGTTTTAAATGTTCCTAATTGCTGAATATACAGTAAGCAATGCTATGCAGATTAACGCGGATAAAGAAACCAGAGGTAAAATTGGTCAAAACAAATTATTTGACGTATCTTAAAAAACAGTTAATATAACTGTCTGCAAGCATAACGTCATCTAGTGTCGACTACAGCTAATGATATTTTTGTGCCACGTTTCTTTAAATGATAGAAATCCTAATACAAGTTCACTTTCGTTAATGAACTCGTTCAGAGAACCACTTTGTATATACGCATGCACGTTATAGACGCATAATGTAATATTTGCTTCAGCAGCGTATAATAAACCAATAAACAAAGGTGTTTAGTGTCAAAGTGCTACTTATTCGACTTTTGTTCCCGGCGTCTTAAAACGTTTCATTATTACTCTACACCCTGGTACTTTGCAAAGCCAATGCTTTCTTTACTCGATACATTGACTATGACTGTATGCTACGGGCACGTGAACGGCAGGTATCGAGGTTACGTTACGTGTGTAAATGAACTGGGTAACATTCTGATGTACTCCATTCACATGACTTTCTCTACATCTCTGCAACAAATTATTATTAAAAAGTTATTATTTTATCTACTTCATACTATTCGACAAAAAATTAGGAGAAATAGTCTTATTACTTGCTTCCTTGTAAATAGAAGTGAAATAAAATTCTACAAAATGTATCCAAAATAAAGATGTTTTCAGAGGATATTCCCAGAAAATTTAAGATATTCATTTTATTTTTACTTTCTCTATACGCACTATGTACATAGTGTATAGAGAAGGTATTGCACTCCACCAAAAAATTTGATACCGAGATTTCACCGGAAATATATGTTTTAGGGTCTCCTGTATCCAAAGAAGGTATTTTCAGAAAAAGGTCCGTGTGTGTGAGTGAGCGCGCGCGCGCCTGTGAACACAATAACTCAAAAACGAAAAGTCGGTAAAATACCAAACTTTTAAGTTTAGTATCTTCCAAGGATGCGACACGAAGATTTTGAGAAAAATTCTCTCACCCCAAACTACCCTTAACATAGAACTTTTTTCGAAAATTTTGATTTTCTAAAAAATGGATCTAACGATTTTGATTAAAATATCGTATATTAAAGATATTTACCTGACAAATAAAGTGTATATTTTGAATTTTCTGGGTATAGCCTCTGAAGACTACTTTATTCTGGGTCAATTTTACGGAATTCTGTGTAACTACTAAACCGTAAGAGATGAACAAAAACTTACCACACAAATGTAGAGCACTTTAAAAAACACAATTTATGCTATATACATTTTTTTCGTGGAGTTGATTGTTTTTTTTTAGATATTTCTTGTTTTTGGTTTCAGCTATAAAAAACATACTTTTCTCACGCAGGACTTTGTGAACTCGTGTCCATACAAACAAAGGAACTTCAGTCACATAGCAACCAGCTTTTGACCATCACTTTAACCTATGGTACTCCCTTATTTCGCTTCTACTTACAAGGAAGCAAATTAATAAGACTATTTCTGCTATTTTTTTCTCGATTGGCAGGAAGTAAATATAAGCATAAGCTTTTTAACAATAATTTATGGCAGAGTTGTAGAGAAAGTCATGTGAATGGAACAAATCAGATTTTTAAAAAAAAAGTCCGTGTGTGCATGTGGACAGCATAGCCCCAAAACGAAAAGACCATTAAATACCAAACTTGGTATTTAGGTTTAGTATCTTCCAAGGATGTGACATGAAGATTTTCAAAAAATCCCCCTACCTCAAACTACCCTTTACATAGAAAAGTTTTCGAAAATGTTGATTTTCTTAAACACGACTAGCGATTTTGATTAAAATCCCGTATATTAAAGCTATTTATGTCCGAAATAAAATGTATATCTCGAATTTTTTGGGAATAGCCTCTTAAGACCTCTTTATTCTGGATGAATGTTGCTTAACTGCTAAACCGTAAGAGATAGAAAAAAACTCACTACACAAAAAATGTAGATCACGACAAAACACACAATTTATGTCCTTTACGTTTTTGTTGTGAAGGTAACCGTTTCTGAGATATTCCTTGTTATTGGTTTCAATTGTGAAGTACTTTAAACTTTTCCCAGACAGGAAGTGTCCGCTTTTCTTTTGTTCTACTCCTGGCCAAGCAAAGAAATGATTTGCAATGACAATCGCATGATGATAGCTTTTAAAACATTTGACAATCATTTTAGCATAGCGCATGTCCTTATTCTCCTCTACTTATCAGGAACTAAGTAATAACATTCTGCTAATATTTATCTCGATTAGCATTGTGTACAAAGAAGAAGAATCTTTTGTAGGTTTGTAGAGCAGCTAGAGAAAGTCATGTGAGTGTAACACATCAGATTTTTAGCTAAATTGCCAACATTGTTTCCTACATTCTTTTATATTTTTTGGACTATCACACACACACACACACACACGCGCGCGCGCGCGCGCTGTTTCAAAACGACACCAAACGAAGATAGCAGTCGATTAGCTCACACTTTGACTCGTCCGAAACTTCATGTCGCAACTTTCAAACTCTTCTATTTAAAGTTTTATGTGTGTATCTTGACTTTTCTGGGGATAGCCTCTGAAGATCTCTTTATTCATATAAATATCTTTAATATACGATAATTTAATGAAAATCGTTACAGCCATTTTTGGGAAAATCAAAATTTTCGAAAATTTGTCCATGTAAAGGGGAATTTTCTTGTCGCATCCTTGGGAGGTACTAAACTTGTATACCAAGTTTGGTATTTTAGCGACTTGCGCTCAATACACGGGAGAGTGGAAGTGCCGCTCGGTCGATATAGAGTTGGTTATATTCTAGACACAACGTCAGTTGTAAACAAATCCGTCGCAAAGATTTGGACCTCATACTTCCATCATTGAGTTGACAACGATCGATGACACGATCAATCTAGTCCGGCATTAATTATTTTACCCTGCCTTAAGTGTTTACTTTGGTGGTATTTGTTGCCACGTGGGGCGCTAACGTAGCGAGTAAGAACTTTCAGCTGCTAATCATAGATAGCAGCACGGCTCTTATTTCTCATATTTAATTGACTAGAAGCAAAAATGTAGCTACAGACACTCAAGTTGAAACAACTAGTGATTTAAATTACTAAGAAGCTAGCATTTTGTGTAAATTTAATAATCTTGAGTGGCAATAGACGTTCCTAATTTTTCAATAATGCTGATTTGCACACTGTTACAGAGTTGGGATGTACATTACGTATCAATTTTTGGAGCTGTCGTAAACTAGTTAGTTGACAGTTCTCAGTAATTTGCACAAATAAGTTACCTGTTCGATTACCCTGAATATGTGATTTACAATATTCGTAAAATGAAAGTATTATGATATACAAATTTTAAGCTGACTAACTGCTAGGTCTTTTAGCGACTCTAAAATCATTATACAAACTAACAGCTAGAATAAACATATAACATTTTAAACACATTAACTTTAGAATATTTCCCAAGTTAAAATTTTAAACAAATTCACATACATTGTTTACAGTGAGATTGCATTGCGAAGCAGTTTTACAATAATTTTGTCATACAGTTGCTGCATTTAAAAAACTGTTTCAGTCTATGACGTAAGCTTGAGTCCTTCATTGACAGGCTTAGGTTATCTGGGATATGGTAGAGCCCATTTAACAAATAGACATTCCTGCGCATTATTTGTTCTTTTCCTTTCCTTATTTGTTTATCTTTAAAAACGGAGCGTGCATGGAAGGAAATTTTACCAACATAAATTACACTGTAGTGTAGTGATAAAACAATATATTTCGGTAGTTAATGACAGAACTACACAATACTACTTTAAAGCTATGCATGACAAAAACCCAGGGAAAATTATATAACTTTAGGAATTGGCTATCTCCAAGGTCGAGTGGCTAGCAAGCTGACTCCTCACCCAGAGGTCCCAGGTTTGATTCCCGACTGAGGCGGGCAATTTTTCTTTAACCGAAATCATTCCCTATCCCCAGGATTTTGAAAGTGTGTGTGTGTGTGTGTGTGTGTGTGTGTGTGTGTGTGTGTGTGTGTGTGAAGAAAATAAAATGTTTAAAAAAGTCAACGTTTATGAACCTACAATCAACGAGTTGTTTCATAAGTTAAAGCCCCCGATATTACCATAGATGTTAAATGGGGCTACATAAATGAATGAGACAATTAAAAAAAAAAACTACTTTAGGAATTACAGATATGTGAAATGTCTAAGCATTCCTCAGAAGGGTAAGAACTTGTACGGCAAATAATTGGGTCACTGAACGGGCTGAACTAAACTTCTACCAAGCTAAGGAGCCACCAAAAAAATTAACCTGAGGTGATTAGTGTGTTAAAAATAAGAGAGATGCTCACAAACAAAGTTGCACCTCATACATGTAATAGTAAATAACTGCAGTAAAATACAAGAACATGGAGCAGTGTGAGAGGAAATGAATAAAGGTAGCAAATAAACATTTTTGAAAATGCTACATGTTATGAGGCACTAGGTATTCTGAACTATTCATTTTTCTGCAGTGAAAAATTAAACACTGGTCCATAATTTTTCTTGATTTTATTAAACATTAAGCGTTAATGTCAATATTTCCTGAAAATCTTTGGTTCTGAAACCAAAATTGTAAATGTATGGAAAAAAAATTAAACCACATAAAGGTTCACGCTATCAGTTCTATTTTGATTAAAAACAAATTGAGATACTTGAAATCATATTACATTGTGATAAGGCTCCAAAGAACCATTGCAGAGAAAAAATTATGTATGTTCTTATTGATTTACTAAGTAAGGTGAAGTTCTTTCTGTAAAAAAATCTAAATTTTTAGATAAAACATTTTTTAATAAATTACTTATTTGTATAATTATAATGGCATAATCTCAAATTGTTTAAACGTCATTTATCTGATATTATGATAGGTGTGCATGACTGCCTCCGTGGTCGAGTGGTCAGCGAGCTGACTTTTCACCCGGAGGTCCCGGGTTCGATTCCCGGCCGGGGAATCTGGAAGAGTCTGGAAGTATAAATGTGAGAGTGAATGTGCGTGTGTTTAGTAATATAAAGTTTAACCTAATGAAAGCCCCCGATATGACCATTGATGTTAAAGGGGGCTACACAAATGAAGCAATAAAAAAAAAAAAATGTACATACAACTACTTTTAAAATCATTGTTGATAATTGCAAGATCCCTAGAATGATCTGTATCTAAAAATGGTGTAAATGTATTTGTAATATTATAGCAAATTTGACACCTATATATGAGAACATTGTCTTAGTGTCCAAACCACAGAACAGAGCTGAAATTTCTTACCTAATACGGAAATGTGCCTTTTATATATATTGATATTTTGTTCTGAGATTTATTATGTTTAGTTTTATAACAATAATATTTAAAAATGTGCACGTAAGTCATAAAGTCATGTAAGTCATACAAATTACTCTAAATTAATTTCAATTTTCATTACTGTTTTACGAGGTAGTGCTCAGTAACTTGCGCAATTAGATGGCCTACTCGATTACCCTGAATATGTAATGTAAGATATTCTCAAAGTGAAAGTGTTGTGATTTTTTTAAGGTATTTATTTTAAGTCGCCTAACTGCTAGGTCTTTTAGTGACTCTAAAAACACGATACAAACTTTAACACATGGAATAAACATATAACATTTTAAGTACATTAACTTTACAATATTTCCCAACCTAAAATATTAAACAAATTCACATACATTGTTTATAGTGAGATTGCATTGTGAAGCAGTTTTACAATAATTTATCATCCAATTTGGTGCATTTAAAAAACTGTTTCAGTCTATGACATAAGCTCGAGTCCTTCATTGACAGCTCTAGGCTATCTGGGATCTTGAGTTTTTTTCCTGTAGAGTTGGTAACGTGGGCAGTTCTCGACTATGTGCTGGATACTGTTTCTTGTATTGCAGGTTGTGCATTGTGGTGGCTCTTCTTTAGAGAGGATGTAGGAGTGTGTAAGTTTTGTATGTCCAATTCGGATTCTAGTTATGAGTATCTGGTCACGGCGATTTAGGAATTTGACTGAAAAAGGTGCTGTAGAATTACCTCTTGCGTCGTGGAGTTTACTTTGGGGAGAGGTAACCCAAGAGGTTTTCCATTTATCGCGGAGAGTTCTTTTCAAATGAGCATTGATATCTTGATATGGAATTTTCGCACTTGGACTTACAATTGGCAGCTTTGTTGCATCTTTGGCTGCTTTGTCGGCTAAATCATTTCCATGTATGTTGGTGTGTGGAGTAATCCAGATTAATACTGTGGTTTTTTTCTTCGTGAAGATGCAATTGAGGAGGTGATGAATTTCATTAATTAGAGGATGAACTGTTGAAATATCTTGAATAGCTAAAAGTGGTTGTGATGGTTCAAGCTTCTTGAGAGTGTTGTACGTGGTGGATTCAGTAACGTAGAAGGGATAATTCGTTCCGTACGTTTTAATGAGCAATATTATGAACGAGATTTAAAAGGGGAACTCTTCAAACTTGCCCTTAAAAGATTAAAAAGCATTGCAGTACCACATTTAAATTTAACGTTGTCTAATGTTTTGTGTCACTTTCTAAACACAGATGCAAAACAATAGTAAGTGCTGTGTTAGAAGAAATCAAAGACCTTGGAATATATTACCTAGACTCACCGCTGGCGCTGGTGTTACTGTCGCTAATTGAAATCTCTCACGCGTCGGCGAGTGGCAACCATACTTTCTGCCGTATGTTCAGTACGCTTAAAAGGCTTTAAAAGTCAAGTGATTTAAGGGCATTAGAGTTTTATTATTAACATGGTGCACTTATATTCTGCATTATTGTACCAACCACCAGAAAAATGGTTCGTCGCCCTCCGTGGTGTAGTGGTTACCATGCTAACTTCATATTCCCAAGGTCGCGGGTTCAAACCCGGCGGAGGACGATGAATTTTTTCGGGCGTAAAGATCCTAAGCATGACTTCCTTCGGAAGTGAAGTAAAGCCGTTGGTCCTGTGTCGTAGATTTACGGCACGTAAAATAACCTCAAGCCTGATAGAGGACTCTGAACAAAATTAAGCGGTCTTTCACCCCAATTTAGAATGGAACGCTGAGAACCACAGCAGTTAAAGAGCGTCCATAAATAACACGCCATTTACATTTATTTAGAAAAATGGTTCCGAGATCACTTTCCATCGGTAAGAATAAACTGTAACATCTATGTTCCAAATTCATTCCGATTTATTCTCTGGGTTTCCTCGGTCACTAAGCGAATGATAATTTATTTTATGTTCCCAATACATAGACTAGAATTACTGAGTAAGTCGTCAGCTGCTCCGAGACGTAACAAATTAGGCCATCGAAATAAAAAATTGTTTCCATGAGAATAAAGCCAAGAATAAATGACACAGTTCCTTCAGCATTTAGTTTCCCTTCTCATCTGACAAAGGTAACGAGAACGCTAATATCATTCTTATAACTATTTTGTATATGTTTCATTAGCATTAGAAGGCAGTGCTAAAATATTAGATTCAATATTATAATTTGTCCTAAATAATAATAAAAAAATACCCGAAATCTCGATTAAGTTAATTTTTCAAATCTGTAATTTCAGACACAATCCCACAGGGTGCAAAAAGTAATTTTGCAAAAGCGTTAGAACATAAAGAATATTAATAATCGATTCTAATTTTAGATTTGTTTATAAATTATATCAGGAAGCATAGACCATACTCTCTTGATGTGCACATATTAATATACTTATCTTATCTAACTCAAATATACCACAAATACTGATAGTAAATGTTTACTTACCATTGTGAATATACTTTACTGAAGAGGAATGCAGGTACCTAATTTCTCTGTAATGTATCTGATTTTATACTGCACATGCCATCTCTGAAAATCCAATATTGCATATTTTTTTTCTGCTAAATCATTTTATTTATTTGTTTTATTTATTTACAGGTAATATCGGCCGTATTACCATTTTGACCTTCTATAATGACTGCTTAAATTTGAGCTGTACATTAAAACTGTATTTCTTGATTAAATTAACACACATTCAGTATCGCATTCATATTTCCAGACTCTTGAGGGTGGGGAATAAGAATAGCTTCATCAGTCTAGAATCGAACCCAGCATATTTTTCATATTTAATTCAGCATTTTGACCACTTTATTGCAGAGACACTCATAACAAATCCCCTTTGTAATTCTTGTTGACGATTTTGTGTATTAAACTAAAAAGCAGAAAGTATACATGGAATCGCTGAGAAAACAGAATTAAAGCTGAATTATGCTCTCTGTGATGCTTACATCCTGTTCGTAAAACACTTTAAATGCAGGTATGTGATATTCAAGTTCAATGATAATATTAACTTCTGTTTTGTTCAGTTGTGGAATGAAATCCCGTCTAGTCAATGAAGTGATGTTATTCAACTTCCAACGGGGCATTCAAAGTCTAATCCCTGTGCATAGATGTTGACGATCATAAAGAACGTATTGTCACAATTATGTTCTACTCAGGCATCCTTATGATGTAATTATAGCTGTTTTAAATGTCACTGTTTTCCCATTACAACCAATGTATTGCGCGCGACCTAGGGAGTCTATTGCCCTCCACCACACTTCTTCATATTAGGACAGCGTTTCTGATCTGCGCAGCTAGGTGTCTAGGGGCTTGGAAGAAACAAACAACAATTCTGAAGTAAATATCTCAAAAAATCCTGTTATCTCCTGTTAAACCAGCACTTACAAATATATAATGAAATAACATTTATTTATACATTTTAACACTAAATTTTGATACTCTTTGTTTTTATGTGATTGCAAAAAACAGTTCATGTGTTTTTATAGAGCACATTAAGTATAGTAGAGGCCTCAAATACAAATGGTGTGATTATATGCCTATTCTGTTGTTTTTGTAACCCAAGCTTTAAGCACGAGCTTTATACATTTTTTTTTCCACTGTATATAAACATATGTATACATGTATATGCCTTGACAAGTTCTATGTTCAGTGGCTTCCTGGCCTAAGCGAACCTACAGAATGCTTTCTAATCTAATCTAATCTTGCGGACATTAAATCTGAAGTTTAAATGCTGATAAGTCACAATTTAAGACTAGAGAAGAAAGTAACAAGTTTAAAAAATGAATTGCAAAAAGGACATACCGAAATGTATAAATTAAGAAGCGTTGCAAATGTTCTCATTTTGCCAGCAGCAAGTTTTACTTACAGGTCGATATAACTCTGATGACATTTCAAAGGAAATCATTTTGAGATGCATGTCTAAGAAGGCATATGATTATGTGAGAGAGGCTACCCTCTACCTAGTTGTAAAAGGCGCTTGGCCCAATTCATCATATCGCAGGAATCGTTAAATTAAATGTGTACCTATTACAACAGAAAGTAAGTTCTGTTAGCGAGTATGAGAACGATCTTGATGAGATGAAAGTGAAATCCGATCTTTAATATGACAACACAGAAGACAGCTTAGCAGCAAAGTGGAAACCACCAATATACTACAATTTTGATGAGACAGTAACAAAAGAATTACTAACAGACATTGTTGAAAGGCAGGTTTCAAAATCTGCTCCTTAGTCAGTGATTTCGGAGATCAAATAGGATCTAACCTTGGAATTATAAGAAAGAAATCCTACGTCTCGCATCCTGCTATAGAAGCTGAAAATCGCCGCTTTCTGCGACATTCCTCACGTGTTGAAATTATTCAGAAACCATTTGTTGGACGAAGGATTTGTTTTACATAATCGTAAAGAAGTCACAAAAGAGGTTTCTGAAAAGCACGTTTATGTTAAAAAATGCTATGACTTACGCCACATCTCATATTACTTACAGGCACTGAAAGTCAAAAAGCTCGTCCCACCATTTATTGGGCTGAAGAGTATGAACAAGAGAAAATCAGAAAAACGGAAAATACTCGGAAACAAACTCACTGATTTGGCGAGAAAGAAAATGAGAAAAGCGCTACAACTGAACGCACGAAGCAGGAAATACTACATCGGTAATATATTTTGCTTTTCCGCAATACTTACTAATGTGTTGAGTTATTTATTAATCTAGCTTTAACCTCTGTTAGGATGCAGTTATCAGACAGAACAATTCCAGCAAGAAACAGCGTGAGACATAGGGCAAATGGTGGTATTTAATATTTTAAACAATTGCTCCTTTAGCTTCAATAATTTAAATGTAATGGTTAGAGCTGAACAAGTTCTCTCTTTTATTTGACAGGGAAAATCCGAATGTGTATCTTTACACAGTACCATAGTTTTTAATGTGTAAACAATGACGCTGTGGCTGAGTATATATACGAGATGACGTCACGGCCAGCGTGTGCGAGAGAGATATACTCAACGTACCGTGGGTCATGAAACAGCTGTGGCCACAACATGTTACACTCCTCGCACCCTATTTCAGTAATGAAATGTGCACATTGCCAAATGAAACGACTTGTACATGTTTACACCTTCGTGTCCAACAAGGTAATGAAGTAACACGTCATTATCGCGATATGAGACGCTCATAGAATTGTCCCAACCTTGATATGAAGTAAGGTTGGGCAAATAACTGCCACACTAAGAACTGGTAAATGTTGGCATAATTGTCACATGACAAAGGCTGTTTCAAAACGTCGATTAGCTTACACTTTGACTTGTCCGAAACTTTAAAAATCTTCTATTTAAAGTTTTATGTGTGTTTAAAAATCGCACACATTTGGGATTAAGCAGGGAAGGAACAACAGTTGTCATAGGCCACGTAAACAACCTCAGAATTCGCAGTGTTGAGTGAGAAATATCAGTTTTCTTGGTTCCGTTGATAGGCGTTTGAAAATATTGTCACGTTCATTATTATAATTTTTATCGTTATCACCGATATTATTATAATTATTGTTATTTTATTAAGATCATTATCATTAAAATCATTATTTTTATTACCATTATCATTATTATTATCATCATTTTACTTTCTCTATACGTACTATGTACATAGTGAATAGAGAAGGTATTACACTCCACCCAAAAATTCAATACCGAGATTTCACCGAAAATATGTTTTAGGGTCCCCTGTATCCAAAATAAGCATTTTCGCAAAAAGGTCTGTGTGTTTGTGTGTGTGTGAACACAACTCAAAAACAAAAAGTCGGTAAAATACCAAACTTGGTATTTAAATTATCTTCCACGGATGCGACACGAAGATTTTGAGAAAAATCCCCCAAACTAGCCTTTACTAGGAACTTTTTTCGAAAATTTTGATTTTCTTAAAAATAGCTGTAACGATTTGATTAAAATATTGTATATTAAAGATATTTACCTGACAAATAAAATGTATATCTGCAATTTTCTGGGAATAGCCTCTGAAGACTAGTTCATTCTGGATGAAATTTACGGAATGTTAAATAACTACTAAATCGTAAGACTTAGATAAAAACTTACTCTACAAAAAATGTAGAGCACATTAAACCACACAATTTATATTACATACATTTTTTCGTGGAGTTGATCGATATTCCTTGTTATTTGTTTCAGCTTTGAAAAACTTATACTTTAGTCATACAGGAATTTGTCAATTCGTGTTCATACAAACAAAGGAACTTCAGTCACATAGCAACCAGCTTTTGACTATCACTTTAACCTATGCTACTCCCTTATTTCGCTTCTACTTACAAGGAAGCAAGTAATAAGACTATTTCTGCTCATTCTTTCTCGATCACATGAAGTAAATAGAATAATTTGTTGCAGAGGTGTAGAGAACGTCATGTGAATGGAACACACATTTTTTTTTAGAAAAAATTTAATCTGTTTTATCTAGTTATTTTACATCACATTCTTGCAAAAGTGCATTCTTCTATCTACTTCTTGCTCAAGATAAACATTAATAGAAATTGTCTTATTACTTGGAATTGGAAGAACAGATAGAGAAATCGATGTGAGTGTAAGAAAAAGTGCAAAGAAAATGTTGTGAGTGTAAGAAGAACGTGCAGAGAAAGTGATGTGAGTGTAAGAAGAACGAGCTGAAAAGATGATGTGAGTTTAAGAAGAACGGGCAGAGAAAGTGATGTGAGCGCAAGAAGAACGGGCAGAAAAAGTGATGTGAGTGTAAGAAGAACGGGCAGAGAAAATGATGTGAGTGTAAGAAGAACAGGTAGATAAAGTGATGTGAGTGTAAGAAGAACGGGTAGATAAAATTATGTGAGTGTAAGAAGAACGGGCAGGGAAAGTGTTGTGAGTGTAAGAAGAAAGGGTAGAGAAAGTGATGTGAGTGTAAGAAGAACGTGAAGAGAAAGTTATGTGAGTATAAGAAGACCGGTCATAGAAAGTGATGTGAGTGTAAGACGAACGGGCAGAGAAAGTAAACCGATAATCCTACTCCCTTTTTTAATATCCCGCTCAAATGATGTCTTTGCCGGATGTATATAATGGGTTTAGATGCAATATATAAATTATTGTAGCTACACATCGCCGCACGTGTGTGAGCGGCTTGTTTCGGAAGTCTTAGTTGAGTGTTGCGCATTGTTACACCTGCGTTAGTGGACAGGTGCCGTCAGCAAGTTATGTAACACCAAAGACGAGCACTGTGAGACCTGCACGGGACTGCCTCAAAGTTTCTTGCCAGCCATCGATAGGTATAAAAGGAGTACAGGACGTCAGAGGTGCACCATGTGAATTAAGGTGAGACGTAAGATAAAGAATTAAATGACTTTGACCCATTACAGAAGAAAGTGAAATTTATTTGGTAGCAATAACAATAGCATTTGTGTCAACAGTTGGAAAAAACAAATTTGTTTCTGCATTCTGCAGTGGATGTGTCTCACGAGACTGCTCACTACAACAGATATTCGATGTGACGTCGTTGCACACATTGTACTGACGGTCCATGACGCCTGGTGTTCCTGCAACGACCATAACTCGGCAGCAGTGTCCAATGGCGTTAATTCCGGCGATCGTGGGGGCCATACCCCAGCCCCAAACGTCACGTACAAAGTGCGGTAGTTCACAATCGTGGTCAAACCATAGTTTCCTGACGGACATGCAATAGCATATCATCCACAACAGGGACAGTAAGTCCTGTGACCCTCTGACCTCATCACGTGGTATCTGATGCTCCTCTGATGTCATGTACTGCCTATCTGGCACATTGTATTGTCTACCTATTTCCCTCTACTAGCCCTAGAAGCTTGTAATATGAACATCCGGTATAAATAAAAAAGAAAATCCGTCATTAACAATCTGAAGCTTACTCGATATACGGAGGAGAAATATGGGGGTGGGAACAAACAGGGAATCTGGATCAAGTGAGGACCCAATTTTTGAAAGGAATTCTGGGTTTAGGGAGGGGTACGGCAAACTGCGGAATAATGAGGGAATTCGGGGCACATAGTGAAACGATAGAGTGCAAAATCAGAGCAGTTAAATATTGGATGAGAATCGTTCACGGAAACCAATCTCTAATTAGGGCAGTCTGCTACCGTGAACAGTTGCGAATGGAAGGTAATTTGACGTGGGCATCAAAATTAAAGAAAGGGTTGGAAACCATGGGATGGGAGACATTTGGATGGCAGGGCAGGAAAACAGGCGAAGTATTTGGAGAAAAATTAAGAAACGTCTCTGTGATATTGACAGACAGCAAATAATTACGCAATGCACAGAGAAGGTGTCATTAGAAGTACAGTCTGGGCTGAAATCGAAGTGGGGTATGGAGCAATACATCAAAACAGGTACCAAACTCATTAGAGAGGGGCTCGCGTGGATTAGACTAGGAGCATGGAGGAGCACGAAAATTTCTGACGAGAATGGTACGAGAATCTGTCCCATTTGCGAGGAGGAAGAGTCGTGGACTCACATCTTGGCAAGATGTAGGGGTACGGAGGAATGGCGGGAAAAATATTTGCCGCGATTTTTTACCACTGCGAATGTAGGGATAGAAGCATGTTGGACGCTACTGGCAGGCACGGAAAACATGGACGGGCTAGGTAAATTTATACTTAAGGCAAGACAGCTGAGGTCTGAGGAGGCTGCCAATAGAGAAAGGGGGGGGGGGATAAGATCAACTAAACAAAAGTGACTACAATGTTCTACATACGTATATATTATGTCATACTTAGGTCACTGTTGTGCTAGGGTTGTATATATTATGTGTATATATGTCCTTTAAGTGTAATTATCTATTATAGGAGGGTGCATTTATGAAGGTGCACTCTGTGCTGTAAATTTAAATTGCTATATTTGAATATCTTTGTATCTTTATTTTCGGATTCACTCTTAATTTTATTGTTGTTTAATATTGCTTTTGGCTGTGTATTTCCTTTGTCTTTTTATTTTCGCGTTTACTCTTTTAATTCTTTGTTGTGGTTGTTGTTTTAATATTGCTTGTACTGTGTATTACAAAAGCACGTACGGTCTGTGGACCCGTGCGACTGTTGAAATTCTATGTATGATATTGCTATGTTAATAAATACACTTATTCATTCATACTCGATGTTGGTTATTAATAAGCCCCCGGTTCTTAGGTTCTGACCTATTTTATTCCTGACCTCCCACTCTCCAAACTTCGGGTTATTTTAATGTTTTAGTTAGCAACGAGTAATACACTTTAATTTTATAGAGCCTAAATTGATCTAATTTTACGTTAGGACCTAATAAAACCTATTTTTGGTAATAGAACCTAAAAGTGCCTAATTCGGTTATTTAAGCAAATAAGAGTATATGTATGAATATAAAAGTATTTTTTAAAACGAAGGGAGATCGTTCGAATACAGAAACTATTAAATAATTATATTACGAAATCTTGCGCAATACCTTACAATAATAAACTCTAATTAAACGTCCGCCGCCTTCAGTTATCATTTTCTAGCTATTGTCGAAAGAGGTGGTCAGTGGCACGCGGCATTTCTGAAACGTGTGATGTTTACATGCCGCAACAATAGGTGAAAACTAGAGGCAAACATTTTCACAGCGCTGATGAGTAGTATGCATTATTGTTTATAGGGAGTTTCTAACGTGACATTTTTAAAATTCAGTGGCAAAATATTCAGTCCCCTTGCTACTGGTGACGATAGCAGTCGTTTGCACCATGCCCAAAAGCAAATCATCAAGAAGTTCTCTGCTCCACGAGTAGATCCTGATCGACAAAAGCTTTTCCACAGATGGAAATGTTATTTATTGTAACGCATGTCAGAGGCAGGTAGGAATAATTTCTTGTGTTTTTCGTATTTCGATAATTTTTCACACTGCTATTTTTTAAAATAATACTGGAGTGCAACTTAAAGTATGTTCTCTTTAGACTCCATCACACATCCAAAATTATTTAATACTTATTTGCCGGTGGTGGGTATTTAAATTGACGAATTCTCTTGTTTACATTTAATTAACAGGTGCCAGCAGAAAATCGTTCTCACTTGGTGCAACATCGACAATCAGCAACTCATTCTGCAAATGCTGTTAGGAATGGATCTCAAAAGAAGCAGAGTTTCTTAACATCAAAGCCAGGCAGTTCTAATGAAGCCATTCATTTAACATACGTTTATGTGAAGCTTTTACTGCCGCCCAATATACCAATTGCTACACTACAAAACCCAATATTGAAAAACTTTATTCAAGAATTAGCAACTCTAAAGTACCAGATGAGTCCACCTTAAGAAAGAATGTATTGCCCCAGTTGTATGAGAAAGCTATTGAAGTCATAAAGGCAGACATCGCTGACCACAACATTTGGTGGACGAAACAATGGATGCTTGTAGTACATATATTGCCGCCATAGTTGTGGGCAAACTCACTTCTGAGGAACCCAGTGCGCCCCATGTCATCCTATGCAAGGAGCTTCAACAAACCAACCACTCTACAATATCAATTGCAGTGAGGGAAGCTTTAAAGGCCATGTGGCCAGATGCAGAAGGAGAGGAAAAATTGAAATTGTTAGTGACCGACAGTGCAGCTTACACGTTGAAAGCGGGTGAATGTCTAAAGGCTTTCCGTCCTCGTATGCTCCATGTCAACTGTCTTGCACATGGACTCCTCCACCGGGTAGTTGAAAAGATTCGGGAAGGGCATCCTACAGTCAACAAAATAATTTCTTCGGTGAAGCAGGTTTTCTTGAAAGCTTCAAATTGAGTGGTGATATTCAGAGAGAAGTATCCTTCGATACCGCTGCCTCCACAGCCTGTAGTGACACGGTGGGGTATCACAGCAGCAATGTATTATGCGGAAAACTACACAAGCGTCGTAGAGGTAATTGATCCATTAAATGAACTTGAAGCAGCCGCCATTGTAAGGCAAAGGAAGCATTGCACTCAGGAGCAGCAGTACAGGAGTTGAGCTATATCAAAGCAAATTACTTCACTTTGAAAGTGCAATAAAAAAATTGGAGGAATCATCTCTCCCCATGAAAGAAGCATTGCAAGTCATAGAGGAGGTAAGAAACAAGTGATACCTGGATCAAGTGGAGAATCTATAAAAAAGAAGTTGGAAGCTGTTTTGGTGCGCGTTCCAGATTTCAAGATCGTAGCAACAATTGGCCGCGTTCTCTGTGGAGAAAAAGTGCAGAGATCATTGATTTGGGATCCTAAGGATAGCCGAGATGAAGTTCGCACCTTTTACCTCGTGTGTAGTGGAACGCAGTTTCTCCGCTTTCAAGCGCATTTTAACAGAAGACAGAAGGGGCTTATACTACACAATCTTTCCAAGTACTTCATTGTTTAGTGTCATACTTGGAGTGCAAAATGAGCACTGAAAACTTTTGCATTTGTAGTGTTTAAAATTAATTGTGTGTGTGTTCTAAAGTATTATATTAAAGCAAAATGAGTATGCTCAGTTCTTTTGCACATGCAGTGTTGGAAATTAAATTATCTGTTTTTCAACTTTTGCACAGTAGTGAATTTGGTACCTTCAAATACATACTAAAGTTACAGTTAATTTAACTTTTTACAATTTAAAGTTAGTGTTTTAAACAGTGATTTGCATGCATATATATATGTGTGTGTATGTATGTATGTATGTATATATATATATATATATATATATATATATATATGCCAAAGATCCTATAATTCCTAAACTCAACATATAAAATCCTAATACACTGATACATAGAACCTAATTTTAACTTTTTAGAACCTAAATATCCGGGGCTTAGTTATTAATGTTGATGAAGACCACAAAGTTAAGCCTGGAGTTTTACGACTCTCGCTTGTTATCGTGAAGTCATCATTAATTTCAAACATTTTTTGGTAGAGAGTGTAACATTAGAAGGGTGCAATGCATTAATCTTTTAAAGAAGCGTTTAGTAAATAATTAGACATATTTGGTATATAAATGTTTTATGAATGTTGTGTCGGTGTTAATTTGCGGCGCTGGAAAGTGAATTACAATGATTTAGAACAAAGAGACATATCAAAGAAATTGATCACTTTGCACCAGCTGAGACATTCTCCAATTTGCAAGGAGTGCATGAAAGGAAAACAGGAAACTAGATGGCCTTCTCTCTCTCTCTCTCTCTCTCTCTCTCTCTCTCTCTCTCTCTCTCTCTCTCTCTCTCTCCTCAATTCCAGGATTTGAGGTAGACCGGAGTCCTTGATCTTGTACGTTATCTTTGACGACATTTGCAAACCATCATGAATTTTGGTGTAACGTGTGTACGCTTCTTCAAGCTAAAAGCTGGACCAACGAATAAAACCACAACCGTAAAGTTGTCACTTGATGTCTGCAGGTGCGATGATCAGTAACACTCATTTAACAGTTTCCATATGGTACAGTTGCCGAGACCTGTTCTTCACAGAAGCTGCTGTGGCGCTTTTCCATATTACAAAAATAACAGTTTCTAGCTAGTTTTTCTCTTATTACTTTTTCTACCAGTATATTAGGTAGCGGAAGTATTCTATTCCACGTTGAGAAAACAGCCAATATATGTTATGGTGAGATAAATAAAAAAAACGTTTTAGAAAACTCTGATGTGTTCCATTCATATAACCTTCTCTAGCTGCTCCAAATACAAACAGTTCTTACAAAAGATTATTCTTTTGTCTACACAATGCTAATCGAGATAAACATTAGCAGAATGTTATTATAACTTAGTTCCTTATAAGTAGAAGGTAACTAAAGGAATGTGCTATGCTAAAGTGATAGTCAAATGTTTTAAAAGCGGTTGTTATGCGATTGTCATTGTAAATCGCACGACATTGCAGATCCTATTGCACTTTTAGGCTGGAACTCTGTCATTGGTCGATTGACCAACATAGCTCTCTGCCATTGGTCGATTGACCGGCAACATTCATGGCGGTATCTTTCTATCAGCAATTCCATCTGATTTGATTATAGCAAAACTGAAATGGATTTTGTTAAATGCTGCAAGTGTGAGAATTCGGCGAATAGTTTGCAAAATTATCCTTTACTTAGAATGAGTAACTTGTGTGTATAATATAATACATTTATATATGATAGCATTCAAAGATGGTTTTAAATTTTGAAAAAAAAAAATTAAGAATTATGCTGATTTGATCACAGCATTAAATACTTTTGGAAAGTATTCTGGCTTAAAATCAAAATCTCGGTTATGCAGTAACAAAAAGATAGGTGTGCAGCCTACAGCTATAATAAGAAGAAAAACAGCTTGTGGAGGAAGAAAATGTGCGACTTCTGGAATAGTACACAGGTCAGAATTTAGAAAGGAGCATGCTTACTCAAAGGTGAAAGAAACTGCATCTTTACTACCTCAGAAAAGAAAGTCCGCAGTATTACACACTGTGAACATATCTCTAGGAAAATGAAAGGCTATGTGGTTTTTGCCTCAACAAACTGTATTTAGCCAACATATTATA
This sequence comes from Hymenopus coronatus, assembly GCA_030762935.1. Taxonomy (NCBI): domain Eukaryota; kingdom Metazoa; phylum Arthropoda; class Insecta; order Mantodea; family Hymenopodidae; genus Hymenopus; species Hymenopus coronatus. The sequence goes on along the minus strand of CM060882.1, from coordinate 187,226,013 downwards.
CTTTAAATGAATACAAATTCACTTTATAAAATTCCATTTTTTTGTTTTATTTTTCACAATTTTAAGTAAGCAGAACATAAAAACTCAGCGTTAGTGGAAATAAGTCAGTCTTTGAACATTAACATAGATCTGGCTTCTCCTTTAAGCTAGAAGGAAGGTATAGTTAACTTTTTGCACACTTCTTCACCAATAACTACTATTTCTTGTGTATATATGTGTAGTAAGTAATAAAATACTGTTTTTATTATAACATCTTAGGTACTTTTAAAATCAATTTGAGACAAGGTAGGTCACAATGTGCATATCTTAAGAAAACTGATAATTCTATAGATGCTGTAGTTCTAAAGCCAATTTGTTTACCATTATGTTCCTGAACAATCAGGCTACATATTTGTCCATTTGATACTTTATAGGCATGTCTCGCAATTATTTCCTTTGTGATAATTTGAAAATCACTTTCGGTAATGTCGTGCATATAAACTTATTTTAAAAATATAGCTATTAGCTTCATGAGAAATCCATCAAACAATACATCCATATGCATAACAAAAATGTGACATTCTGAAAGAAACATGATGAAATTAATATCAACTGACCTTGTCCATGTGCAAAGAAAGCTTTAGTAAAGCTACAAGGGTAGGAAAACTGACATGACATGTCATGTAAATGTGCAAAAGCAGATGTAGGTTTTAAAAATTGCACGACTTGAGCTACATCATATGACTTAAATGCCTACTACCTATCATTACCTTTTGCAACTTTTTTTTTTCTGCATTTGTGTTCAAAGTGTATGTCCCTCCTACTTTAACTATAAGCTTCCAGCTCAGTCCATATAATAGTGTCATTTCATACTTTAGTTCACCACTCGATGGATGTTCCAATAGTCCAAAAGTAGTATCTGGCTGCTATAGACATAGTCATACAATCATAGTTAAAACAAATACACATTCACATATAGATAGGTAATGTGACTATACATAGCAAATACACACGTCTTAAATAAAATTTAAAAAAATAAAAAGTTACAGCAATGTCATTCACCATGTGTAAGTAAAAAATTTGTTGTTTCTAGTGTTATAATTGTGCATAGTGTTCCTGGAAGGTAAGGTTTGGTAGCTTACTTTTATGTATAGTAGACCAGCATATAAAGACAAGGACAGTTAAAGTCGAGTTCCTCAAAAAATAAGTTTTAAAGTTGTTTTTTTATAGATCTCTAATGCAACAAATATCTTTTTTGTGCCACTTGAAGATAGTGTTAGCTCCATTTGCATTACTAAACAGTAACATTCCATAATACAGATGAGAGCGAAACAATACATAATACATTTCTTAGTAATTACATTTTTTAATTGTTTAAGCATGTACATGACTTGTCAGTTTAGAGCAATGTTTATTTGTATGTACATCCCAGTTTAATCTGCTATCTAGATGCATTCCTAGTAGATTTACAAATTGCAATTTTCATTTTTAACAGTGAATACAATTTTTTCTGTATTTTTTTTATCATTAATTAATAAATGATTCATCTTAAAGCAGGATTTTTGCCACACTTTTTTTTCTTCCATGTATGGTCTCCTTAAACATCTAAGGTCATATTGGGGAGCTTTGCATTAGAACGAAACTTTTCTGTAGATTCCTTACGCTGGGTTTTAAATAACACACGCACGCACCCACCCACCCACCCACACACCCACCCACACACACGGGACCTCCGCCACATAATCTAATCAAGTTGTATGTTTTAAGTAATGTGTTTTCACACACACACACACACACACACACACACACACACACACACACACACGGGACCTCCGCCACATACTCTAATCAAGTTGTATGTTTTAAGTAATGTGTTTTCACACACACACACGGGACCTCCGCCACATACTCTAATCAAGTTGTATGTTTTAAGTAATGTGTTTTCACACACACACACACACACACACATACACGACCTCCGCCACATACTCTAATCAAGTTGTATGTTTTAAGTAATGTGTTTTCACACGGTAGCAGCTATCAATAACCTTATTTGTAGACATATGACAATTCTGGACATTGTGTAAACCAAAATTCTAGTTTTCGTAAAAAACACAACTATGGTGATAATTGTTTTAAATACGCATGTTGTTTCTTTTTTCTTTTAATTTCTTTGTGCTGATTTCCCACATTTACGCATAGGTGATAAAGTGACCATGTTATATTAATTATTGTACCTGTACCTGCTACAAGTCACTTTTGCCGCATTTATGCACAGACAATAAAAAATGACATGTTACATTTACTCTACTACATATGAACATAAATATTGCCAAGTTGTTTTGCCACACCCTCCGAGATCAGCTGTGCCGACGCCATATTGTTTCAGTAACCAATTGGAACGGCTCAGATGGGCTCAACCTAAAAGAGAACTGGAATCTGCAAACTCCAATAAAGCGCTTCTTTGCTTGGTCAGGAGTAGAACAAAAGAAAAACGGTCACTTCCTGTCTGAGAAGAGTAGAAATATTTCACAACTGAAACTAATGTTAATGATGTCTTTTTGCCCGTTCCTCTTAAACTCTCAAATCGCTTTCTCTGCCCGTTCCTCTTATACTCTCAAATCGCTTTCTCTGCCCGTACCTCTTATACTCTCAAATCTCTTTCTCTGCCCGTTCCTCTTATACTCTCAAATCGCTTTCTCTGCCCGTTCCTCTTATACTCTCAAATCGCTTTCTCTGCCCGTTCCTCTTATACTCTCAAATAGCTTTCTCTGCCCGTTTCTCTTATACTCTCAAATCGCTTTCTCTGCCCGTACCTCTTATACTCTCAAATCGCTTTCTCTGCCCGTTCCTCTTAAACTCTCAAATCGCTTTCTCTGCCCGTTCCTCTTATACTCTCAAATCGCTTTCTCTGCCCGTACCTCTTATACTCTCAAATCGCTTTCTCTGCCCGTTCCTCTTATACTCTCAAATAGCTTTCTCTGCCCGTTTCTCTTAAACTCTCACATCGCTTTCTCTGCCCGTTCCTTTTATAATCTCACATCGCTTTCTCTGCCCGTACCTCTTATACTCTCACATTGCTTTTTATGCCCGTTCCTCTTATACATTCACATCGCCCTCTCTGCCCGTTCCTCTAATACTCTCAAATCGCTTTCTCTGCGCGTTCCTCTTAAATTATCCTCTTATACCCCCACAATGCTTTCTCTGCCCATTCCTCTTATACATTCACAACGCTTTCTATGCCCGTACCTCTTATACACTCACATCCCTTTCTCTGCACATTCCTCATATACTCACATCGCTTTCTCTGCCCGTTCCTCTTACATTCACATCACTTTCTCTGTCCGTTCCTTTTATACTCACAGCGCTTTCTCTGCCCGGTCATCTTATACTCTCACATCGCTCTCTCTGCCCGTTCTTCTTACACTCACATAGATTTCTCTGCCCGATCTACTTACACTCACATCGCTGTCTCTGTCCTTTCTTCTTACACTCACATCGCTGTCTCTGCCCGTTCTTTTTACATTCACATAGTTTTCTCTGCCCGTTCATCTTACACTCACATCGCTTTCTCTGCCTGTTCCTACACTCGCTTCGCTTTCTCTGCCCGTTCGTCTTACACTCACATCGCCTTCCCGGCCCGTTCTTCCTTTACAATTACATCGCCTTTACGGCCCGTTATTCCTTTACACTCACATTGCCTTCTCTGCCCGTTCACCTTTACACTCACGTCGCTTTCTCTGCCCATTCTTCTTATACTCACATCGCTCTCTGCCCGTTCTTACACTCACATCGATTTTTTGCCCGTTCCTCTTACACTCACATCCCTTTCTCTTCCCGTTCTTCTTTTGACTCGCATAGATTTCTCTGCCCGTTCTTACACTCACATCGCTTTCTCTGCCCGTTCTCAGTGTCCCATTCTAATCTGGTCGTGAAAGTTCACTTAATTTTGTTCAGAGGCTTCTCTATCAGACTTGTGGTTGTTTACCTGCTGTGGTTCTCAGCGTCCCATTCTATGCTAGGTGTGAAAGATTACTTAATTTTGCTCAGAGGCCTTTCTATCAGGCTTGAGGTTCTTTAACTACTCTCAGCGTCCCATTCTATACTGGTCCTGAAAGATCACTTAAATTTGCTCAGAGACGTCTCTATCAGACTTGAGGTTCTTTAACTGATGTGGTTCTCAGCGTCCCATTCTATACTGGTCCTGAAAGATGACTTAAATTTGCTCAGAGACGTCTCTATCAGACTTGAGGTTCTTTAACTGCTGTGGTTCTCATTGTCCCATTCTATACTGGTCCTGAAAGATCACTTAAATTTGCTCAGAGACGTCTCTATCAGACTTGAGGTTCTTTAACTGCTGTGGTTCTCAGCGTCCCATTCTATACTGGTCCTGAAAGATCACTTAAATTTGCTCAGAGACGTCTCTATCAGACTTGAGGTTCTTTAACTGCTGTGGTTCTCAGCGTCCCATTCTATATTGGTCCTTAAAGATCACTTAAATTTGCTCAGAGACGTCTCTATCAGACTTGAGGTTCTTTAACTACTCTCAGCGTCCCATTCTATACTGGTCCTTAAAGATCACTTAAATTTGCTCAGAGACGTCTCTATCAGACTTGAGGTTCTTTAACTGCTGTGGTTCTCAGCGTCCCATTCTATATTGGTCCTTAAAGATCACTTAAATTTGCTCATAGACGTCTCTGTCAGACTTGAGGTTCTTTATATGCTGTGGTTCTCAGCGTCCCATTCTATACTGGTCCTGAAAGATCACTTAACCCTATATACTCAGTGGTCTATGTTTGCCACTTGCTATTTTGGTCGATATTGTAATGGCACACAGGTTTAAGGTGGCCCTTATAACCCAAACACTTTTGTGACTACGTTCTCTGGCGCTTATGTTTGCCACTTTTTGAATTTAGCGCTCTGACTTCTAGATCATTGTGCCTGTACGTCCACGTAATAAGTGGTTACTAGGATTGCCACAAAGCATTTGTGCATCGTTAGCGTATGAATGTAACTTCAAGAGTTTACGGATAGTTATTTCAACTTAAGAGGTAAGCATACATTACATTTATCATTTACGGTATTCCTACCACACGTAATTCAATCTTTATTTACCAAGTTTATAAGTGTGAACTGGAAACATTATTAAAGAATTTAAAATCCAAATATACTTGTGGGGTGGATAATACACCCGATATTATTTGGCAAAAGTGTTGTGATAACATCATTAACTATCTATGTCACATTATAAACTTATCGTTATCTATAGGAATTTTTCCAGATTGTTTAAAAATCACCAAAATAAACCCAATCTTTAAGAAAGTAGACAAATCAAAGCTTGAAAATTATAGACCAATTTCACTATTAGCTTCACTTTCAAAAATATTTGAAAAACTAATGCTGAACCGCTTGAAATCATTTTTCAATAAACAAACTTTTAAATACTGTCCAACATGGATTCATAAAAGGTAAACCCACAGAGTCAGCAATTCATGCCTTTTTAGATAGAATTTATAACTCGTAAGATCAAAGGGAACACAACATAGGTATGTTCTTAGACTTATCAAAGGCTTTTGACCTTGTAGACCATACAATACTCTCTGGAAAACTGGAATGCTATGGAATAAGGGGACCGCAAGCAAATGGATTTCCTCCTACCTCAGTAATCGCACTCAATTTGTCGAAATAGCAAGTAGAAATGACCATACAAAGCTATATGAATCCTATAATTTCTCTGTAAAGTGCCTCAATATGGGTGTACCCCAGGGTTCAGTACTAGGACCTTTACTATTTCTAATTTATATCAATAATTTACCAGCTCAACTCAAAAAATGTCATGTAACATTATTTGCAGAGGATACTAAGCTTTCTTTTAGCAGAAACAAAACACATATAAGAGACTCGGAGAGCCAGTTACAGCAATGGTTCCTTAAAAATAAACTGGTAATTAATATAGAAAAAACTCAAGCTATATCCTTCAGACATCTCAGAAACACAAACGTTTTTTGAAAATAAATCCATCACATATGTAAATAGTATTAAATTCTTAGGAATATGGATAGATAAAAACCTGCAATGGTCTACACATATAGAGAAACTGGCCTCAAGACTCAGTCAAACATGCTTTGCCCTCAGGGTAATAAGGGACAAGGTAAGCTACATGATGTTGAGAAGCTTGTACTTTGCATACTTCCATAGCCTTATTGCACACGGAATTATATTCTGGGGTTAAAAGTCGGATACCATATTTATAATTCAAAAAAGGGTAATCAGAATAATTGCAGGCAAACAGAGCAACACATCCTGTAAACTATTATTTAAATCTCTAAACATTCTACCTGTAAAATAAGAACTATAGCTTTCCTGGCGACGTGTTAATTCAAGATCTTCTCGGGCTTCTAGCCAGGTAAAAACTTGGCTTGACACCAACGTTTCGAAGAAGTGCATCTTCCTCGTCTTCAGGGTGAACTGATGGTTTGAGCTTGCGGAGACTGGTATTTATAAGAGCTGGGATGAAGCTAACATCTGATTGGTTCGCGAGATATTATGGCTTTTTTTTTTTTTTTTTTTTTTTTTTTTTTTTAGTTTCAAGTGGAGGGGAAAAATCCACCTTAAGGACTAACCCGGGCTGGCATGCCCGGAGTGTCGGGGTCTCCCAGGATGGGCCTACCGACTAAAAAACCCCTCCACCGGTATTGGAAGGTAAGGATACTGCGGTACCGCTGTTGCACCCGCGCAGTAAAAGGTAAAGGTGAACTGGCCCGCTGTGCGGCCGCCAGGGGTGAGGGAGATTATGGCTTTTTTTTTTTTTTTTTTTTTTTTTTTTTTTTTTTTTTTTTTTTTTGGAAAGGGGAGACAGAGAGAGAGTTGGAGGGTTGAAAGAATGGCTTATCTCGCCATTGGGTGAAGATTGGAAGGGAATAGTGCAAGGGAAAGTCAGGTGAGATAGGAAAGGAACAGTGAATGGGGAATGATGGAGTTCCGCGGTAGCACCTCCGTGATTATTGGAAAAGTTGATGTTGCTGCAGCATATGGGGCTGCAACAAGGAATGGCTTATCTAGTCTGTAAACATGACCCGAGGGCCCTGAGTACAGCGCTAGGGAGTCTTGGGTGTGCTTTAATACTGATGTCTGGTGGAACGGGTGTGTGTGAGAGGGCATGAAGTTTTGGTGGTAAGGTCCTGAAGAATCCGATGGTGACTATTTGAAATTTGCTCGGCTACATTGTTGACTGTCAGTTCTTGGCTGTCAAGAACTGCAGTATAGCATTTATTGACGTCCTTTCGGGTTCCCTTGAGTAGGTCATCCAGAAAGGTGAGGCGTAATGGCAATTTTGAAGTTTGAACATAGAGGTCCTGGTTGGCCTCCAAGATCCTGGCGTTTACGTCGTGGATTTCCTGTAGTAGGGTGTAGAGGACGTCCAGCTCCAAGAGGAACTCAGACGTGACCTTTAGATTATGGCCTGGTATTTAAGATGACTGAGACATGGGCACGGACTTCGTAGAAAACTATTTATAGCAGCTATAAATAGTTTTCTACGAAGTCCGTGCCCATGTCTCAGTCATCTTAAATACCAGACACACATAGGGGCGTCACACACGGAGCTTCTTCTTCGACTCGCTAAGATGGCCAAGAAGAGACTGCGCAGACTCGCCGCTGCTAAGGCAGCACCCGTCGCCTCTTCCTCGGCAGCCGCCGAGGAGGCAGATTCTCCGTTACTACCGGTCCCGGCAAGCCCTGCTTCGCCGCCGGCCGCCACCACACCCTCGCCGCAACTGCTGCCGCAGTTGCCGCCATCACCACCAACGCCGCCGCCCAGCTCCACGTCGCCGCCGCCCCGGTTCAGTGCCGTGGTACGGGGGGTCCCTAGGGACCTTTCCACCCGGCACCTCCTCGCTGCAGCGAAATCCAAGTGGCCTTCTTGTTTGAGGGCCACAAGGATAATTTGCAACCGGGGACCTACACCACTAGTGAGGCTGGAACTTCAGGATCGTTCGGACCTCGACGCTGCCTTGGCGTCAGGGTTGCCCTTGTTAGGGCAACTCCTGGTCGTCGAGGCTAGCAAGACGGAACGTAACCGGCCCTGCCGTCGCTGTTGTGCCTTCGGGCATAACGCTGACTCCTGCTCCGCGACGCCGCGGTGCCACTATTGTGGCTCCGCCAACACCACCGCTGAGTGCACTGAGCACAATCTTCGCCGTCGCCGCCGGTTCTGTGCCACCTGCCGTGGCACAGGACATTACACAGGGCAAGCGCAGTGCCCTCTCTACCCAAGGAGCAGCACTTCCTCAACACCTCCTGCGCGCCGCACCACTCCACCGCAGACATCAACCACCGAGGCCTCACCACCTGCACTCTCAACAGACGCAGCGACGCGAGAAGCCATTCAGGACCTCCACGCGGAGATCCTGAACGTCGGCGCTCGAATAGCTGCTCTGGAAGAGACATGCAGCCTCCTCACACAGAAGCTGCAGGAACTCCAAGCTTCTAACGCCGCAGCAGCCACCAGCCAGCAGACTTCAGCCGCCGACCTGTCCACCAGGATCGACGCCCTCATGCAGCCTCTGAGGCAGGTTCTCCTGCAGCAAGCTGCATACTCTGCTGAGCTCTTTCAAACGAAACGTCAGCAACCCATCACTGCTCCTCCTCCTGCACAGGCTGAGGGGCACGCACGGCTCGGGAATGCCCGACCACTGACGGAGTGGAAGACTACTGGGAGCTTCGTGGAGCAATTCCGAAGCAGGTATAATCCATAACGTCTACGTCCTATTCTCTCCTCAAATCTCCACCCTCTATTTCCTTTCCAATATCACCTCTACTCCCTAGGCTGCAGTCAGGTTCCATGGCTGTTAGCCTAGAAACAACCTTACACCCGCTCCCGCACAACGTGCGGCAGCTTCCTATCTTTCGCCGACTAACGCGGGTGCATCAGCGGGACCGCGCAAAGCCACGAGATTCACAACAATCTACTGTTATAACGTGGAGGGGTTTTTTAGTGGGTATGCCGCATGAGGAAGCGGAGAGTCCCACATATCCTCCCAGCCATTGCACTTCGGCTGGGGGTTGAATGCGTAACGCATTTTTCCCCTCCACGGTAAAAAAAAAAAAAAAAAAAAAAAACAAACACACACATAGGCTCGGAGCTTCTTCTTCGACTCGCTAAGATGGCCAAGAAGAGACTGCGCAGACTCGCCGCTGCTAAGGCAGCACCCGTCGCCTCTTCCTCGGCAGCCGCCAAGGAGGCAGCCTCTCCGTTGATACCGGTCCCGGCAAGCCCTGCTTCGCCGGCCGCCACCGCAGTCTCGCCGCAACTGCAGCCGCAGTTGCCGCCAACACCGCCGCCACCGACGCCTCCACCCAGCTCTACGACGCCGCCCCGGTTCAGTGCCGTGGTACGGGGGGTCCCTAGGGACCTTACCACCCGGCATCTGCTCACCGCCGTGCAGTCGCGGTGGCCTTCATGCTTGAGGGCCACCCGTATTTACTGCGCCCGGGGACCAACGCCGCTCGTCCGCCTGGAGATACAGGACCAGGCTGACCTGGAAGCTGCCTTGGCGTCAGGGTTGCCCTTATTAGGGCGACTTCTGGTCGTCGAGGCTAGCCGACAGGAACGCCATCGGCCCTGCCGACGCTGCTGTGCCTACGGCCACACCGCTGAAGTCTGCTCTTCGACTCCGAGGTGCCACTACTGCGGTACCAACTCCACCACCACCGAGTGCACTGGGCATGATCTCCGCCGACGCCGCCGATTCTGTGCCACCTGTCGTGGCACAGGACACTACACAGGGCAAGCCCAGTGCCCTCTCTACCCAAGGAGCAGCACTTCATCACCAACTTCTGCCCGCCGTACCACTCCACCGCAGACAACCACCACTGAGGCCTCACCACCTGCACTCTCAACAGACGCAGCGACGCGAGAAGCCATTCAGGACCTCCACGCGGAGATCCTGAACGTCGGCGCTCGAATAGCTGCTCTGGAAGAGACATGCAGCCTCCTGACACAGAAGCTGCAGGAACTGCAAGCTTCTAACGCCGCAGCAGCCACCAGCCAGCAGACTTCCGCCGCCGACCTGTCCACCAGGATCGACGCCCTCATGCAGCCTCTGAGGCAGGTTCTCCTGCAGCAAGCTGCATATTCTGCTGAGCTCTTTCAAACCAAACGTCAGCAACCCATCACTGCTCCTCCTCCTGCACAGGCTGAGGGGCACGCACGGCTCGGGAATGCCCGACCACTGACGGAGTGGAAGACTACTGGGAGCTTCGTGGAGCAATACCGAAGCAGGTACAATCCATAACGTCTACGTCCTATTCTCTCCTCAAATTTCCACCCTTTATTTCCTTTCCAATATCACCTCTACTCCCTAGGCTGCAGTCAGGTTCCATGGCTGTTAGCCTAGAAACAACCTTACACCCGCTCCCGCACAACGTGCGGCAGCTTCCTATCTTTCGCCGACTAACGCGGGTGCATCAGCGGGACCGCGCAAAGCCACGAGATTCACAACAATCTACTGTTATAACGTGGAGGGGTTTTTTAGTGGGTATGCCGCATGAGGAAGCGGAGAGTCCCACATATCCTCCCAGCCATTGCACTTCGGCTGGGGGTTGAATGCGTAACGCATTTTTCCCCTCCACGGTAAAAAAAAAAAAAAAAAAAAAAAAAAAAAAAAAAAAACACACATACACACACATACCAAAATTTCGCTGCCCTCAAGTCCTTGTGTTACACAACCAAGGCGGCCCCGGGGGTTGAGGGTCCCCCCGCAAGTGGCACAGGCTCGCTCCTGCACTAAGGCAGACAGCCCGCCATGTGTGCACTTTATACAACCTTGCTACACACTGGTTAACGAGATACAATTGACACAGCCGACAAGCGGTAATAATTTCACTGTATATACAAATAAAATACTAGCAGTAAGCACATATATATGTACATATAATCAAGATGAAGCCAACAGGCGGAAATACAATTCAACTATTTAGAGATAAGCACGCATTAAAAAAAAAAAAATATATATATATATATATATATAAAAAAAAAAAAAGTACCATAGAAATTAAGGCACATGGATGAAGCCCTCGGCGGATCATTCTATACAAGTAAATACTAGAAAATAAGTACACCAAGAATCAAAATGTTAAGATAAGTCAAGAATACATGTAAGTAAAAACACTTATTAAAGCCACTAGGCGAACTTATACACCTTCTTTCAGGTAACCCGTTCCTGACGAGGCCAGAAAGCTGATATGTATACAACACAAATACACCGCCAACTACAACCTATGTCACCTCCAACTTCCACCCAGGGAGCACTCAGGGCGCAAGTCATGTGTGTCCCCTGGCACTTCAGTCTTCACTCGCTGTTACTGCCACTGGCACGCAGCTTCCATTTTCTCCAGAAATGCGCAGGTGCTTAATGCGGTACTGCAAAAGCGAGGCATGGGCCTCCTACTTCCGGTGGGGGTTTTTCGTGGGTAGTGCCGCACTGGTTCGAGTCCAGGGCGGGGAGTCTCACACTCCCAGGCTTGCCTGGGGTTAGGGCGTCAGTAGCCTTTTCCCCCACCACTAACAAAAAAAAAAAAAAAAAAAAAAGCCATAATATCTCGCGAACCAATCAGATGTTAGCTTCATCCCAGCTCTTATAAATACCAGTCTCCGCAAGCTCAAACCCTCAGTTCACCCTGAAGACGAGGAAGATGCACTTCTTCGAAACGTTGGTGTCAAGCCAAGTTTTTACCTGGCTAGAAGCCCGAGAAGATCTTGAATTCTACCTGTACCTTGCATCTACATTCTTGAAGTCTTAAAGCACACAAAAAAAAAAAAAAAAAAAAAAAAAACTCACAATATTCCAACTGAATAAAGATAAACATAATCGTTGCACCAGGAATAATCAACAATTCTGCAGCATAACTCATAACACAACACTATATGAACATAGTACACTGTTTAATTGCATTAGTTTGTACAATAGACTACCTCAGTCGCTGAGGGAAATTACATGTTTTAAAAAATTCAAATCTCGTGTTGTATCCTTTTTACAAAAAAACTGTTTCTATAGTGTTGAGTCTTATTTGACACAATCTCCTCTCGTCTAAAATGGTTATAACTTGGTATATCTGTGATCCTGGCTCAGGTTGCTCACATTTCATGCCTACTGATCTGTACTAATCTCTTATTGTAAATATCTCATACTTATAGCTATCTGATCTTATTTGTATATTTTTATTGTAAATAGACCGTACTTGCTGCTTACAGAATTTGTACTGTTCTTACTATTGTAAATATTTTGCTTCTAAATGTAACCTGACATTCCAAATATCATGTGCGTACATGATCAAACTGGACAAAATATATTGAATTGGATTGAATTGAAATATATTTAAGAAATAAATGTATTCCTATATGCGGTATTTCAAGCTCTAAATGTTTGTTTTGTAATATGGTGCACATGGGCAAATCACATCTGTAAAATATGTTCTTTTTTATGCTCGCGATAAATTCACTATTTAAATATGTATTAGTAAATAAATTGCTTACATATTTTGCTTGGAATCTGTAGTTTATAATAGTTAATATACATATTCACCATGTGTTTCCGCTAAGATGTTATAACAAACTAACTGAAAGGTATGCTCCAAAAGTGAGGTTAGGTGTAACGCTTGAATTATTATTTTTCCACATCATATTTCATTTCTTCAGTTACTTGAAATCCTCATGAATTCTAATATCGTAGGATGCAGGATGTAAGACTATTTAGAAGTTCACAGAATATAATTGTGATAAGTAACAAAACAGAGCTTGTAAATATTTTCTTCATCACAAAAATGAATTATTATGTATAGATATGACATGGAAATATACTTGATGAAATGAAATGGCCTGTTATTTATGGACGCTCTTTAAGTGCTTTGGTTCTCAGTGTCTCATTCTATATTGGGCGTGAAAGATCGCTTAATTTTGCTCAGAGGCCTCTCTTATCAGGCTTGAGGTTCTTTTACGTGCCGTAAATCTACGACATGGGACCCACAGCTTTACTTCCCTTCCGAAGGAAGCCATGCTAAGGATTTTTACGCCCGAAAAAATCCATCGTCCTCCGCCGGATTTGAACCCATGACCTTGGGTATATGAAGTTAGCATGATAACCATTACACCACAGAGGGCGACAAATATACTTTATGATTCTATTTTGACTTATTATAGATACAGTGGCTAATAGGAGATTCAATTTGAATGATGAAAGAGATTAAGCCGAAGCAATGAGAATTATAACTGACGAAATGGCAGAAAACTCAGATGCAGAAGGGGATGAAGATGCAGAGGATCAACTAGTGGATGACTCCTTAGTGAGTGAAGCTGATGTAGGTGATGGGCTGATGCTATGAATCCAGATGTTACAGTAGCTACTACTCGAGAGGAAGATGAAGCTGTTTGTGATGGTGATGACGGTAATTCCTATAATGGTAGAATGAAATGGTAGCATGTAAGCCAAGTAAACAACCAGTTTTCCCCTGTGAAGCCATAATGAACCAGTTTTCATCTGTAAACTTCATCGAGCCATTGAAATATCATGTAAAGCACAGGTGCTTCTAGAAAGCAGCATAAGCATATTTTCTTTGATTTTTACTCTGCTATTTTTGGAAGTAATTGTAAAGGAGACACAGTCGTATGCATCTCAGGTGCATGAAGCCCTGGACATAACTACTCAGGAGTTTTCTTGGAAATACTGATAGTAATGGGATTTCACAAACTCCCAAGCATAAGTCTTTATTGGAGCCAAGAGCTGATAGAGTTGCTACAGTAATGCTACTGAAAAGAGTTTTGAACGTTTTACGTCATTTGCATTTCAACGATAATGCAAAAATGCCAAAGAAGAGGGAACCACAGTATGATAAGCTTTATAAAATAAGGCCTCTCTTGACTCATCTAAACAATACTTCCTTCTAGAAATCTAAGTATTGATGAGTCTTTGGTCACAGTAGTCTGAAACAGTACATGCTAATGAAGCCCATAATAAGAGTTTCAAAATATGGGTAATGGCTACTGTTTGACATTTTCTGTGTATGAAGGAAAGGAGGGGGAAACTATAACAGGCTCACTAGGAGAAAGGGTGGTTTGTAAATGAGCCACAACATTTGAAGGACTTGCTTACTGCTTATATTTTGACAATTTCTTTTCCACAATACACATGATGATAAGCTTGTTACAAAAGAAACTATTTTGCTGTGCTACAATTCACCAGACAAGGAAACATTTTCAAAAAGATGAACTTGTTCCAGACAAGCTAATAAAAATGGGTGAAAGTAGTAGTGTCATATGCGGTGAAGTAGGAGTGTCCAAATGGAACGATAGAGGTAAGAAATGTGTGTTGTGATGTCAGTACCATTTTCAATGTCCCATGTTCTTAGAGGGCCGATCACTTGTCCAGAATCCATTTGTGACTCTAATAAGTACATGGGTGGAGTTGACCATTTTCAATGTCCCATGTTCTTAGAAGGCAGATCACTTGTCCAGAATCCATTCGTGACTATAATAAGTACATGGGTGGAGTTGACCATTTTCAATGTCCCATGTTCTTAGAGGGCAGATCACTTGTCGAATCCATTCGTGACTCTAATAAGTACATGGGTGGAGTTGACCATTTTCAATGTCCCATGTTCTTAGAGGGCAGATCACTTGTCCAGAATCCATTCATGACTATAATAAGTACTTGGGTGGAGTTGACCATTTTCAATGTCCCATGTTCTTAGAGGGCAGATCACTTGTCGAATCCATTCGTGACTATAATAAGTACATGGGTGGAGTTGACCATTTTCAATGTCCCATGTTCTTAGAGAGCAGATCACTTGTCGAATCCATTCGTGACTATAATAAGTACATGGGTAGAGTTGACCATTTTCAATGTCCCATGTTCTTAGAGGGCAGATCACTTGTCCAGAATCCATTTGTGACTATAATAAGTACATGGGTGGAGTTGACCACTTTCAATGTCCCATGTTCTTAGAGGGCAGATCACTTGTCCAGAATCCATTCATGACCATAATAAGTACTTGGGTGGAGTTGACCATTTTCAATGTCCCATGTTCTTAGAGGGCAGATCACTTGTCGAATCCATTCGTGACTATAACAAGTACATGGGTGGAGTTGACCATTTTCAATGTCCCATGTTCTTAGAGGGCAGATCACTTGTCCAGAATCCATTCGTGACTATAATAAGTACATGGGTGGAGTTGACCATTTTCAATGTCCCATGTTCTTAGAGGGCAGATCACTTGTCGAATCCATTCGTGACTATAATAAGTACATGGGTGGAGTTGACCATTTTCAATGTCCCATGTTCTTAGAGGGCAGATCACCTGTCGAATCCATTCGTGACTATAACAAGTACATGGGTGGAGTTGACCATTTTCAATGTCCCATGTTCTTAGAGGGCAGATCACTTGTGCAGAATCCATTCGTGACTATAACAAGTACATGGGTGGAGTTGACCATTTTCAATGTCCCATGTTCTTAGAGGGCAGATCACTTGTCCAGAATCCATTCGTGACTATAATAAGTACATGGGTGGAGTTGACCATTTTCAATGTCCCATGTTCTTAGAGGGCAGATCACCTGTCGAATCCATTCGTGACTATAATAAGTACATGGGTGGAGTTGACCATTTTCAATGTCCCATGTTCTTAGAGGGCAGATCACTTGTCGAATCCATTCGTGACTATAACAAGTACATGGGTGGAGTTGACCATTTTCAATGTCCCATGTTCTTAGAGGGCAGATCACTTGTCGAATCCATTCGTGACTATAATAAGTACATGGGTGGAGTTGACCATTTTCAATGTCCCATGTTCTTAGAGGGCAGATCACTTGTCGAATCCATTCGTGACTATAACAAGTACATGGGTGGAGTTGACCATTTTCAATGTCCCATGTTCTTAGAGGGCAGATCACTTGTCCAGAATCCATTCGTGACTATAACAAGTACATGGGTGGAGTTGACCATTTTCAATGTCCCATGTTCTTAGAGGGCAGATCACTTGTCCAGAATCCATTCGTGACTATAATAAGTACATGGGTGGAGTTGACCATTTTCAATGTCCCATGTTCTTAGAGGGCAGATCACCTATCGAATCCATTCGTGACTATAATAAGTACATGGGTGGAGTTGACCATTTTCAATGTCCCATGTTCTTAGAGGGCAGATCACTTGTCGAATCCATTCGTGACTATAACAAGTACATGGGTGGAGTTGACCATTTTCAATGTCCCATGTTCTTAGAGGGCAGATCACTTGTCCAGAATCCATTCGTGACTATAATAAGTACATGGGTGGAGTTGACCATTTTCAATGTCCCATGTTCTTAGAGGGCCGATCACTTGTCCAGAATCCATTCGTGACTATAATAAGTACATGGGTAGAGTTGACCATTTTCAATGTCCCATGTTCTTAGAGGGCAGATCACTTGTCGAATCCATTCGTGACTATAATAAGTACATGGGTGGAGTTGACCATTTCAATGTCCCATGTTCTTAGAGGGCAGATCACTTGTCGAATCCATTCGTGACTATAATAAGTACATGGGTGGAGTTGACCATTTTCAATGTCCCATGTTCTTAGAGGGCAGATCACTTGTCCAGAATCCATTCGTGACTATAATAAGTACATGGGCGGAGTTGACCATTTTCAATGTCCCATGTTCTTAGAGGGCAGATCACTTGTCCAGAATCCATTCGTGACTATAATAAGTACATGGGTGGAGTTGACCATTTTCAATGTCCCATGTTCTTAGAGGGCAGATCACTTGTCGAAGCCATTCGTGACTATAATAAGTACATGGGTGGAGTTGACCATTTTGATCAATGCGTGTCATGTTATGACACATCAAGAAGATGGTGGATGAAATTGTTTTTCTATTGCCTTGATGCATCAGTTGTAAATTGCTACATTATTTATAAGCAAACATTAAAACAGGCAAAACCAATATCTCATTTGGCCTTCCGTTAATTTCTTGTTTCCCAACTCATTGAGACAAAAGTCTGGTCCAATAGCAGCAGTTGGATGGGCAAGAAAAAGAAACCATCCCGATGGTCGTTCAGACCAAATAATGTGGGAGCCCATTTACCAGAGAAGGGTCCCACATATCGTAGATGTGCACATTGTAGCACAAAACAAAATGTAATGTAGCCCTGTGTGTAGCATGTTTTGCTACCTTCCACAAATCATGATATTATTCAATTGCTTTAGCTATTGAAATATTCTGTTTTATATAATGACTCCATAAATGTGTGTAACAATAAGTTCATTGATCTCTGAATTGTAATAGTTCATGTACTGACAATTTCTTATCTTTTCCGTGTTATTCTCAATGTTTTGTAATATAATTTGTGAAGTGCATTTTGCTAGTTTGACAGCCTTATTTTACTGTGAATAAAGTTTTGTTTTGCTGACAAATAAAACTATGGAATCGAACAGATGGACTTCAAAACATGACAAGTCTATAATTTATTTCTCATCTTGAGGTTATTATGTTTATAGGATATAATTGTTTAATTCTATGCTAATTTATACAGGTACAAAGCTGCAAAAGCTGAATTTTATTCCAAATTGTGCTTAGTTAGCTGAAAAATACAAAAAAAGTGGGTTCCCTAAAGAATGCTTTAGTTGGGCTTAGCATATGTTAGAATCCACCTCTCTGAATCGTTATTACAATTATTTCTCTTACCCAGATTGCCAATTCACAGTTTTTAGAGAATCCTATGATCATATTGGTAAATTCAAAGGTAGTGCACATAAAAGTATCCGTATAAAGTACATACTGTTGATATATTTCCTTGGGTGTTAATTATTCACTATATAATTTGTATGAGCTAAACGAAGGTAATATATACAGGGATATGTAGAAAGGGAATACACTATATGTGCCACCACAAGGTATGTGCATGGAACGTTCAGAGGGCACCCTATAGTTAGGATCTTAATGAACAAAATTGGTGAAATAACCACATTTGCTGTTCTTTAACTGCTGTGGTTCTCAGTGTTCCCATTCTATACTGGTCGTGGAAGATCACTTAATTTTACTCAGAGGCCTCTTAATCAGGCTTGAGGTTATTTAACTGCTGTGGTTGTCAGTGTCCCTATCTATACTGGGTGTGAAAGATCACTTAATGTTGCTCAGAGGCATCTTTATCAGGCTTCAGGTTATTTGACTGCTGTGGTTCTCAGTGTCCCTATCTATCCTGGGTGTGAAAGGTCACTTAATTTTGCTCAGAGGCCTCTTTATCAGGCTTGAGGTTATTTAACTGCTGTGGTTCTGTGTCCCTATCTATACTGGGTGTGAAAGATCACTTAATTTTGCTCAGAGGCCTCTTTATCAGGCTTGAGGTTATTTAACTGCTGTGGTTCTCAGTGTCCCTATCTATACTGTGTGTTAAAGATCACTTAATTTTGCTCAGAGGCCTCTTTATCAGGCTTGAGGCTCTTTAACTGCTGTGGTTCTGTGTCCCTATCTATACTGGGTGTGAAAGATCACTTAATTTTGCTCAGAGGCCTCTTTATCAGGCTTGAGGTTATTTAACTGCTGTGGTTCTGTGTCCCTATCTATACTGGGTGTGAAAGATCACTTAATTTTGCTCAGAGGCCTCTTTATCAGGCTTGAGCCTCTTTAACTGCTGTGGCTCTCAGTGTTCCATTCTATACTGGGTGTGAAAGATCACTTAATTTTGCTCAGAGGCCTCTTTATCAGGCTTGAGGTTATTTAACTGCTGTGGTTCTCAGTGTCCCTATCTATACTGGGTGTGAAAGATCACTTAATTTTGCTCAGAGGCCTCTTTATCAGGCTTGAGGTTCTTTAACTACTGTGGTTCTCAGTGTTCCATTCTATACTTAGTGTGAAAGATCACTTAATTTTGCTCAGAGGCATCTTTATCAGGCTTGAGGTTATTTAACTGCTGTGGTTCTCTGTCCCTATCTATACTGGGTGTGAAAGATCACTTAATTTTGCTCAGATGCCTATTTATCAGGCTTGAGGTTCTAATAACTGCTGTGGTTCTCAGTGTCCCTATCTATACTGGGTGTGAAAGATCACTTAATTTTGCTCAGAGGCCTTTTTATCAGGCTTGAGGTTCTTTAACTGCTGTGGTTCTCAGTGTTCCGTTCTATACTGGGTGTGAAAGATCACTTAATTTTGCTCAGATGCCTATTTATCAGGCTTGAGGTTCTAATAACTGCTGTGGTTCTCAGTGTCCCTATCTATACTGGGTGTGAAAGATCACTTAATTTTGCTCAGAGGCCTTTTTATCAGGCTTGAGGTTCTTTAACTGCTGTGGTTCTCAGTGTTCCGTTCTATACTGGGTGTGAAAGATCACTTAATTTTGCTCAGATGCCTATTTATCAGGCTTGAGGTTCTTTAACTGCTGTGGTTCTCAGTGTCCCTATCTATACTGGGTGTGAAAGAGCACTTAATTTTTGTCAGAGGCCTCTTTATCAGGCTTGAGGCCCTTTAACTACTGTGGTTCTCAGTATCCCATTCTATACTGGGTGTGAAAGATCACTTAATTTTGCTCAGAGGCCTCTTTATCAGGCTTGAGGTTCTTTATCTGCTGTGGTTCTCAGTGTCCCATACTATACTGGTCATGGAAGATCACTTAATTTTGCTCAGAGACCTCTCTATCAGGCTTGAGGTTCTTTTACGTGCCATGAAGCTATGACACGGAACCAACGGCTTTACTTCCCTTCCAAAGGAATCCATAATAAGGATTTTTACACCCGAAAAAAATCCTTTGTCCTCTGCCAGGTTTGAACCTGTGACCTTGAGTGTATGAAGCTAGCATGGTAACATTACAGCACATTTATTGTTTATAAAGTTAATGTAAGTGTGAGATGATAACCCCCTTGTTAACATGGAGACCAGCAGCTACATGTTTGTACCATGATGTGAGTGTATCCAACATGTCTTGTCAACAGTCAAATATAAATTATACCAAGAGGGGACATTTAAAATGGGAAGGGAACAAACACGTCCAAGTAGCTGAGTTGTCACGATGCGTGGACAACATCGGCAGGTGCGTGATGTAGCCTTGGTTCATTTTAATACACACCAAATCACTGCATCAAAAATAATATGTAAAAGTGTAGTTTCACATTTAGGAGGAATGTGTTCGACCCAACTAATTGAATAGAGCACTTGTGTCATTCCACACCCTGAAAACAATAAAATCCTGAGATAGGGCACCCACATATCCACACCAAAACCTGCGCCCGGGATACGAACCCGTAACTGCCCCAAGTGACTGATAATGCTACAGAAACAAGTTTAGTTGGGTCATTACAACAAAGCTGTGTCAGTATTTTACCAAGGTGTTACCTTGAATCTCATCAACTGCCATCTTGGCAGTTTTCCCATTGCTCACGCAGCAACAGACACTCCGAGAGCTTCTGATGGCGTTCGCAGCAATCAGGAGTACCAACAGTTGCTGCAGTCATGTTATCAAACTTGTCTACCTCACACTCAGTTACCCAGATAAGGTATTTTGGGGGGGGTTTTACCTATCCTCACAACACAAATAACTATAAGCTCCATCGACATTTCATTCATCATTTCATATCACCAATCACGTTAAAGGATATTAACCTAATAAAAAAAAAGATCTGATGTGTTCCATTCACATCACTTTCTCTACATCTCTGAAAAAAATATTATTATAAAGCTTATGCTTCTATTTAGTTCATGCTAATAGAGTAAAAATTTTGGTGCACCTATTGTAAATACTTATAAAATATTGTTGAAAATAATTCTGCAAAGTAGTTTTAGAACATTTTGGTACACTCACTTGGTAAAACATTTATAACTTTGTTTTTTTTATTTTGATTGGAAAGTTTTCTTTAGCTATTTGCAGTATTACATCCCATCACATTTCCTTCATGTGAAGTTGTGTTTGGAAAGTTTTAAAATGTTATGTTTGAAAACAATTTCTGAAGAAGTAACATTTTCTGTACAGATGTCCCATTATCTCGGAAACTATTTGACATTAAGGGCTCAAATTTTTACCTCACATTTACCCCTAAATAGGCTTTATTTTAACAAAAAAAGTTTTTATGTATTATATGAATTAGTTATTTTTTTTAAATTTAAAAATAATCATTTTTCAATAACATTTTAAAGAGCTTTATTAAAAAACAAGATGCAATGAAGAGAAGTATTGTGTCATTATGTTAAATAGTTCGTCAAAGTTTAAGAGGGCATGTTACCTGTGTATTGGGCTGCTCACCAGGCAACTTGTCCATGTTAACAAGACGTCCTTCTTGTTCACTTTCACAATTACAACCTGCATGTAAATACTCAACTTTACAGACATGTTCCTTACATCATAACAACAACAAATGCCCCTTTATTTTGAGCTTCAAAATGCTATTAATCAAAACATTTTATTCTACTTTTCCTTTTTAGCTTGCCACAAACACCACTTATGGAAAATGTACTCCTCTAGTGTCTAGACATGTCCAAGTATTGAATGTCATATGATTTCACAGGCCAACATGACACATAGGCTTCCTCTAGGAAGTCTGCTGCATAAACCAATGGTTTAAGATGCCCCCAGAAGATTGACGTGCAGGCCATTCAACTGGTCCCCCTCTGCCTATCCATTTTACAGCCAGTGGCACATTTTCTATTAGTCTGGGAGAGTGTTCTGAATGACAACACAAGTAGCCACGGCAACACAATCAAGAGTGCACAAGTAAATCAAGTCATTAGGTTGGACCTCGAAAGCCATTAAAGATGACTTTCATTAATAAACAAAGTATTTTAGAGCATATGTTTATATGAAGCTATTTTCTTGTTTTGATGTCAGGAATCCATCCCCAAATGATGTAAAAGTATTTTTGTATAAATTGTGTTTTATAAGAGTAACTTAGAAACAGTCGAATGAGAGACGTACAACTTGGTTGTGGCATTATTCACTTTTCAGCTGTGTTGTATTCACATTACTTTCTCTGGAACAAATCCTCACACAAGATCACTCTTCTCAACATAAACATTAGCCTTCCTTGTAAGCAGAAGTGAAATCTTTTCAAAGCTGCTTGCTATGTCATTCCAACTCTTTCTCTGTGTGGTCACAACTTTGCAAATTTGCATATAAGGAAACTTTAATTATTTTAAAACTGAAACAAATAACAAGCAATATCTCAGAAATGGTCAACTTCTTGAAACAATATATATAACAAATTGTGTGATTTAACAAGAACTACGTTTTTTGAGCAGTAATTTTTTGTGTATCTCTAACGGTTTACAGTTATGCAAAACGAAGATGTCTTCAGAGGCTATTCCCAGAAAATTGAAGATATACATTTTATTTCTTGTGTAAATATGTTTAATATACAGTATTTTAATCAAAATTATTGGAGTCATTTTTGGGAAAATGAAAATTTTCAAAATTTGTTCTATGTAAAGGGATAGTTTGGGGCAGAAGGATTTTGCTCAAACTGTTCATGTCGCATCGTTGGGTGGAGTGCGTATTCTGTACTAAGTAGAGAAAGTAACAATGAAGTGCAGTTGATAGAGAAGCAGGACATCCCTTCCCAGGACCTCTTCAACTTTATGTAAACAGACCAACAAGGTTATTTACAATCTCTTGGTTTAGAGGGCAGGCTGCTAAGGTAACAGCATACTTGTAATAATACACCTTTATAAAAACTAAACTTTTGGCATTAATTCAAATATTAAATGATGTAAAACTGATAATTATCTAGATCAACCTATCAGTGTTGTTATATATATCAGGGATGGTCCTAGAGGCAGCTGCTACCAACATGGCCAGCATACTTATATTTGGGATTTGTCCATCACCCTTTAATGAATTTCATCTAGGTATTGATTCAAAAGTGATCATTGCGGGCATTTTAACATTTGTGACAGATCCTACAAAAATCTAAAGCAAATATTTACTTCTTATAATATTGAAGATATAATTCAGGAACCAATAAACCAAACTTTCTCCATTATATTAAAAACATTTCATATTCTGTATTTCAAACATACATTTCTGATCATTATGCTCAATTGGTTGACTTTGTTGTTGTTGTTGTTGTTGGGTGTTAGAAATTAGAATCATATGAGCAATGAAAATATAAACAATTTAATAAATAACTCAGCTGGTGTGGATTGGGAAACTGTTTTCTGTACTAGCAATAATGTAGATGATAAATGGAATGAATTTTTTAAGATATTCAAAACAAATTTTAATGCCTCATGCCCACAGAAAAGTATAGTTATAAATAATGTTAAAAAAACAAAATTACCAACAGAGACAGTCAAACTAAAAGAGCAAGTTAGAGACATGTTTGCTTTGTATAAAAGTACTTCTCTGGAAGATTATAAAAACAAATATAAGAGATTACTTAAATGGTTCACGTAATACAAAACTTAATATATACAGAGAGAAAATGGATAATTCTAAAAATGTTTGCAAAACTGCATGGAGCCAGAAAACAATCGCCGTCATATCAAAATATTACACTGAAAATAAATGGGGTAGTTACTGATGATCCTGTTATTGTAAGTCAAATACCAAACTTGACAAATTGTATGAATACAATACAGGAGGCAACATCAACTATTATAATGTAAATCAAAATGTACAATATCAAGGAATTAAACTTTTTAACAAATCACCTCCAGAAATTAAAGCAATTGCAGAGCTGTCAAAACAACAATTTAACTTCAAGTTGAAGGTATATCTTTTGTATAGATGGTTATATAATTTGGATGAGGTTTAATTTGTGTTTCTGTATAAATGTATACAATGACATGTCCAAAATCATTGTATTGATAAACTGGATGAAATAAATACTATTGTTATTATTATTGTTATTGTTTTTATTATCTCTATTTTTATTATTAAAGTTTGGTGCATTCTTGTGCATTTTACTTGCACTACATAGTGTATAGAGAAGGTATTGCATATCATCCAAAAATTTAATACAGAGATTTCAACACAATACATGTTTTGGGACCCCTAAATCAAAAAAAGCCTTTTTAGAAAAAGTTCTGTGTGTGTGTGTGTGTGTGTGTGTGTGTGTGTGTGTGTGTGTGTGTGTGTGTGTGTGTGTGCGCGCGCGCATGCGTGCGTGCATATATGTGTGGGGGGGCAGCATAGCTCAAAAATGAAAAGACTGTTAATTACCAAACTTTATGTTTAGGTTTATTACCTTCCAAGGATGCAACACGAGGATTTTCAACAAAATCTCCCATTCGCTAACTGCCCTTTACATGCAAAAAAGTTCAAAAATGTTTTTCTCAAAACTGGATCTAACGATTTTGATTAAAATACTGTATATTAAAGGTATTTCCATCACAAATAAAATGTGTATCTTGAAGAGCTTCTGAAGACCTTTATTTTACTGAGTGTTGCATAACTAGTAAAGCATAAGAGACAGACAAAACTTGTACAGCTCATTAAAACACACAATCTATGTTTTGTTGTGATATTCCTTGTTATTAGTTTCAGTTTTAAACTTAACACACCAATCCCATAGCAACCACATTTTAAAACATTTGACTATCGGTTTATACTAGTGCGAGGTACTAAGTAATAAGGCAATTAGCATGAAATAGAATAAGCTTTTAACAATAATTTGTTACAAAGATGTGGAGAAAGCCATGTGAATGGTACACCTGGTACCATTGTCAGTATTGTAACACTCTTTATTTCCTTCTTAAAGGGATCAGGATAAATGTACATATTATAAACCCTGAGAAAAGTTATATCAGATCAAAGGTAAAATTATAATTAGCATCTGCTCACAAATAACTGTCTTTTTACACACACTATCTACATTGTGTATGGAGAAGGTATTGTATTGTATACAAAAATTCAAAACTGAGATTTCACCAGAAATACATGTTTTGGGTCCCCCTGAGTCCAAAAAAAGAATTTCTGGAAAAAGGTGCGAGTGCATGCACAGCATAGCTCAAAAACGAAAAGACCATTAAATGCCAAACTTGGTATCTTGCAAGGATGCGACACGAAGATTTCCAAGGAAATCCCCCCAGCCCCAACTACCCTTTACATGAAACTTTTTTCGAAAAATTTTATTTTCTCAAAAATTACTCTTATGATTTTGATTAAAAGATGGTATATTAAAGATATTTACTTGACAAATAAAATATATATCTTGAATTTTCTGGGAATAGCCTCTGAAGTCCATTTTATTCTGGATGAATTTTGTATAACTGATAAAGCATAAAAGATAAACAAAAACTTACTACACAACAAATGTAGATCTCATTAAACAACCAATTTATGTCATGAAAAATGTTTGTGGAGTCGATTTTTTTTTTTTTTTAGCTTAATGCCATTTAACCAGGTTGGTCATATCGGACGATGAATGAAATTGGTGAAATGGTCCATGGAGCTTAAAGTTACTCAACATTCGTCTTCTCATGATAAGGGAAAACCGCGAGATTTGAACTCACAACCTGTTTAATGTGAGGCAGACACGTTACCATCACACTGCCCAATCAGAAAGTCATATGAATGTAATACATCAGAATTTTTTTCTAAAAATTTGTTTTCTGGGGGGTCAATGATTAGGGCGCAAAACATATATTTGCACTAAAATCTGAGCATCAACTTTTTTGGGTGCAATGCAATACCTTCGCTACCAAAGGTAAGCGGAAGAGAAGTTAAAACTGGCATCCGTAATGTAAAGCGCTAGAATATTGTGTAAAATTTCTCAGCTCTGTGAACGATTCGATTATTATCGATGTCTTATCGATGTGATTTTCCAATGTGGTGATAGGAGAAACCTTTAACTATAGGTCCGCGAGAGCGAATTTAATTATTATTTATTAGTCTGAGTTTTTCATACTTTACTGTTTGAATAAGGAGAACTCCAAATTTCCATTTTGTAACGACTTGCATTGTGACATCACTAGTGAAACAAACAAACAAAAATAAAACGAGCGCTATTTTTTAAAGCTGTCGCGTCACTGAAATGGCGTATAGAAGTTTTGAATGTGAATCTTCTGGAACTGCTCCTCAGAAGAAATCATCTCGTATGTAAGTTTGTGACTCTGAAAATGACTGCAGCTGATCGATAAGTGATTACTGTATTTGTTTCTCAATTTTATCACTATGGTTACAACAAGGTCATGATTATTATTATTATTATTGTTAGTACAGTCAATGGAACCATTACTACTGACAATAACATACTGTTAATGTCAACCAATTTACCGTCGCAACACATCATTGTCTCCCCGTAAGTTTTAGTACCGCGAAATACAGCAATTGAGGTTATGTAATATTTACTGAGCATTTTAATTTCTCTACACTTACTATGCACATAGCAGGTACGGAAGATATTGCATTCCACCCAAATCTTGATGCTGAGATTTCACCGGAAATGTGTTTTGAGGTCTCCAGGCTAAAAAGATGTTTAGAAAAAGGTCCGCGTGCCAATGAACATGTAACTTAAAAACGAAAATTCTGTTAAATACCAAGCATGATATTTAATTTCAGCATCTTCTATGTCTGCAACACGTATGTTTCGAGAAAATTCCCAAATTACCCTTTACAATGAAGATTTTTCGAAAATGTTTATTTTCTCAAAAATGGCTCTAACATTTGGATTAATATACCATATGATTAAGATATTTTCAAAACAAATGAAGTGCATAATTAACTTGAATTTTCTGGGAATAGCCTCTGAAGTGCTCTTCATTCTGAATGAGTTTTGGTAAACCGTAAAACATAAACAAAAACTTCTACACAACTACTTAAACTTTGAATTTCAAGCCTCAGCTTGTACTTAAACTTTTCTCAAAATGAAAGTCAATTTTATTTTACGAATGGTGAGCCAAGGGAATGGTATGTCAATTGTTTCAAATAGCGATAGTTTTTGAAACATTTGATTTATCCTAGCGTACTCCCTTAGCTGCCTTCTACTTACAAGGAAGCAAGTAATAAGACAATTTCTGTGAATGTTTATCTCGATTAGCATCAAGCAAATAGAAGGATAAGCTTTTGTAAGAAAAGTTGTTAGTGTAACAGCTAGAGAAAGTCATGTGAGTGGAACAGATTGGATCGACTCCGTGATTGGAGGCATTGGTGGATGGTGAAGAATTGGGCTACCCACGTGGGTAGTATCGTGTCTACCTTACATTCAACAGGTGGCTAGTTCGAATCTCGCTTAGGGTGAGTTACTCGGATAAGGGTTTCCCTTACACTGAGAAGATGAATGTCGAGTAACTTTAAGGTCATGGACCCCGAGATCATTTGAGGTCATTCATTGTCCGATATGACCAATCAGGTGAAAGTATAAAACACAACGCTCGGAATATCTCTACACAAAAATGTATGTAACTTCAATTTGTATTTTTTTTTTTTTTTTTTTTGGTGGTAAGTTGTTTTTATCTTTACGGTTTACCAGTTATATAAAAGTCATCCAGAATGAAGAGATCTTGAGAAAAAACAAGATATACATTTCGTTAGTTGATAAAAATATCTTAAATATATGACATTTTAATAAACATCGTTTCAGCCATTTTTGGGGAAACCAACATTTTCAAAAATTTTAGCTTGTAGTTTGAGGTAGGAGGGTTTTCTTGAAAATCTTTGTCTCTTATCCTTGGAGGATACTCAACTTAAATATAAAGTTTGGTATTTCAGGGACTTTTCGTTTTTGAGCTATACTGCCAACACAGACAGAGGAACTTTTTTCTAAAAATCTGATGTGTTCCATTCACATGACTTTCTCTACATCTCTGTTAAAAAGCTGATGCTTCTATTTACTTCATGCTAATCGAGAAGAAATTAGCACAAATAGTCTTATTACTTGCTTCCTTGTAAGTAGAAGCGAAATAAGGGAGTAGCATAGGTTAAAGTGATAGTCAAAAGCTGGTTGCTAAGTGACTGAAGTTCCTTTGTTTGTATGTATGGACAGGAGTTGACAAAGTCCTGTATGAGAAAAGTGTAAGTTTTTCAAAGCTGAAACCAATAAAAAGGAATATCTCAAAAACGATCAACTCCATGGAAAAAAATGTATATAACATAAATTGTGTGTTTTAACGTGCTCTACATTTTTTGTGTGGTAAGTTTATTCCATCTCTTACGGTTTAGCAGTTATACAAAATTCCGTAAAACTGTCCAGAATAAAGTAGTTTTCAGAGGCTATTTCCAGAAAATTCAAGATATACATTTTATTTGTGGTATAAATATCTTTTATATATGATATTTTAATCAAAATCGTTTGAGCCATTTTTGAGAAAATCCAAATTTTCGAAAAAAATTCCATGTTAAGGGTAGTTCGGGGTGCGGGGATTTTTCTCAAAATCTTCGTGTCGCATCCCTTGAAGATACTGAACTTAGTTTGGTATTTTACCGACTTTTCGTTTTTGACTTATTGCATTCACACTCAGATACACACACAAACACGGACCTTTTTCTGAAATGGCTCTTTTTGGATACAGGGGACCCTAAAACATGTATTTCCTGTGAAATCTCGGTATCGAATTTTTGGGTGGGTTGCAATACCTTGTATACACTATGTACACGGTACGTGTAGATAAAGTAAAACTTTTTTGGATTCAGGGGCTCTCAAAACATGTATTTCCGGTGAAATCTCTGTATTGAATTTTTTGGTACAATACCTTCTCTATACATATGTACATAGATGTGTAGAGTTAGTAAAAATATGCCATGGTTGCATCACAAACAGCGTTCTTTAGAAGTAGTTTATAAGTGGTGAGTAAAACTTCCACAGCCGATCCACATTTGTGAGTGTTAAAGAGACGTCAGATTGACTTGTTGGAATCATTCACAGATCCCGTCTTCGTTCCGCAGTCGTCTACTTATAAAAACATCCCTTTGCGGCTTAGGGCCTTAAAGCTTTATAAGAGACCAATAAGTAGCTACAAAGCGGCTCTAATGACGTATTGAAGTAAAGCCATTAGAGGAACATCTTTTGTTACATTTCTCATAAACAAACAGGTTGGAGTAGGTGCTGTAGTATATAATATATCGTGAGTAATAAAGAGCGTGCGTGTTCGTCAAATTAATGTGTCTACATAGACAAGCAAATACACGTTTTAGGGTCCCCTCAATCCAAAAATACCCCCACCGCAAACTAACCTTTCCAAAATGGCTCCAACCATTTTCATTAAGACATTTGTATGGAAAATAAAATGTATATCTCGAATATTCCAGAACTAGCCGCTGAACACTTCTTTATTCGGAATCACTGTAACAAATAGGCAAGAGCTTACTACACGAAAAGTCTGGTGTGTTCCATTCACATGACTTTCTCTACATCTCTGTAACTTTCAGATTATTCTTCTATCTACTTCATGATAAACATTAACAGAAAGTGTCTTATTACTTGCTTCCTTGTGACTAGAAGGCAATACACTTGGAGTCGCCCTCCGTGGTGTAATGGTTACCCAAGGTCGCGGGTTCAAACCCGACGGAGGACGATGGATTTTTTTCGGGTGTAAAAATCCTTAGCATGGCTTCCTTCGGAAGAGAAGTAAAGCCGTTGGTCCCATGTCGTAGATTTACGGCACCTAAAAGAACCTCAAGCCTGATAGAGAGGACTCTGAGCAAAATTAAGCGGTCTTTCACGCCCACTATAGAATGGGACGCTGAGAACCACAGCAGTTAAAGAGCGTCCATAAATAACACGCCATTTTTTTTCAATACACTTGGATAAAGTGATAGTCAAATGTTTGAAAAGCTGTCGCTACTTGAAGCAGTTCAAATTCGGTTCTCTTTGCAAAGGTCAGGAATAAATCTGAGACAATAACAAACACCTAAAACATGTATGGCAAATTGTGCGTTTTAGAGATAGACAAAAACTTAATACACAAAAAATTTAGTTATCTCTTACAGTTTAACAGTTATGTAAGAATCCATACAAAATAAAGTAGTCTTCAGAGGCTATTCCCAGAAAATTCAAGATATACATTTTATTTGTCAGGTAAATGTCTTTAATATACGATATTTTAATCAAAATCGTTACAGCCATATTTGAGAAAAGCTATATTTTTTATATATAAGGGTAGTTCGCTGTGGGGTGAGGGTTCTTTCCTGAAAATGTTGGTGTCGCATCTTTGGAAGATACTTAACTTAAATACCAAGCTTGGTATTTAACGGACTTTTCGCCGCCGGCGAAATGTCAGTTTTAGATAGAATACAATACATACCTGGTAGACACACGCGAACACTAACTCTCATACTGATATCGGAATGTTGACGTTCAACTGTTCCCTTGCTCTGTCCTTGTCGCGTACGTACACCTGTAGCCAATAGGAAGCATTCCCCATTTATGCGCGTCAAAATAACAAAATGCAATGTCAGAAATTCTATTTATAATTAAAGCGTATATTTTACTTTCTCTACACGTCTATGTACATATGTATAGAGAAGGTATTGTATTGTACCCAAAAATTCAATATCGAGATTTCACCGGAAATATATATTTTGAGACCCCATGAATCCAAATAAAGCATTTTTAGAAAAATGTCCGTGTGTATGTCTGTCTCTGTGTGCGTGTGTGTCTGTGGGCAGCATAGCTCAAAAACGAAAAGACCGTTAAAAAGCAAACTTGGTGTTTAAGTTTGGTATCTTCTAAGGATGCGACACGAAGATTTTCAAGAAAATCCCCCAACTACCCTTTACATGGAAAAATTTTCGAATTTTTTTATTTTTTTAAAAAAACAATTTTGATGAAAATCTCTTATATTTAAGATATTTACTTGCCAAATAAAATGTATAGCTTGAATTTTCTCGTAATAGTCTCTGAAGACTACTTTACAAGGAAGCAAGTAATAGGATTATTTCTGCTAATTTTTTCTCGATTATCATGAAGTAAATAGAAGCACAAGCTTTTTAACATAATTTGTTTCAGAGATGTAGAGAAAGTCATGTGAATGGAACACATCAGATTTATTTTTAATACAGATGACTAAAGCGTGTGTTTGCGGTGAAATCTCGGTATCGATTTTTCTGGTGGAATGCAATACCTTCTCTTTACAGTATGCACATAGTACGGGTAGAGAAAGTAAAAAGTATTTAGATACCAAACTTCGTATTTAAGTTCACCAACTTCTAAGAATATGACATGATTTTCAAGAAAATCCTCCCACCCGAACTACCCATTACATGATTAAATTTCTGAAAGTTTTGCTCTTCTCAAAAATGGCTCTAACGGTTTTGACTAAAATGCCACATATTACAGATGACAAATAAAAGTGTTTCTGGGAAGACCTCTTTATTCTGGAAGAGTTTTATATAATAGGTAAGTAAGAGATGGGCAAAAACTTATAACACACAAAAGATTTCGTTAAACCCCACAATTTGTTATATACATTTTTTGTGTGGAGATAACCGTTTTTCAGATATCCCGAGCGTTGGTTTTTTACCGTTGGTCATATCAAACGATGAATGAGCTCAAATGATCTCGGGGTCCATGCAGCTTAAAGGTCTCGACATTCGTCTTCTCAGGATCAGGAAAGACCCGAAAAAAACAACATCCGAGTAACCTGCCCTAAGCGAGATACGAACCCGCGACCTGTTAATGTTAGGCAGACCACCCAATTCTTACTCCCATCTTCACCTTCCAACAACAACTTTCAATGTCTCCAATCACGGAGTCGATTAAAAAAAAACTGACGTCTTCCATTCGCATGACTTTCTCTTGCTGAAACATTCTTCTATCTGCTTCATGATAAACAAGATAAACGTTAACAGAAATTGTCTTATTACTTGCTTCCTTGTAAGTAGAAGGGAATACACTAGGATAAAGTGATAGTCAATGTTTAAAAAGCGGTCCTATGTGAAACAATTGAAGTTCGGCTTGCTTTGCAGTAAAACAAGAGAGATGAAACTTGCCGCATGAGAAAAGTTTAAAATTGAAATATAACAAGGAATATCTCAGATGTACATAAAAACGTATATGATATATTTTCTGTGTTTTAACGAGATGTACGATTTAACCGCTATGTAAAATTTTGAATAAAGAGGTCTTCGCAGGTACACTTTTATTTGTCATCTTTAATATGGGATATTGAGGTCAAAAACGTTATTCAGTTTTGAGAAAAACATTTTCTAATTTTTCCTTGTAAAGGATAGTCTGAGGTGGGGGGATTATCTTGAAAATCTTCTCGTCTTGCCATTGAAAGATACTGAACTTAAATATCAAGTTTGGTATTTAACGGATTTTTCGTTTTTGAGTTATAGTGTCTAAAGAGACACACGGACATTTTTCTAAACATGTTTTTTTTTTTTTTTTTTTTTTTTGCGTTTTTAATTCAGGAAGTGTCAATAAATATATTTCCGGTGAAGTCTCAATATCGAATTTTTGGGTACAATATACCTTTTTTTTTTGAGGGGGGGGTATATTGTATTTTATTTTGGTATATACTATGTACAGAGAACGTGTAGAGAAAGTAAAAATGGGTAAAAATATACGATGGTTGCATTACAAAAGGTGGTGAGTAAAACTTCCACTGGCGATCCACATTTGAATATGTTGAAAACATTAAGTTGTTGAGACGTAAAATGCGCCACTCACTTTTTGGTATCACCGGGGATTTAGCTTCACAGAGCCGCAGTCCTGTACTCATAAAAACTTCCCTTCGCGGCCCTAAAGCTTTATAACAGAGCAGTAAGTAACTACAAAGCGGCTCTAATGACATATTGAAGTAAAGCCATTAGAGGAACATCTTTTGTTACATTTCTCATGTTAGCAAACAAACAAATAAACAAAGTAGGAGTGGGTATATCGTGAATCATAAAGAGCGCGAAATGAACACTTGTGTGTCAAATGTCTCTACATAGACAAGCAAATACACGTTTTAGGGTCCCCTCAATCCAAAAATACCCCCACCGCAAACTAACCTTTCCAAAATGGCTCCAACCATTTTCATTAAGACATTTATATGGAAAATAAAATGTATATCTCGAATATTCTAGGACTAGCCTCTGAACACTTCTTTATTCGGAATCACTGTAACAAATAGGCAAAAGCTTACTACACGAAAAGCCTGATGTGTTCCATTCACATGACTTTCTCTACATCTCTGTTACTATCAGATTATTCTTCTATCTACTTCATGATAAACATTAACAGAAATTGTCTTATTACTTGCTTCCTTGTAAGTAGAAGGCAATACACTAGGATAAAGTGATAGTCAAATGTTTTAAAAGCTGTCGCTACGTGAAGCATTTAAATTCGGTTTTCTTTGTTACTGTCGCAATTTTAATCCTGACCTTTGCAAACACCTAAAAAAAATGTATGACAAATTGCGCGTTTTAGAGATAGACAAAAACTTAAACCGTAAGAGATAACTAAAGTTTTTGTGGATTAACAGTTATGCAAGAATTCATGCAAAATAAAGTAGTCTTCAGAGGCTATTCCCAGAAAATTCAAGATATATACATTTTATTTGTCAGGTAAATGTTTTTAATATACATCTTAATCAAAATCGTTACAGCCATTTTTGAGAAAAGCTATATTTTTTATTTTTTTATATAAGGGTAGTTCGCGGTGGGGTGAGGGCGCTCTTCTGAAAATGTTGGTGTCGCATCTTTGGAAGATACTTAGCTTAAATACCAAGCTTGGTATTTAACGGGCTTTTCGCGGCCCGGCGAAATGTCAGTTTTAGATAAATACATTACATACCTGGTAAACACACGCGAACACTAACTCTCATACTGATACAGGAATGTTGACGTTCAACTGCTCCCTTGCTCTGTCCTTGTCGCGTACGTATACCTGTAGCCAATAGGAAGTATTCCCCAGTTATGCGCGTCAAAATAACAAAATGCAATGTCAGAAATTCTATTTATATTTAAAGTGTATATTTTTACTTTCTCTACACGCCTATGTACATATGTATAGAGAAGATATTGTATTGTACCCAAAAATTCAATACCGACATTTCACCGGAAATACGTTTTGTGTCCCCCTGAGTCCAATAAAGCATTTTTGGAAAAAGGTCCATGTGTGTGGATAGCATAAGGCCGTTAAATACCAAACTTGGTATTTCAGTTTGGTATCTTTCAAGGATGCGAAACGAATATTTTTATGACCCATCCCCCGACTACCCTTTACATGGAATTTTTCTAAAAAATGGCTCTAACGATTTTGATTAAAATATCGTATGTTAAAAATATTTACATGCCATATAAAATGTATGTTTTAAATTTCCTGGGAATAGCCTCTGAAGACTATTCATGATGTATTTTGCGTAATTTTCCATAACTGCTAAAGTAAACTGTAAGAGATGTATAAAAACCTACAACACAAAACATCTACAGCACGTTAAAACACACAGTTTATGTTATATACATTTTTTTCGTGGAGTTGATCGTTTTTGAGATATTCCTTATTTTTGGTTTCAGCTTTAAAAAGCTATACTTTTCTCAAACAGGAATTTGTCAACTCGTGTCCATACAAACAAAGGAACTTCAGTCACATAGCAACCAGCTTTTGACTATCACTTTAACCTATGCTACTCCCTTATTTCGCTTCTCTTACAAGGAAGCAAGTAATAAGACTACTGCTAATTTTTTTCTGGATTAGCAAGAAGTAAATAGAAGCACTAGCTTTTTAACAATAATTTATTGCAGAGATGTAGAGAAACTCCTGTGAATGGAACACATCAGATTTTTACTTTCGCTTCGCGTACTATGTATATAGTGTATAGAGAAGCTATTGTATTCCACCCAAAGTCCATTCACATAATTTTCTCTACCTCTCTGCAAGAAATTATTCTTTAAAAAGTTTATTCTTCAATCTATTTGATACTAATCCAGATAAATATTACTTGCTTCCTTGTAAGTAGAAAGCAATACACTAGGATAAAGGTATTGTTAAATTGTTACAACTAAAACTAATAACAAGGAATATCTCGGAAATGATTAATTCCACCAAAAGTTGCATATGAGATAAAATATCCGTTCTAATGAGCTCTACATTTTTAATATATTAAGGTCTGTCTATCTCTTACAGTTTAAAAAATTTTATGTGCTGCCACCGAGATTGTTTTAAATAAACTGGTATCCGCTGCAACCTAGTGTTTGTAAAATATTTTAATAAATTGGTATCTAATTTGAACAGTATTTTCTTCAGCAAATTAAACAAAAAAAAGCATGTGATGCCAGATAGTGTTTTTTCGAGGAACTTTTCAAAATAGTACGTGCTAAAAAAATATTAAAAATTAGTAAATGTTGCTACCTAAAGTTTTTTTTCGGGGAACAGAGAGCACACACTGTTTTATCGAAAAAACACTGGGTGTCACCTAATGCTTGTAAAAGGAAATAAATTTGTTTTTAAAAAAGCTTAGCAAGTACTGCCACCTAGTGTTTTTTCAATTAACTTAGAAATAGTATATGCTGCCACCTAGTGTTGTTTCGAAGAGGTAAAAAAATTAGCGTGTTGTACAACAGAGTGGTTATTTTTCTCAGAAAATTAGTGCTGCCACAGTGTCCATTCAAAGAGCTAAAAAAAACATATTTAAAATTTAGCATATGCTATTGTATTATCAAGGAACAAAATAATTAGCACCTGCTGCCACCATAATCATTTATCACTAAGTTGCAGCACAGGCTAACTTTTTAAGAACTATAAACATTTAGTACTAAACTGTTATTTTTTAAAAATATTTTTACTTCCAGGCGTTAGGGGACACCAAATGTTAATTTTCAACCTCTTTAGTTGCTTGAACAGACACAAGGTGGCAGCACATTATATTTTTTGTTTTAAATAATTTTTTAGTTCCTTGAATAGACCCTAGGTGGCAGGCAGTACATGATCATTTGTAAATTGCATTAGTTGTTTGATCAGACACTAGAACGCAACACACACTATTTTTTTTTCTTTTAATATATTTTTAGTACATCTAATATACAATAGGTGGAAGCAAAGGGTAATTTTTTTAAAATAACTTTTAGCTTCCTTGAACAGGCACAAGATAGCAACACATAGCAATTTGTTTTCCTTTAAAAATAAGCATGTGCTACCAACTATTCAAGGAACACAAATATATTTAGGAGGAATAGATGATGATGTCATCTAGTTTCTACAATCGACTAAGAAAATTTTAAATATTTAAATACCTCTAATATATACTAGGTGGCAATACCATATATTTTTAAATACTTTTTTTTGGTTCTTTGAACAGTCACTAGGTGGTAGCACATAGCATTTTCTTTAAAAAAAAAAAAAGTAATCATGTGCTGCCACCTGGAGTCTATTCAAATAACTAGAATATTTAAAATTTCCTTAGTTGCTTGAAGAGACACTACATGGCAGCACTTACTCTTTTAATTCTTAAAATATATTTAAGAACCTGCATTAAACAGTAGGTGGCCACAACAGATATTTTTTAAGTATTTTTTTTCTTCCTTTAACACACACTAGATGGCAGCACTTAACACTTTCTTTAAAAAAAAAATTAATTAAGTGCTGCCACCTGGTGTGTATTCAATGAACTAGAATATTTATAATTTCCTAAATAGCTTGAAGAGACATTAGCTGACAGCTCCTACTAATTTTTTCCTCTTAAAATATATTGAAGTACTTCAAATATACACTAGGTTAGAGCAACATATTTTTTTTTAAATATATTTTGCTTCCTTGAACAGGCACCAGATGGCAGCACATAACTTTTTTTTTTCTTTAAAACTATCATGTGCTGCCGCCTGGAGTCTATTCAAAGACCTAAAATATTTAAAATTTACTTAGTTGATTGCAGAGACACCAGATGGCAAACACCTATTCCCCCCACTTTAAAAATTTATTTTAGTACCTCTGATATACATTAGATGGCAGCACAAGGTAATTTGTAAAATAATTATTTGTTTTCTTTCTTGAACATACACTAGATGGAACACATAGCATACTTTTCCTTTAAAAATAATCATGTGTGGCCACCTAGTGTCTTTTCATAGAACTAAAATATTTAAAATGTCCTTAGTTGATTGAAGAGACAGTACTTACTATTTCGCACCTTAAAATTTATGTTAGTACTTCTAATATACACTAGGTGGCAGCACAAGGTAATTATTTTTTGTTTCCATGAACATACACTAGATGGAGCACATAGCATATTTTTTCATTTAAGAATTACCATGTGCTGCAAACTGGTTCTAATCAAAGAACTATTATTTTTTTTAATTTCCTTAGTTGGTTGAAGAGAAACTAGATGGCAGCACTCGCTATTTTCATCACTTAATATTCATTTGAGTGGCTCTGATATACACTAGATGGCAGCAAAAGGTAATTTGTTTAAAAAAAAAAAAATAATTTTGTTTCATTGAACATACATTACATGGCAGCGCTTATACTTTTTTTTTTTTTTCCTTTAAAAAAGTAATTGTGTGCTGCTACCTGGTGTCTATTCGAAGAACTAAAATCCTTAGTTGATTGAGGAGAAAGTATATGGCAGCACTCACTATTTTCCCACCTTAAAATTTACTTTAGTAATTCTAAGATACACTAGATGGCAGCACAAGGAATTTTTTTTTTTTTAAATATATTTTGTTTCTAAGAACATGTATTACCTCGTAACGTTAATATTTTTTTTTCCCTTTAAAAACAATCCTGTGCTGCTATCTGGTAGTATTCGAAGAACTAAAACATTTAAAATCCTTAGTTGATTGTAGAGAAAGTAAATGGCAGCACTCACTATTTTCCCCACATAAAAATTTACTTTAGTACATCTAATATATACTAGGTGGCAGCATAAGGTAATTTTCTTTTGAAGTTTTTGTCTTGCTTCCATCAACATACACTAGATGGCAGCACAAGGTGAATTTTTTTTTTTTTTTTAATTATTTTGTTTCATTGAACATGCACTACCTGGCAAAGTATACCATACTTTTTTTTCCCTTTAAAAAAAAAAAAAGTGCTGCTACCTGGTGTCTATTTGAAGAACTAAAATGATTAAAATCCTTAGTTGATTAGAGAGAAAGAAGATGGCAGCACACACTATTTTGCAACCTTAAAATTTACTTCAATACATCCAATATATACTACATGGCAGCATATGGTAATTTTGTTTTTGTCTTGCTTACTTCAACATGCACTAGATGGTAGCACAAGGTATTTTTTTGTTTTTAAATAATTGTTTGCTTCCTTGGACACAGGATGGCAACACATAATGTATTTTCTTTGGGGGGGGGGAATGTGTCTAATCGAAGAACAAATATTTAAAATTTCCTAAGTTGATTGAAAGATAGTAAATGGAAGCACATACCATATTTTGTCTTCAAAAATTCCTTAGTTGCTAGAACAGACAGTAGATGGTACACTCACACCCCCCCCCTACATTTATTTACTACCACAAATCTACGCTAGTGGTAGCACAAAGTATTTATTTTTTTTTATAAAAATAGTAGAGCATAATAATGTGGTGCCACCTGGCATCTATTCAATGAATTCAAATATGTGCTGCCACAATGTGTCTATTCCAAGAATGAAAAATACTTAAACATTTCCTTCAAGACACACTGTAAAATGGCAGTTACTAATTCCACTCCGTCATATTATGCCACCTATAATGTACATTAGGTGGTAGCACAAGTTATCTTTTATAAGCTTCCTTAAACAGACTTTTTGAACTAATCATTTTCTGCTGCCTAGTGTCTATTGGAAGAACTCAAACATTTTATGTCCTTCAGTAAACTATAGCAGACAATTTGGTATTCAGGTCCATTGAAGTCACCACATGGCAGTCTTATTTCTTTTATTTTTTTAAGAAAAAAGTTTACTTGGTTGCTTGAATACACACTGGTTCCCCTACCCCTTTAATTCCTCCGATATACACTAGGTGATAGCACTTTTAAAGTTCCCCCCCCCCCAACCGCCTCTAGATAAGTTTTAAATTTCTTGGAGTCACTAGAGAGCAGCACATTTTTTTTGAAACCCATTTGCTGTCACCCAGTATCTAAGCTTGACACACACTCACACATTGTTAGCTTAGCTGTTAAATGTGCTGTATGAAGTAGCTTGCCTGTTCAAATTATTACAAATATATTTTGATAATACAGTGCAACAATTAATTGTTCTTGTATAGAAAATTGTATGTGAAATGAAGGGCTCAATATGAAGAAAAAGAAGTTGCTTATTGGGTTTCATTAGGAATTCAAGATGCCAACTGCATCCAGAGATAAGCATGACTTCATCATTAGCTAAACAGTTAATTCAAGTAGATGAATTTAACCCAAGAATGGATACATGTGATTTCTTGTAACCCAACAAAATAGGCATTTTTATAGAAAATCTTTAAATGCTTAACAACACTTTTGCTTACAATTATTTTCAGTTTCACTTAAGACACATGTCTTTGCAACAAGCAGCAGACACTGACATTTTGCACTTACAACACAATGTCTGTTTTGAGGTCCCTGCTTCTTTCACAGCAAGCAATCTTATTGGTGATGGTAAAGAAACTTCTCTCTCTTCTGACTGACCAAAATTGATTTTTGAATCTTGTTGCCCAAAGGTCTGGAAAGGTGTCTTTCAGGAGCCTTTTGACATTCTCTTCTGACTTGAATGAGTTAAATGACTTAATACCAGCTTGCTAAAGCATTCCATACAAATATCTTAAAGGTCATCTACTTGTCTTTAGTCAAAAGTTTCAACTCCACTTTTTGTAGAATTATAACATTTGATGATCTCAGGTTTCTTTGTGCTGACATAGTTGCCAGCAATATTACACATTTAGGCTTCTTAGAGGCGAAAGACACCAATGTCCGTTTTTTTCAGCCAGAGACAGCAAAACTGTTTTCTTTTTGTCAACGGGATTTCTGTCTAGCATTCCAACACTGTCAATTCCAATCAAATAGCAAAGTTTCTGCCAGATGAACTGCCATAAACCAAAAATCCATTGGAATATTTCTGTTCATTCTATGAATAGATTTTGAAAGTTTGTTTACCTATTGCACTGCCTTGGCTCCTCGCCAGTGTAAGGTATACTGCTGACCATGTGAATGTTCTGTTATAATTTTAATGCCACACCTCTTGGGTTTTGAGCGAATGTAGACACAAAATGGGCAGTGTCCATGAAACCCAAGAAATTGAACAAAATTCATGAGGTGTGTAGCGAGCAGTACAGTTGGAAATGAAGCAGGACCAAAGTTCTTGAATAGGTGCTAACTTGTCAGCAAGCCATTTCTGTGTTTTATCCTCAAAGTGCAGACAGTTGACTAAAAATTGCAAGCAAAATTCACTAATGATGCACAGGTATATTTGTGTGGACCATTTCTTCAGTACATAAGTGTCCATGTTTTCAGGATATACAACAAACCAAAAAAGCCAAAACCTCCACTGAATCTGATTCACCAATGACCTTAGATTCCTGCTTTGCTATTTCTTGGTTTGTGTTATTTGTGACACTTGAAATCATAGTATTGTTGAATAATATTTTCCAGTACATTTTGTTGCCTCCAAGAATCCTAAGGACAATGTTTCTCTGTGGTGTTCTAGATGCCCGAGGTGGAACAATTTCTTCTTTTTATAATGTCTGCATTATTATCCAATTGATGACTTCCTGTAGAGACATTATCCTCACAATCAGTCACTCTCGTAGAAGCACTGAATCTTCAAAGCTGGGATCAGTTGTACCAACTCTAAGAAAACATGATCTTAAAGGGGTTACTGGTCACGCAGCTTCTTGTAATGCAAATCTGGACTAAACAAAGTGTCTCTCATTGTTGGCAGATACCAAGTCTCAAGTTTACCAACATAACAATGAAAAAGATGCTAGCAGTAGAATGTTATGATGGGGTTACACATAACCACAGTATTTATTATAGGTTTTATGCTAAAAGGTCCTACCGAAATTATAAAACATGTAGTAGCTACAACAGCAGCACCAGACAAATTTACAAAAATGTTCCATGGCTGCCTAAATACTCTTGTTGGTATTTAATGTTGAACCCTTCATTGGAGAAATATAAATATCCACATGCAATATCGGTAGAAAGCCAGTGTTGTATAGATTATTGTTACACTACAAACAAGTAAACAATGTTGTAATTATAACTCTCCATTATGGGAGCTGCTATGCTTAAAACAGTTTGCACACATCACTGGCTTTCCACAATTAATATCAATAGTATTTTAGTTTTTCATCTAAAGGGCCATTCACATAGAAAATATTAATGCAATAACATGAATTCACTCACAATGCCAACAAAACAAGACAACCCTTTAAAACTAGAGGCTGCAATAATTAATGAAAATGAGTGTCGTTAAAACTGCATTTTTGTTATATTACTTATTTCAATAACTGAAACAAACAGAATAGTTTAATATACACCTTAGCAATTATCTAACCTCACATTTTATTTTATTAACAATCTATTTGTAAATATTTTGTTTTACTAAATTATCTTTTTAAGATTTACACGTTTTGTCAAAAAAACTATGATGATTTTGAAACAAAGTAATTAACTTCTAATGGCATGAAGATTACAAGGAATGGATTACATGGAATTATGTGAATCAAAATGATTGTGAATGACTCCATTTATTGGCCTAGTCACACATCTTTGTGTTTGTGATTAGATTAGAAAGCATTCTGTAAGTTCGTTTAGGCCAGGAAGCCACTGAACATAGAACTTATCAAGGGATATGCATGTATACATATGTTTATATACTACTGTATAAAGCTCTAGGGTTACAAAAACAGCAGAATAGACATATAATCACACCATGCACATAAAAACAAAGAGTATAAAAAATTAGCGTTAAAATGTATAAATAAATATTTCATTATGTAACACTGATGTAAAGTTAAATGATAGTTTTCTAATTATCGACATAATAGTTACTACTAGTAATTATATAAAACTAAAATATGATTATTGTATTATGTACTCTTCATAAATGTCAACAAATTACAATACATATTTACAAATATGTTATATAATTTCCAATGCAGAAATTTACAATTATGTACTAGAGTGTAAAATATCCAAGCATCAGGCTTTACAGCCCTTGTGTCATTCATTTGATACATTCGTGCAAGTCAAAGTATACATCAGTTTTTGTGTTGTATTTGCATTCACTTTTTTATGTGAATGAGCCTTAAAAAGATTGTCTTACTCACCGTTAAAACTTGCAGATGTGTTGCACTCCATTGTCAGTTTACACTGCAAATAGCTACAGAAGGGCGCAGGAGGGGGAAGGGATTTTATTGTAAAATGGGAGGGGGTTGTAAATCTTAATACAATTATGAAAATACATGGATACATAACATTTACAAATGTGCAGGGAGCAGATAATACAATGTTCCATATGAAAAACAGTAACATCCAACACCAAAACCAATAAAAAGGTTGTAACAAGAAAACTGCAGTGTTTGCTCCAAAATAACAAGCATCATCCAATACAAAAACAAAAAATTGATGTGTTACACTCACATGCCTTTCTCTAAGTACTCTACAAACAAACTCCTTACAAACTCCTCTTCTTTTACCACCATGCTAATCAAGATAAACATTAGCAGAATTTTATTACTTAGTTCCTTATAAGTAGACTGGAACTGAGAGAATGCACTAGGCTAAAGTGATAGTCAAATGTTTTAAAAGCTTTCGTTATGCAATTGGTATTGCAAATCACTTCTTATCTTGGCCAGGAGTAGAACAAAAGGCTTCCATCTGAGAAAAGTGTAAGCACCTCATAATTGAAACTAATAACAAGGAATACCTCGAAAATGGCAAGTTCCACGAAAAAAATGAATATGACATAAATTGTGTTTTTTAAAGAGTGAGTGAGTGAGTAGTGTTTAAGGGCCCATCGACAACTAGGTCATTTGGGCCCGAAGTTAAGAAAAAGAAAAACACATTAAAAACAAATCTACAGAAGAAAAGTTAAAATGTGCTAAAAACCCTTACAAAGGCACACACGAGAAAAGGCCCGGGTGATACAAACAAGGCTAAAAGGTTAAAAAACTAAAAACACCCACACAAAAAGTGGTCCCATATGGTAAAAGTCAGAGTCTAAAAAGTTAAAAAGGCTAAAATTGCACACACGCATGAAACAGGTCAGATGTCTTTCCTGAGGCCAATAGAGGCAACAAAGCGTAGCACCATATCGACGGAATTGGCGTTGTCGCATAAAATGGCAGGTAAGGAGGTACCCAGGCCGATGTATTGCCGT
Source organism: Hymenopus coronatus (assembly GCA_030762935.1). Classification (NCBI taxonomy): domain Eukaryota; kingdom Metazoa; phylum Arthropoda; class Insecta; order Mantodea; family Hymenopodidae; genus Hymenopus; species Hymenopus coronatus. The sequence continues at coordinate 187,182,874 of CM060882.1, read as the reverse complement.
TCACGATGAAATTTCGGACAATCAAGCAACACATGTGCCACAGACAGACGAACATCGCAGGTCTGACATATAGGAGCTGGCTCAGCGCGTAGAAGGTAGCCATGAGTTAGCCACATGTGACCGATACACAGACGCGTAAGGATAACCTCGCGGCGCCGGTTTGGCTGGCAAGATGTGAGCCATGGCTGTACCGTGTCTTTGAGTGTGTGAAGCTGTGTACCTGCTAAGTTTTGCCAAGATTGCTACCAAGCTAAAAGAAGAGACCTGCGAAAGTAACGTGAAACATCCCCTGAGGGCAGAGCTGCTTCCGAATAATCCTGCAAGGAGCAGGCAGCCTGGGCAGACCTATCCGCTACCTCATTACCTGCAATACCGACATGACTTGGAACCCATGTGAAGATGAACTGGTAGCTGCAAGCAATCAATTCAGAAAGGTGAGATTGAATACACATAACGAGTGATGAGGAGCCAGTATACTGCTGCAGAGCCTGTAGGGCACTCAAGGAATCGCTGCAAACAAGAAAACTACCAGGTGCTAAAAGTGAGATAAAATCTAGAAAGTAAAAGATTTTTTTTTTTTTTTTTTTTTTTTTTTAAGAGATCTACATTTTTTGTATTGTAAGCTTTTGTCTCTCTCTCTCTCTCTCTCTCTCTCTCTCTCTCTCTCTCTCTCTCTCTCTCTCACAATTTACTAGTAATTCCAAATTAAGCAAAATTCATCCAGAATAAACAGGTCTTTAGAAGCTATTCCCAGAAAATTCAAGATATACATTTTATTTGTCAGGTAAACATCTTTAATATACAATATTTTAATCAAAATTGTTAGATATTTTTTATAAAATAAAATTTTTGAAAAAAGTTCCACGTAAAGGGTAGTTGGGGGTGGGGGAATTTTATTGAAAATGATCATGTCGCCTCCTTACAAGATACCAAACTTATATACCAAGTTTGGTATTTAACAGTCTTTTCGTTTTTGAGCTATGCTGTCCAGACGCACACACACAGACCTTTTTGTAAAAATGCTTTTCTTTGGATTCAGGGGGTCCTAAAATATGTATTTCCGGTGAAATCTCGGTATCGAATTTTTGGGTGGAATACATTACCTTCTCTGTACGCTTTGTAGATAGTACGTAGAGTGAAGCTAACTTCAGAGAGCGCATGCGCTCCATTGTCAGCACTGTGTGTTGCTAGGATGGATCCCAACCAAGAGTATTTCAATTTTCTGTCACTTTAAACTTGGTTTGCACAGTTTATTGATGGTATACAGAGTTTAGAAGAGGAAGACCAAGCAGATCATCATTACATTCAAGATAACTGGTGGGGGTGAAAACAATTCTCAAAGAGAAGCTCTGCAGTCACTGGATCCACCACTACTTCACAAGCACATGTACAATAGTGCCATTGAGCAAGATCCAAAAACATTTAACATTGTAACGGATGATGAAAGATCCAGAAACTAAATGACAATCATCAGCAGAACATGATCTGCGCCTGCTTCTTAGCAAGTGACAAAACACTAATACTGCCCACATTGTGCAATAAACAACCATCCTCCCTACAGTCCACATCTGGCATTCTGCAACTCTTTTCTCTTCCCCAAAATAAGAGAAACAATTTGAGGTCAAGATTTCAATCACCTGAAGCTACTTACAAAGAAGAATGTCATTCAGCATTTGAAAAGGATGAGACTGTATAAATGCAATGGAGAATACTTTGGAAACATACAATGATCAGATCTAAATGTTGTTGCGTTCATTCTCACAACTCTGAGACTGACCCTCGTATAAACACTATCTTAATCTTAGTTACCACTTTATATAATTTTGTGTAACTCGTAATCCATGGCAGATAGACAAGTAGAACTTGTTAAAACAAACTTGTGTCTACTACAAGGTCAATTCAATAAATAACGAAAAGTTGAATAAAAAATCTTATGTGTTCCATTCATATGACTTTCTCTACATCTCTGCAACAAACTATTGTTAAAAAGCTGATGCTTCTATTTACTTCATGCTAATCGAGAAAAAATTAACAGAAATAGTCTTATTACTTACTTCCTTCTAAGTAGAAGCGAAATAAGGGAGGACCATAGGTTAAAGTGATAGTCAAAAGCTGGTTGCTATGTGAGTGAAGTTCCTTTGACAAATTCTTGTATGAGAAAAGTACACGTTTTTTAAAGCTTAAACTAAAAATAAGGAATATCTCAAAAACGATCAACTCCATGAAAAAAATGAATGTAACATAAATTGTGTGTTTTAAAGTGCTCTACTTTTTTTCTGTGGTAAGTTTTTCTCCATCTCTTAACGTTTAGCAGTAATGCAAAAGTTTGTAAAATTCATCCAGAATAAAGTAGTCTTCAGAGGCTATTTCCAGAAAATTCAAGATATACATTTTATTTGTCAGGTAAATATCTTTAATATGCGATATTTTAATCAAAATCGTTGGAGGCATTTTTGAGAAAATCAAAAATTTAAAAAAAAGTTACATGTAAAGGTAGTTGGGGGTGGGAGGGATTTTTCTCAAAATCTTTGTGTCTCATCTCTGGAAGACACTAAACTTAAATACCAAGATTGGTATTTTACCTACTTTCCGTTTTTGAGTTATCGTGCTCACAGACATGAACCTTTTTCTGAAAATGCTTTTTTTGGATACAGGGGACCCTAAAACATATATTTCCGGTGAAATCTCAGAATTGACTTTTTGGGTGGAGTACAATATCTTCTCTATACACTATGTACATAGTACGTGTGCCTCTTTGTTATGTTTTGATGGTGTCCTAGAGCTATTACCAGCCCTGCCTCATGAACAGAATGAAAACAAGTTAGATGTTTGCACCAGCATGGAGTAGCAGAGCAGAGCTTCTGGCCTTCAACATGTGCGGACGCGTCTATCGACTGCTCCATGCTACAGTTTGTAACTCTACTGTTTACTTGTCAAGTCTCTTTCCTTTTAATGGGGGAAGATAAAGTCGATGATATTAAGACTTGTAAGCAGTGTTCTAAGATAACACAGAGTGGTTTGAAATGCTTAAATGTGGAACAATTTCCCACAGCAGTTGTGTTGTTTTGTTAAAATCTATACAAATTATAAATGAAAACGAGAAACTTATAAATTGCTGTGATAACACAGGAAATTTGGATTTTTGTGCCATTGACGATCCATCTGTGGATAATAAGGATTATAAAACAGAAATGGTTTATTTAAAGTGCATTATTAAACAAAAAGACTTGATAATAAATCAACAGCAGGATTACATTGACACCCTAAAGCTTCAAATTCGACTATTACATACTTTGGATTGCAAAACTCAGCATAAGGAACCTCATACGGAGATGTCAACAAAACAGAAAGACTCAATCTCTTCACAGGTAAACATGGAACATTTAACGGCTCAACTAGAAGAACCTCGGGAAGTGATTGGGCAAAATGATGTGTGTGGTGCAGCTTATAGTGATGTTGTTGCTGTCGGTTTATTCCGACAACATAAGGACAGCTTAGAAGACAACAGGGACGACAATTTTCAGCTTAAGATGAATTGTAAACCTGCAGTACAATATAAATCTATATAATTTAGTGATAGTGTAAAACAAGGCAATCAATCTGAAGAAGACTGGAAGCAAGTATCATATAAAAGCAAGTTGAAATCCAAAACTCAATTTAAAGCCAATACGTATTCTAACAAGCCCATGCAAAAGAAAGAATTTCTCACAGGTAATGCTGCTAAGGCCAAACTTGCCATTGCTGATAAACTGCATTTCCTGTTTGTTTCGACTTGACCCAGAGATTGAATGCTCTCAGGTCCTTGAATACCTTAATGAACGTAAACCGGGCAACTATGTTATAGAAAAATTGAAAAGTAAGTATTCAAGTTATAGTTCTTTTAAAATTGGTGTGCCTTCAGTATTATTTGAGGTAATCTATAGGCCGGAATTCTAGCCTAGTTGTTCTTTTATTAGTAAATTTTACTTTCCAAAGGATTCTTTAAACTACAGGGTTGTCAAAGAAAAAGCGACAACATAAATATTGATGATATAAAATGTAATAACTCAAAGAATAAAAATAAATTAAATTTTAAAATATTGTATTGGAATGTACACAGCATGCTGAATAAAATGGACAGTTTAATTGGCATTGTTAATGCTTATGATGCAGATATAATTTGTATTGCTGAACATTGGCTTTGTGACGAATTATTTTTGTTAAAAATTTCTGGGTTTTACTTGGCAAGTTATTTCTGCAGACCAAGTGGCTCTGTAATACTTATAAAACATGTGCATGAATCCAGTCAAATAATTGACATAAGTAACCTTGTTGTTCAAGATAATTTTGAAGCCTGTTGTGTTTTCATTAAAAGTGTTAACCTTTTATGTGTTACCGTTTATAGACCACCTAATAAGTTGAGAACCTGTTTTAATGATTTTTTTATCTCGTTTTTATGATTTATTGCAGTTAATATTTAGCCGCAAAATGGGTGTCAATATTGTTATTAATGGTGATTTTAACATCAATTTTAATACCAAGAGTAATGAGTTAACTGATTTAATTAATGTGTTTGAATGTTTTGGGTTACGTTATTTGATTACAAAAACTACTAGACCTGCATCGGGTACTTCTTTGGATAATGTCTTTACTACCATACACCATGACAAGTGTTCTGCGGAAGTTATTCCTTGTACATTTTCTGACCATGATCCAATATTATTCTCAGCCAATATTGATAACGATGGCAATAATTTACCAAGGAAATTAATAATGGTAAGAGACATCAATAATCGTAACGTAACATATTTTGTGTATTTACTCATGAATACTAACTGGATCTATTTTTACAGTATAGCTAATTGTGATAGTATTTTTACAAATTTTTTAAACAGTTTTTATGAGGCTGTTAACGTGTCCTTTCCCTTTATAACTTTTAGACCCAAACTGTATAACAAATGTAGCAATAAAAAGTGGTATAATGATGAGCTCCGAATTTTAAAAGTCAAATGTATGATGTTTTATGATCTTTATGTTTATTTTGGTATGCATGAATATAAAAGCAGATATATTGAGTTGAAAAAGAAGTACCAACTTACCTTAAAGTTGACTAAAATGAACTACTATTCTGCTTTCATTAAAAACTCTAATAATATATCAAAATCTTCGTGGTTAGTGATATCAGAGCATTTAAATTCTAATTCTAAGTCTGATAAGTCCCAAATTAATCCAAATTTTGAAGCATTTAATTCCTTTGTTATTGACAAGGTTAATGATATTGTGAGCAGTATACCTATTACTAATGAATCAATGTCCTTTCTAAACAAGTTGTCCAAGCCTAATGTAATTTTAATTTTTTAGAACTTAGTGTTGAAGTGTAGTGTAGTAGTCACTAAGTGTCACTAAGGATGTGCTGATGAAGGTGTATTATGCTCATATTTATTCACATGCTAATTATAGTTTGCTTCTTTGGGGAAATCACTCCTTGGCATCGAAAATCTTTTTATTACAAAAAAGGGTTATTAGATTAATTTGTTGAGTTCATCCAAAAGAACACTGTAAACCACTTTTTATTGAAAAATAAAAAATAAAAGAATTTGAGTCGGTTTTTGTAACACAAACATCACTTATTTTTACTTACTGGGGACCGGTTTCGGGTAACAATTGTTCCCATTTTCAACCCTTAATTCCGACTAAATCTTTCTTCATTGGCAACGATGGGTGTGGTGGTGTATTAACTGTGGAGGCATCTGTTGCTGGATCTATGAGCTTCCAGAGGTTGCTGTAGATCCAGCAACAGATGCCTCCACAGTTAATATACCACCACCCCCATCGTCGCCAACGAAGAAAGATTTAGTCGGAATTAAGGGTTGAAAATGGGAACAACTGTTACCCGAAACCGGTCCCCAGTAAGTAAAAATAAGTGATGTTTGTGTTACAAAAACCAACTCAAATTCTTTTATATTTTATTTAATCACATCACTGTCACAAGCTTCTATGCATATTTGCAAGTTTTGAACACTTTTTATTGATTTAAATATCTTAACTTTGCCATCAATGTATGTGCTGAACTGTCTTTTATATGTTAAGGAAAATTAAGGCAGTTTTACAGTTTGCTCCAATATACATAATTATACAACACAAAATTGTCAGAACTTATATATAAACACATTTAAACATACAAAAATTCAAAACAGCTTTATTGTTGTCTCTATTAAACTTTATAATATTTTAATCCAAAGATTAAGAGAGCTCCCTATTTCAACTTTTTAACGCCATACATTGGTGGCTAATCCATTGTATTCTGTGAATGACTTTTATAATTTAGCTTGGTAACTTTTAATTTATGACGTTGCTATACTGTAATAGTTGTTGGCAATAAACACTATCTAATCTATCATTACATTTTTGCCATCAAAAGAGTTCAAATTCACTGTCACATGGCAGTGCAATATAGTGAAAGTTGTTTGAGTGAGCAGATAAGTTCAAATGAGGAGTTCCAAAACCAAACTGAAACAAGTGCTGGCAAGGTCTTGAACATTACATGCCAAGAGGAGACATACACAAAACTTGTGTGTCAGGATTTAAAAACAACAATTTTGAGGAAGCAGCTTGAACTGATGTCCAGTGGCGTACTGTTACAGCAAGGCCACACATTAGATACCATCAAAGACCTGAAGTTCATCAGTTGCCCTATTCTCCGGATCTGGCACTTTCACATTATCACATTTTTAACCCAATGAAAGAAGCTCTAAGTGGCTAGAGGTCCGCAGATGATGAAGTCTAGATGGTGAGACTCAATTCCATCTTTCTGAAATTTCCTCCTTATTAATTATTTGCCGATAATATCAGTTAATACTTTTATTATCATATATATTACTCATTTTAATATCATTGTCAGATTCTTAGTTAGCATTGAATTTGGCAAAGGAAATGATAACATTGTAACCGAGTATTTTGGAAAATATTCAATTTTATTTCATATATTGTAAGTTCATGTTTAAACATGTTTGACCATTGGGGAAAAGCTTTGTGTCCATTAAAGACTTTCACATGGTTAGATTTTGGCAAAGCCACACTATTTTCGAATGTTCTAGAAGCTTGACGCCGGAAGTAGAGTTCATACACGGGTCAGGTGGTCATTCGCTCAGCCAATCAGCGCGAAAGCCAATGGGCTACTCCTACGTCACGCAGTCTCGTGACCGTATAGTGGGAGTGAAATGAGATTGCTGGGTCATGCTCTTCCACTTTGGTTTGGTATGCCAGGAGACTAAGAAGTTGGCGCTAAGCTCAAGGAGCAGCCACATGTGCAGTGGGGATTTACAAGTTCAAACATGCTTGTTATCCATTTGTATTATGGGGACGTGGCCTAAAATTATAACTAACTAATAAAAAAAAAAAAAAAAAAAAAAAAAAAAAAAAAAAAAAAAATGTGGCGGAAATGAAGATATAGAACACATTTTATTTAAATGTAAAGGAACTGAAATTTGGAGAAAAAAGTATATTAATAAGAAATGGTTTAAAATAGATAGAAATGTAATAGTAGTTGAAATGTTTCAAAAAGATAGTAAGAAGATTGGACAATTCTTATGCAAAGTGAAAAATAAATGGATATGGACAGTAAATAGACAAAATGATGCAATAAACTAGAATTAATAAACTATTGTAAAATATGAGTATGACCGGTAAAGAGCCAGGGCTGAACACCGATCATATTCACCTGTATAATGCTTAGCATAAATAAATAAATAAATAAATAAATAAATAAACTAACTAATAAGTGAAAACTTTAACGCGTCAACAAAGTATTAATCCTTAACTTCTTGAAACACTAATTCCTAAAAAGTCGGACTTGCTGCATTCTCTTAAGTATTCATTCGCAACACCTCCACAACTGCTGTCTCTCGCCCAACCCTGAGACACATGCTAAAACTGACGAGGAATCCAGAAGTGGGGCAAATTGCAGTGCATAAGGCTTTGCACATGTCCCCAAAAATTCTTTTCATGTGCAATTAAGAAGGTTATCCAGCACTGGTATAAGTGAATAGAGCTTCTTGTTGAAAAATAGTAACTGTTGCATTCCATTCTCGAAATAATTAAAAGTATTTCCAGTTATTTATTGAACGACTCTTGTATATTTCTTGTGGTATTAACTAACAATTTCATTATCATTATCATTTCTACTTTCTCTAGTAGTAGGGAAGTATTGTATTTAACACAAAAATTCAATATCAAGATTTCACCGGAAATATAAGTTTTGAGATCCCATGAATGAAAACCTTTTTATAAAAAAGTCTATTGTGTGAGTGTGAACAACATAACTCAAAAACGAAAAGTCTGTTAAATATCAAACTTGGTATTTATGTCCAGCATTTTTCAAGGACATGACACAAAGCTATTCGAGAAAATCCCCCAATCCCAAACTGCCCTTTACATGTAAACTTTTTCTAAAATAACCATTTTAAATGTCTCTAACGATTTTGATTAAAAGCCTTATGTTTAAGATATTTTCATCAGAAATAAAATGTATATTTGAATTTTCTGGGAATGGTCTCTGCAGACCTCTTCATTCTGGATCACTTTATAGAACATGTATACCATAACACACAAAATTTTACTACACAATTGTCTTATTACTTGCTTCCTTGTAAGTAGAAAAGAAATAAGGGAATATGCTATCTTTTAAAAGTTGGTTACTATGCTATTGTTTTGAAATGCCATTCTCTTTGCTTAAGCAGGCAAAAGAAAAATGAGCCACAATTTCCTGTTTGAGAAAAATATAAGTATTGCAAACTTGAAACCAATATCGAGGAATATCTTTAAATGATTATGTCTACAAAAAATTGCATTTGACCTAAATTGTTAATGTTTATCTGATTAGCAGGTAGTAGATAAAAGACTAAGCTTTTATAAGAATAGTTAATTGCAGCATTAGTAGAGCAAGTTCTGCATATGTAGTGTGGTGTGAGGGTGTGTTTTTATCAAAAATGAAAAGTCTGTTAAATTCCAAACTTATATACCCTTCATGCAGAAGATTTTTCAAAAATGTATTTTCTCAAAAGTGACTGACAATTCTGATTGAAATACCACATGTCTAAGATACTTCCAATGCAAATAAAATATATATCTTGAATTTTCTAGGAAGAGCCTCTGAAGCACTCCTCATTTTGGATGACTTTAGCACAACTAGTAAACTATAACAATATAGACAAACTCTAACGGCACAATCTCATCAAAACATCAATTTAAGTCAAATATCTTCAGGATGATTCAAAAATACTTTACAATGTTTGGAGATGGATTCCTGATATCAAAACAAGAAAATATGTTCAGATAAACGTATGCTCTAAACTGCTTCGTTTTCATCAATTTATTAATGAAAGTCACCTTATTTATGCACTCATTCACTTAACCCTGCAGAGTTAGTCTTGTGTTGCCATAGCTACTTGTGTAATACATTCCCTTACAAGTGCTGTCTACATTCAGAACTCTCTCCCAGACTTATTAGAAAATAAGAAGGAACATGATGTGGCTCTAGCACATTTTAGTCTCACTGGCTGGTACCTAGCATCACAAATGGATAGGTAGAGAGGGACCAGTTCCATGTGCATTTTCCCCCAACCTCAATCCCTAGGCCCTGAAAAAACCATTGGTTTATGCAGCAGACATCCCAGAAGAAGAAACTCTTAATCTTTGTGTCATCTAAGACTGTGAAATCATACAACACTCACAGGGAGTATTTGACATTCCATGTTTTGCAAGAGGAGGACGCATGGTGTTTAACAAGCTGACAACATTAAAAATAGAATAATGTGTCACTTTAAATGTTTTCATTAAAGGATTTTGAGCCTCAATAACTGGAGAACAAAGGGTTTTGGTACATGTGTTTATATGAACATTTTCTCTTGTTTAGATGTAAGGGGCCTGTAAAAGTATTTCTGAATCATTCTGTATATTCAAAGTGATCCACTATTATGACCCTGTTTTATTTTATTGCTATTCTATCGCAAACATGTAAGATCAATAACTCTACTCTTATATTATTACGCTCTATAACTTTGGAAAAGAGCTACAAATGGGCCCTAAAACATTTTTAATGTAAGGCTGTTTTTATTTAGTGCAAGAATATTTAAATTACAATTTCTCTTGACTATGCTTCTTTAAAATTTGTCTTACGTAAAATTTAATGTAATGTCTTTTATGTATGTAATTAAGTTTGTAAGTTTTTAATTTTATAAGCTTTGACAAAGCTCATATCTTTGTACAAGATCTAAATGGTGAATAAAGTATGATACGAGGTGCATCCAGAAAGTAAGTGCCGATCACATCCAGAGATGGCACCACCAGTCAGATATGAATGCGCGTAGGCAGGAGAAGACAGGAAGTATATGGTAACATTGTAGTAAAGTTTCAGTTTTGTGGTTACCACTCTGTGCTAGGAAAAAATGGCTGCTCCGATATTGCGAGGTTTATGCAGTTATGCGATTTTTGCATGCTCAAAAGCAATCTCCAGCAGAGATCCATCGTCAATTGTGTCTCGTGTATGGACAGGATATTATGTGTGACAGTATGGTGCAGGCAATTCACGGAAGGAAGAACCAATATTCACAATGAAGACCATCCCTGGTGATGCCTGAAGTGTTGGAAAGTGTGCAGAACCGGCACTTAACAATTTCAGAATTCTCTTGTCAGTTTCCCCAGATGCCTCGCTCGCTTGTGCACAAAATTGTCTCCTGGTGGCTTGGTTTTCACAAGATGGGTGCCTAGACAACTGACAGATGAACGTCTGGCCGCAGCATTGACATTCCTACAGCGATACGTCAAGTCTCTCGATAATATTGTCACTGGGGATGAAACATGCCACACCAGAGACAAAACAACAATCATAGTGGTTCACCTATGTGACAATCTCTGTCAAAAAATCATGTGCACTGTCTTCTGGGATTGACGTGGTGTGAATTTTTACCGCAAGGTGAGACCGTAAATGCTGATCGAAATTGCCATAAACTCAGGTAGGCAATCCAGAACAAGAGGCTGGAATGTTGACATTATGCTTGTGCATGACCCCATACAGCCAACACCACATGAATAAGTTTGGTTGGAAGGTCTTGAAATATCCACCCTACAGCCCCGACCTCGCTCCAAGTGACTTTCTGGCAGGAAAACGTTTTCACAGTGACGCTGAGGTGCAGAATGAAGTGGGTTTGTGGCGGCAGAATCCTATAACTTGGGCATACAATTAATGGTGCACCATTACGATGATGGTGACTATGTTGAAAAGTAGCCAGTGAGTGTATGTAATTATACCAATAAATATTTCTTACTTAATGATGTTGTTGTTCTCCTTATCAGTCATTGTGACTTACTTTCTGGATGCACCTTGTATATTTTATGTCATTACATAATTATTACATTTTGTTGTTTGTTGCAGGAATTAGGTGAAGATGACACATAGACTACACATTTCTGGCCGTGCTAGAATGGAAGTGGGACATGCGACTCTGGACATGAAAACAATAAAAAGACCATGTAAATTTGCTGTAAACAGGTTTGGTTACTCGCCAAAAGGGCGCTGTGCCCCCAAAGAGACTAAAGTTAACGCTGCCCAATAAATCCCTCATAGGGAATCTGATTTATCGTACAGATAGTGAAGGAAACCACAAGCATTGTCATGAAGCAGTTTCCTGAATAACATTACTGGGCTTCTAGTAACAGTGACGTCCTTCATGACAATATCTTACATTCTTCTTGTACATATGCTACAAACTTTTGTTTCAACCTGGGACGGTGTGGACAATATGCACTCTATGCACAAAGGGGCACCTCCCCAATTTGTATTAATTTCATGGAGATGGCTTGACAATGCTTCTCAGGCCGAATGTTGAGTGGTCACTGAGAACTCCAGACTTGACCCATTGGATTTTTTCCTCTGGGCATATTTGAAACAGAAAGTGTATACCAGAAAACCTCAAGAACCAGTTATTAGGAACGCTGCACCTCACATGCAATGGTATGATACTAATGCTCGTGCTTAAGTTGAAATATGAAACGGCAAGAACCATAATATAATTGAAAGTAACCATGTATCACTGCTAATCAGTGAATAATAGTGGATCACCCTGTATTTATATATATTTATTTATAGGGTCTGGCACTGGATATGACAGTTTTTATAGCCCGTTTGTGGGATACTCAGGACCAATTTAACTTAAAGTAATATAGAACAATGCAATTTATTTATATTTTGTAACATTTTAATAACCACACCTTGTAGGTGGCCTCCATGGCAACAAATACATTCCTGCAATCTGTTATGAAAACCCTGCATAACTCGTCTCAACAAAACAGGATCAATGACGCTGATTTTGTTTCAGCTGATACCCTACTTTTCAGATAACTCCACAGGAAGTAATCAGTTGCAATCTGGTCAGGAGATCTTGGCGGCCAGAAAATGTCTCCAAATCGTGAAATTAAGTGTCCTGGAAACATGTTTCACAACCAGTGTGCACTGTGGCTCCATCTTGCTGGAACCATAATTTGTTATCGAAATTAATTTCGTCAGGAATTGCCAACATTGCAGAATGAGTTGGACTTGCACAGCTTCTCTAACTCTCACAATATTTTCAGTCTTGCATGCTGTTTTTACACTACCAACAAATTTATCATAAGTAATATAACAAGAGCTCCAACTTTTATCTAGAGAAATTTGTATTTAATTAGACTATTTCATGAACAAAATAACAATGATATCGACATGAATAATATTTCTAAAATCTCGTCTTGACATATATTTGATGTCCATATGATAAGTCATGGCCTCCTTCCTTACAGAATTCATTGAACTGCTTCTACAGACTCTCTCTGTTGTTTTTAGTATTCTGTGGCTTTGAGTTTTCAATTAATATGTCTATTTCAGTGATAGACCTTTGCCTAAAATGTTTTGGAACTTCCGCCATTATGTACGGGAATATCACTGCACACTCATACTATTATTATGATACAAACATTAGTACATGGGTGCGATAAACTTTGAAAACCAATTGCATGTTGGTATTACAAAAAACAAATTAAAATGCAGAGATAATGAATTCTGATTGGTTGGAATTTTACGCACCAATGTACTGGATTGGCCACTTCGATCATGAGGCAAGATTGTCAGAATTGTTAAATTTACTCACCCACTTTAGGATAGTGTTTTGGGATGCAATTCTTCCATGCTGTGCGATAATAAATTCATTTCTAAATCATCTCTGCACATCACTGATTGTTTTCAACTCAAAATAAGATCTTACTGCAAACACACGTTCTGCTGTAGACTAGTTATCTATATAATCTTTCACAGCAATGAGAAAAACAAACTGCATTACCAACATTGGTAATTCCTTCACTCAAAACCACTAGCAACAAGCGCATTCTAAAAACCGTGATATCCTACTACTAGACCACATATATATAAAACACGTCTTTTTATTATTTTTTTTCTGGAGTTATCATTGCTGAGATATTGCTTATTGGTTTCAATAAAGAAGTTTGTTTCTGCCAATTAAGCAAATAGAATAGAATTTCAAAGCCACATTGCATAACCACCAGCTCTTTGAAGATTTTACTATTGCTTAATTCCCCTTATCTCATTCTTTGAGGGTGGTTTGATAGGTAAGAAAAAATGCTTGTTTTGTAAACAATTCAACTTACTTCTAGACATAGTCTCCTGGAGCTTGGTCCAGTGATCCTCCAGTTTTTCATCATGTTGGAAAAATAGTTTCTGCCAAAGTGTGCAAAATACTTGTTTTCTTTGAGTATCACTTGCTCACCAAGACAAAGTTTTGAAGTGGGGTTCAGTCAGTTGGGATGGAGCATTATCCTGGTCAAAGAGTAACTTTCTTGTGTGTCTTTTTTAAGGCAGTGATCCAACAATAAAGTACAATAAGGTTCTGGTTTTTTCCAAGTACAGTATATTCCCAATTATTAATAATAATAATAATATCATCACATACAAGTTGTACAAAAGTTTATCACTGATTTGGTCCGCTTTGAGCACGTTAGGACATGGTTGGTATCTGTCGCAAGTATCACATGCTTGTGATGGTATCCATGTCGTCAAGTGCCAGTCCAGTTCCGGTTTACCATGGCTTCCGTTCAATAGAATTCTGGCCAGGGAAGTCCAAGTCTTGTCGTGCTAGCAGGTAGAACACTCCCAGTGTAGCAGAGTTTGTTCCATGTTAAGTCCAGTCCGTATGCAAGTAGTATGGCTACTATTTTTGTGTTGTGCCACGCGGATTTGAGGGTATGTCGTGTCTTTGGTTAGTGTGTATTCTGAATGTGGTCTGTAGGGTTAAGCAGAGATATTTGACTGTTAGCATTCTTCAAGTAGATTTTGCCTTGCCTCCTTTTCTGAATATCATCGTCCGGTTTTCTCTTTATTTATTTGTAGTTTGTTTTTGTCAGTCCATCTGCGGTTACTGCCTTCTGTAATTCCTTTCTATCACGACATCCCAAAACCATGCTAACTTGTGATGCTGCTTCTTTGATTGCATCACATGTTGAATAGTAGGGGGTCTCCCTGCAGAACTCCATTTGTCTGAGTGAGGATTGCTGATGTGGTTACGTTGTCCGAGATCTGTATGTTATTGACATGTGCACATTACCGTGCATCCCTCCCGCAAAAAAGATAGTTTTAATGTCAACACATATTTATTTCTGTTTTTTATTTTTCATTTCTCCTCCGTCTCTTTTAACTTGCTTTGTTGACACATGCTGTTAACATCAGAATAACTGAACTTGTTTTTAATTTACATGAAACAGACAGGCCAATAACAATGGAAATGGTATTCTGTTGTCATGCGGTGATCATTTAAACAATGAAAATTGCACCTATTGTCATGTGGCACGTCCGTTATTGCTTATCCTAAAGAAAAACAGTATCTATACCCAGAAGTATAATAAACTTCTGAACAAAGAATACATGTTCAAAAAAAATTTTAAACATAATTTCCTATTTACATATGTATGTTGTACTTTAAAAGCATTAAATGACAGGTTTCTCGATTATTCATGTTTCTTCGTGTTTGTAACTCTTTAAAGTTAGGCACCATAAATGGCGGTAACATCACCTAAGTAAAGAAAGGTATGGACAGGAAAGAAAATGAAATGATCCCCTAGGCCTTGAATACTCTAATACCATCAGCGTCAAAGAAAACAAGAGTCAATTCAAGAAAACAATCCATCTGATGCAATAAGTTATCACTCTATCAAAAGAATCATGATATCAATATATAATAAAGAAGATGATGTATTACAAACAAAAGTAAAATTTATGTAATAACACAAACAGAATCACTACATTACCAAGAAAATGCTCTGTAGCAACAGGCCATGATTGGTATATTGAGATCTCCTCTGTACACTTAAAGGAGATATGAATGGAAACCAGCTACTGTGCTGCCCAACCTTTAGTCAACATCAAAATACAGGCATGCCCGATAGCAAATGGCTTCACTGCCAACTGCTCAACATTAAATACCAACCAACATTACCCCAGATAATTGAGAGTATACTGTAATCTAAAGGATTATTCCTTGGGGATCCCAAAAACAGTGGTCATCATCTTACCAGCTGACAAAATGGTCTTTGTCTTCTTCTGTGCACTTTTACCAGCTTATGCCCATTATTTTGACACATGTTGTTCTGTGACCAATCTCGGTCACAGCTCCTTCATGGTAATTTCCCTCAATTGAGATGCCTGCATGTTTATTTTGTGGCGGCTCGTAGCCAAATTATCTGGTGGGGCACAATTTTAAGATTGACTAAAATTAAAACTAAATGCAATGTTATTTATGGATGCTCCTTAACTGTTACAGTTCTAAGCGCCCCATTCTATTTTGATCGCGAAAGACCCGTTAATATTGCTAAGAGGCGTCTTTATCAGGCTTGAGGTTTTTTTACGTGCCGTAAATCTACACGGTATCAACGACTTCCCTTATGAAGGAAGGTATTTTTACGCCTGAAAAAAAAATCAGCCGGATTGAACCCGCGACCTTGAGAACCAGAGGCTAGCATGTTACCCCTTGATCACGGATGACGACAGACTAAAATTAGTGGATACTAAACACTATCAGTAGAAATGAAATGCTAACCTTTCTGTTTGTAGATGAAGTCCATCCTTTGATCGATCCTTTGCTTGAAAAATACTTCCATAACTCTTTGCTTTAAGTGAGAAACTGAACGCAACATGTTCCGATAAATTTGAACACGAACCGTCACCTTCACTGTTTACCATACGTCAACAACATTACCAGAGAGCTGATCCTGCTGCAAATTGATGCACAGCTCATCTTAACAGCTGATGTACTTGAGTTTAAGATTCCAGTCTTCATTACTACCTTACACAACTTTAATAGCTTATATATGTCAATTATAATGTTCATGATGTTTCTTTTCATAACGAAGCTCGCTTTTCTCTCAGAAAATTGTGGAAACTACTCTTAAATTAAAGTAGATTGCGATCGTAATAGCAACTGATAAATCGGCATCTTATTCTGCAGTTGATTTCACCAAATTATTTTCAAGCGTATTCGCATTATGCTTCATTAACATGTGAAATACATTCAAGGCAATGTTTCACATGTATCAGTTTATTCTTAAGGTGTATATTGTAACACAGCACTCATTCTCAAAACACTAGCCACTGATCACCTCTCGCAAGTAAGGTCCATTTTACTGTTTGTTCACGTCCATAATTTCAATAACTATTGGTTATTTGGCCTTTTCCTGTTTTCAAGTGAAGTTTTAAATGTATCGCTAATCTATTTCCTAGTAAACTTAGGGTAATTACACAACACACTGCTTGTACGCCTTGAGCTTTGGCGCGCGAGCGTACCTTGTCGTCTGCTTGGCAGGGAGGAGAGAATACCAAGTACCAACATTGTACGTTTTCACCACTTAAGCTTCTTTTTGTATATTTCGTTCGGGAGGTTTATAGATCAACTTTGTTTTCAAATAAGAAGACATCCAAACTTAAGAAATGCTTCTTATTATTTACTCTTACATGTGAAGCAATCTTTGGCTAAATATTTTTGTCAGGGATTGGACTCAAACTTTAATTTTTGCTCATTGTCGGTTCTTATTTTCTCTTTGTGCATGCACAGCAAATGACCACAGAGGCTTTCGTGTCCTAAGAGAACCTTTCCCTCTCGGTCCCTTGAACCCTGCACCCACAAATTAACTGCATCTGAAAGCATTGAATTCTTCTGCGCGTGCACAGAGAATGACCACACAATTGCTTGTGTCCGAAAAATGTGGCCGGTTACTATTTCCGACAGCCATCTTCACTACAACTGTCCAGTGCGCATAATATGTTTAAATTTATACAAAATGCATTATAGATTATAGCACTTTACCTAATAATATAATGGAGAAATTACTGTCTGAAATTGTTGTAAGAAGGGCACGTGCCCCTAAAGGCCGGCTGCAACTGTATATATCATGTACTTCGTCTTCAGAGCTTGTCCAATCACATTTAAATTCATTAGTCCAAAAGTAAATGGTGTTCAATGATAGTGCAGAGTCCACATCAACTTCATCTAATTCTGTTTTCATTTGTGCAGCAAATAAAATGTTTTCTAACAGCACAAAACTCGGTTTTTTCCACTTGACCAATTCAGTGGCTATCAGCAATGTTTTATATGATGCTTTGTATTACCAACCATGAAGCCACAACAAAAATACTCCTTTTCTTTCATAGAAATTTACCAGAATTATCAAACCACCTTGTAACTTCAAGTAAATATGTAATGCCAATGTTCATCTCAATTAACGTGCAGATAGAAGAATAAGCTTTTTAACCTAATTGCATCATATTTAAATGTCCATACACCTAACAAAGAAATTCATTTAAATTTCCTAACTTTAGGGTGGTAACAGCTTAATGCTAAAAATCAGATCCAAAGAGCACTTTAGAAAACTAAAACAAGAAGATAAATCAGCAGTAGCATTTCACTTCTGGAAAAAAAAAACATAATCTAGATCAAAATCCAAAATTACTAAAAGCCATGTCCGTCCACAATGGGAAAACATCCTCATATGGAAAAACAAAGATTACCTAATAAACTTTGAAATCCCGCCAGTAGACTACTTAGTTAATAATTTTGCCACCAGAGAAGAGAATACAAGCAAATGCAACCCAGCAACAACTGTTGGACCCGTGAACTTGAAAATGGAAACAAGCGTAGTCTCTCGTAATAAAATGTAAGTGACGTAGTGTTAAAAATACCAACTCAACAAATTAATATCACATATAATTTGACCGTCACTGTTACTAAATTCCTTCAAACATCAATCAGCTTATAAAAGCATTTAAAATCATTCAATTACTATTTGTGTGCACAATATTAAAAGCATAAACTAGCTAGTTGTTCAATAAGTCTTTACAAACACCACTATTTGCAGTAAAAGGTTATACACTGTACCATAAAGTATATAGCATTAATTATGTTGTTATGATTCAACAGTTTTTGTCAGAATATATATTTTATTTGTCATGTAAATATTTTTAATGTATAACATTTTAAAAAAAAATTGTTAGAGCCATTATTTTTGAAAAAAAATAATAATAATAATAAAAAAATTTGAAACCTTCTCCACGTAAAGGGTAGTTTGTTGTAGGAGGATTTTATTGAAAATCTTTGTGTTGCATTCTTGGAAGACATTGAAATGAAATACAAAGTTTGGTATTTAATGGACTTTTTGTTTTTGAGCTAAGCTGCCGACACACACATTTTTCTGAAATGCTTTTTATTGAGGGGGTCTCAAAACAAGTTTCTGGTGACATCTTGGTATCAAATTTTTGGGTGGAATACACTACTATAAACATTGTACTTACATGCTAAATAAGTTAAATTATAAACATGAGGTTAATCAGCCAGTATTGTGTAATGCTGGTAAGTAAACCAGAATTACTACTAATTCTTAAGCTTTTTAACAAAATTTCATCAGCTTATGATGGCTACTACAGGAAATATTCCAAGTTTGTTTGTACAATTCTGTAAAACATTTCATTTACAAAATACATTTATAAACAATGTGATTTTAAGATCCTTATATAAAAATAATTTCTACAATATTTAGTATCTCATCATTTTCAAAATGTTACGTCTATTTCTAGGATATAGTTTTACGGTTCTGTTAATTATAAATTCAATTATGTATCAAAAACTGCATATTTGCTATTTTAATGTTTTGCATAATGTAAGCTTTATATTTAGGAATGCTCATTTGAAAGAATTTTTCAATAGCTTCAATCTCTTATGTTTTATTTCTTACACAAATATGCAAACAAGGAAGGAGAGATTCAGTTGTCAGTTCAGTTTTGGAGGAAATAATAAACAATGACACAGGTCGTAATCACGTGATCCAAACTAAAAAATATTAAGTTCAGTTTTCAGATTGGAGGAAAGTGAGCCTTTAGAGTTGGTCTCTTTTATACATCAAAGTTTAAAAGAAAGTCAGTCCTACATGGCCACAGTAATATACACCTCAACACTCATAGACTCACATCAGGAATACAAACAGCTAAATCACAAAAAGTTTAGAGTCATTTAACGCTCACTATTAATGAATACTTCTAGCTTGTTCCACACATCACAAATTAAATAACTATAAATCATTATTATTACTATTATCTTAGCAACCATATTTCTCTTATGCAGATACTCTTTGTCATTACAGGTCCCATTCTGCAGAAGTAGGACGGAGACTGGCGCTGGCACAAAACTATTTTGGATTTTTCTTTTTACAAATTCTGTATATTAATATATAAACTCAAATGTAACAAAATTTCTTTGTATTTTGATGATGCCATAGAATCTGTATTTCTTCAGGCTGATAATAAATCTTTCTATTAACTGGTTGCATTTTTTCATTTGTAAAGTTGGTATGGATTAGCAACGTTACGCTTATTTGTTAAATAAATCGAACCAAGCACTATAATATGGAAATCTCAAGAACATCAACCATTTATCTGGCACACATTTACCATGTAATTTTGGTGGAATATATAGTACAGGAGAAATTTTGTTTTCCTCCTTTCAAAATACTATTATATAGTTATTCAATAGCAAAAGAGTGAGATGAAAATTACGTTACAGTTATTGTGCTGTCTGGCTGAAGATGAAGATGCTGGGTACAGGAGACAAGGATGGAGTCTGAAAACAGTTATTGTAATTATGTTTCATTAATAGCTTGAGCAATAACGCTACAACAAATTAGTTAAAAATCCTTATTCTTGTATCTACATCATGATAATCAAGATAAGCATTAACAGAAACTTGCTTCCTTGTAAGTAGAAGGGAATACACTAGGATAAAGCGATTGAAATTTATTTCTTTGCATATTCCTGTACAAGAAAAGTTTTAAGTATTTTAAAATTGAAACCAATCATAAGGAATGTTCTAGAAATGGTCCACGCCATGAAAAAAATCTGATGTGTTATTAGTATAAGTATTTTAAAGCTAAAACTAAAAACAAGGAATATCTCAAAAACAATCAACTCAGGAAAAAAATGAATATAACATAAATTATAAATTGTATGTTTTAAAATGCTCTACATTTTTTGCGTGGTAAGTTTTTGTCCATCTTTTACAGTTTAGCGGTTATGTAAAATTTACCCAGAATAAAGAGGTCTTTAGAGACTATTCCCAGAAAATTCATGATATACATTTAATTTGACACTAAACTATATTTAATATACAATATTTTAATCAAAATCATTAGAGCCATTTTTACGAAAATCAAAATTTTGGAACATTTTTCCATGTAAAGGGTAGTTTGGGGTGGGGGAATTTTCTTGAAAATCTTCGTGTCACATCCTTGGAAGATATTATACCTAAATACTAAGTTTGGTATTTAACGGTCTTTTTGTTTTTGAGCTATGTTGTCCACAGACACTCAGACTCAGAGACAGACACACACACATGGACCTTTCTTTAAAAATGCTTTTTTTTTTGTTCTGGGGGTCCTAAAAAACGGGCGAAATTTTGATATCAAATTTTTGGGTGGAATACAAGACTTCCTCTATACAGCATGTACATAGTACGTGTAGAGAAAGTAAAAATGTATGTGACATAATCTAACAAGATTTACATTTTTAGTTATTACCCATATCTTGCAGTTTACCAGCAGAATGAAGATGTCTTCAGACGCTGAATGCAGAAAATTCAATTTCATTTGTCATGTAAGTACAGTGGAACCTCACTTATACGTGGAGACTACTAAAATACTGTATAAATGAGAAAACATGTAACTGATTTTCTCTTCTGGTATGGACCTCATCCAGAATTATTATTCTTTCACCAAGAGTTCTTGATTTCTTCCTTACTGGTTGATATTCACACATGTTTCTTCATAAAATAGATAAGTGTCTGTTGGAACGATATGACAACAATGAAAACAGCACACTAGCAGTATTCGAGCAGAGAAGTGACTGTTGGAACCAAGGTTAATACATTGTTGGAATGATATGACAACAATGAAACAGCACAATAGCAGTACTCGAGCAGAGAAGTGACTCTTGTAACTAAGGTTAATACATTGTTGGAACGATATGACAACAATGAAACAGCACAATAGCAGTACTCGAGCAGAGAAGTGTCTGTTGTAACTAAGGTTAATACATTGTTGGAACGATATGACAACAATGAAACAGCACAATAGCAGTACTCGAGCAGAGAAGTGACTCTTGTAACTAAGGTTAATACATTGTTGGAACGATATGACAACAATGAAAACAGCACACTAGCAGTACTCGAGCAGAGAAGAGTCTGTTGTAACTAAGGTTAATACATTGGTGGAATGATATGACAACAATGAAAACAGCACAATAGCAGTACTCGAGCAGAGAAGTGTCTGTTGTAACTAAGGTTAATACATTGTTGGAATGATATGACAACAATGAAAACAGCACAAATGCAGTACTCGAGCAGAGAAGTGTCTGTTGTAACTAAGGTTAATACATTGTTGGAATGATATGACAACAATGAAAACAGCACAAATGCAGTACTCGAGCAGAGAAGTGACTGTTGTAACTAAGGTTAATACATTGTTGGAATGATATGACAACAATGAAAACAGCACAATAGCAGTACTTGAGCAGAGAAGTGTCTGTTGTAACTAAGGTTAATACATTGTTGGAATGATATGACAACAATGAAAACAGCACAATAGCAGTACTCGAGCAGAGAAGTGTCTGTTGTAACTAAGGTTAATACATTGTTGGAATGATATGACAACAATGAAAACAGCACACTAGCAGTACTCGAGCAGAGAAGTGACTCTTGTAACTAAGGTTAATACATTGTTGGAATGATATGACAACAATGAAAACAGCACAATAGCAGTACTCGAGCAGAGAAGTGTCTGTTGCAACTAAGGTTAATACATTGTTGGAATGATATGACAACAATGAAAACAGCACACTAGCAGTACTCGAGCAGAGAAGTCACTCTTGTAACTAAGATTAATACATTGTTGGAATGATATGACAACAATGAAAACAGCACAATAGCAGTACTCGAGCAGAGAAGTGTCTGTTGTAACTAAGGTTAATACATTGTTGGAATGATATGACAACAATGAAAACAGCACAATAGCAGTACTCGAGCAGAGAAGTAACTGTTGGAACCAGGATTAATACATTGTTGGAACGATATGACAACAAACCAGGCAATTCCAAGGCTATACACAGCAAGCATACCACCATATGTGGCTACATTTTGTGTATGGGGACCAGAAAAAGTGACACATTGCCAAAAAAACGAATAATTGAGCAAATTTTACTGTATATATGCGAAAAATGTTGAACTGAATAACGTAGAGGCAAGTTTCAACTGTATCTTAAAGCTTTAACACTAGGATTAATTAAGTAGTAATGTTTTGTTTGATGCATGCACACAAATAGCATTTTTTTTTCTTAATGCCCTTTAACTGGTTGGTGATATCGGACTTGACTCACACTAAGCAACATTCAAACTCTTGACCTCTTGAATGAGAGGCAGTGAGCATTATTTATTTTATTATGAAAACTAAATATTGAGGGTAGTGTGTCTGTCTTACATTCAGAGCAAATCTCCGAGTTACCCACATTATGGTTTTTTGTCAAGTAACTTTAAGCTCCAGACTTGGAGATCACTCATTTTATTTATCATCCAATATCACCAACAGGTTAAATACAAAAATTAATAAATATTCAGATTAAGTACAATAGTGATAGTAACAAAAACTCAACACAAATTGTCTGTTTTAACAAGATCTACATTTTTTTGTGCAGTAATTTTTTGTCTATCTCTTTCAGTTTACCAGTGATGCAAAATTAAGAAAAATTCATCCAGAATAAAGAGATCTTTAGAGGCTGTTCTCAGAAAATTCAACATATACATTTTATTTGTGTTGTGAATAATTTTAACATACCGTTTTTAATGAAAATCGTTAAGAGCCATTTTGAGAAAAACAAAATTTTCAAAAATGTTTCCATGCAAAGAGAAGATAATAAACTTAAATACCAAGTTTGGTGTTTAACAGTCTTTTAGTTTTTGAGCTATGCTGTCCATAGACACACATGGATCTTTTTCTAAAAGTGCTTTTTTTGGAATCAGGGGGGTCTAAAAATATAAATATTTCCAGTGAAATTTCAGTATTGAATTTTTGGGTGCATTACAATATCTTCTCTATGTATTTATGTAGGTAGTACATGTAGAGAAAGTAAAGTGTTGATTAATGATCATGTCAGAGCATATTGTATAATGACAGCAAATCTCAACTCACCATTACAACAAATGTCTCTTGTCAGTGATACCAACTGTACTCCTAAAGTCTGCCACTCTTCTCCATTCTCTGTTGACATAAATATATAAACATTAGCAACTGTATATAAAATTGTGTTGATTATTTACACACATGTCAGCCATTCTGTAAAATTAAAAGTCGCTACAAAGAACCACTCTTAACAATACTGGTACTATCCGACATTCTCAAGTCTTCCATTCACATCACTTTCTCTACCTGTTCTGCAAACAAAGTAACCTTATAAAACATTTTTCTTCTATTTACTTCATGCTAATCAATATAAACATTAACAGAAATTGTCGTAATTACTGGCTTCCTTGAAAGTAGAAGTGAATAAACTAGGCTAAAGTGATAGTCAAATGTTTTAAAAACATGTTGCTAAGTGACACAACTGAAATTCATTTCTCTTTGCATGGCCAAGAGTAGAACAAACGAATGATTACTTTCATTTGAGAAAAGTAACTATTTTAAAATTAAAGCAAATATAAAAAATAAACTCAGAAATAGTTCACTCTACAAAAAAAAGTATATGAACTCTACAAAAAAAAGTATGTATAATTGTGTTTTGTAAGGTATCTACATTTTTTATACAGCAAGTTTTTGTCTATCTCTTACGGTTTGCCAGTTATACAAAAGTTGTCCAGAATGAAGAGGTCTTCAGAGTCTAGATCCAGAAAATTCACAATATAAATTTAAAATAAGAACTGAACCCATGTCTCAGTCATGTTAAATACCAGGCCATAATATCGCGTGAACCAATCAGAGGTTAGCTTCATCCCAGCTCTTATAAATACTAGTCTCCGCAAGCTCTAACCATCAGTTCACCCTGAAGACGAGGAAGATGCACTTCTTCGAAACGTTGGTGTCAAACCAAGTTTTTACCTGGCTAGAAGCCCGAGAAGATTTTGAATGAATATAAATTTAATTTCTCATGAAAGAATCTTAAAGATATGGTTTTTAATAAAGTTCGTTACAACCAATTTTGATGCTCTACATAAGCCATGTTTGCAGGGGGGGTTTCCTTGAAAATTCTCATTAACATCCTTAGAAAATACTAAGTTTGGTATTTAATCAACGTTTTGTTTCTCTCTCCTCTGACCTTTTTCAAAATTGTTATTATCAATGGGATCTAAATCAACCATTTTCTGTGAAATCTTGCTATCAAATTTTTGGATGGAATACAAACCTTCCCTACTTACTATGTACATTGTTCATATATGCCATAGAAAGTAAAACTGTATTTGTGAAGCCTGCAAGTTACACAACCCTATTGTAATAACTTATTTTTCTTGTGATATGAAATTGCTATTACAGTCTGTCACTCACAACATACTTATCCAGGGAGTTAGATTAATACACAACAATGCTGTAATGAACATTTCTGTCATTTATTTCTGTTACACAACACCAAAACAATTTCCCTCTGCTGTGTAATAAAAACAATAGAAGGTAAGAGTCTTTTTTTTTCTTTAAAATACAGTTCCTGAGGCTTGTTGGGACTCTGGCGCGTTTTCCTTTTTCTTCTTTTTTTCCAACATTTCTTTTGTTCTATTTGATTACCGTTTTTGCTGCTAATACAGACACACATACACCCATGCCAAGGCAGGACTCGAACCCACAGCGAGCCTGGCCATGGGGACTGGCAGACATCTTGGAATTTGTTGCATTTAGCAACTAAATCTTTATTCTTAACATCATTAGGAAGCCTTAACAAAATTGAACCTTATAGTCTAGGAGTAAAATATCTTGATAGCTACTCAGGTTTCTGGGTCAAGATGTTGCTCTTTATTTTATTAAATAATAAAGTTGGTAATGTAACATCAGACAAGCAACTTGGCTCATGTTTATGACGCACATTAAATTAGCCTTAGAATCTACACATCACAAAGTTCTACAATAGACCTACAGATGGCAGTGTGTCTGACAGCTCTATGCTAATATTACTCAAATTAAATTTTGGTGACTCTAAATACAGTTGAATAGTAATTAACAGGGCAAGACATTCAATGATCTATAGTTTTGTAAAAAATGCAAGATGAAGAATACATTTATGACCTAAAAATTATAAAAATTGTGCAAAAATTTCAAAAAAATCTGATGTGTTCCATTCACATGACGTTCTCTAAATCTCTGCAACAAATTATTGTTAAAAAGCTTATTTTTCTAACTTTTAAATGCTAATCAAGAGAAATTAACAGAAATAGTGTTATTACTTGCTTCCTTGTAAGTAGAAGTGAAATAAAGGAGTAGCATAGGATAAAGTGATAGTCAAAAGCTGGTTGCTATGTGACTGAAATTCATTTGTTTGTATCGACAGTAGTTGACAAATTCCTGTACTGGGTTTCAGATCTGAACACACTAATATTTTCAATACTATTAAATCCGGATTGTCTGTGGAAGTTTTGCCATGAGATTATCACATTTGGTATACAGCATTACTTAGTTCACATTTGTTCCTAAGAAAAAGTTAATACATTTCAGTTTACTACTTTTAAAGGATTGTGACAACGAAGTGATACTTGATTCCTGAAAGGAATGCATTTTTAATTACTTTAAACCATTGGAGCAGGGAAAGGACAATTTAAATGCAATTTTTTTTTATTTATTTATGTTGGTAACACCACTTGGCTTTTCTTCAAAAATTTCTTCTGGAGTGGTACTTTGGTTTTTGTCATTAGAGCCACCTTATAGTTACTTACTCGCCTGTTAATAACCTTTAGGGACCTAAGCCGCAAAGCATAACCCAGGGATTTGTGGAGCTAAAACCCCAATGATCAGAAGAAGAGATCAAAACCTTGGCCATCCAGAGCATTTCACATCTGAACAACTTAATGTTTTCAACACTTTCAAATATGGATCACCAGTAGAAGTTTCAGCCTAGCATTAAACAGATTATAATTTCATAAAAAATACTTGTTATAAAGTGCACAATATTGAAACATTCTTTCTGAATTTCGATGATGATGTTACTCCTACACAAGTACCAAGAAGTACGGAAGGGTAGTGTCAGAGTTTACTTAGTCGAATTCGTGATCTAAATTAAAACCCTAATAAGAGCAATCTCTAACCTTACTTCTATTCCTGGCTACGAAAACGGAGACAAACATTCTCCGCCGGGAACTTGGATAGCAATAGCACTACACTATTTAGCTGCCATATCTGTTTCATTATATGTGCTCGAATAATAATGGGGTGTCATTATCACTTTGTTGCTACGAGACAAACCACCACCATAAGTAGTTACTAAAACAATAGAACATACACTTTCTTAATGCCATTACTTGGCCATTGCAGTCGTTTACAAAACGACAGATACTTTAAATAACGTGTAACGAACTACATTTGCAATTAGGAAATGAAGTAAAAGAACTTAGAAATCGTGCGGGACCCAGTAGTCCAAGTCCTACCGTAAATGCGTTTGTGATTGCTTACCGTGAACAAATTCCAGTAGTTCTTCAGTTTTACTTTTTATGTAACTAAAAACATTGTACAGATCGTTCCACTGGTTTAGGAGGCGCGAGAGCTTTCGAAAATGGCGCTCATTATTTAAGTGCGACGGAATTGTTGAAGTGATGTCATAATCCAAGTCGATATGGTCCATACTCAATTAATAATAGGAGTTTTCATCAAAACAATAATTAGAATACAATAAATACACTCGAACTAATAAATAATATTATTTAAACAAGAAATATTGTTTCAGTCTCACAGCAACGAATACACAAAACGGAAATTCACATCGAGAAACGCAAATATATAGGCATGATGTAGGTTATGGTAACGGAGCATGGCAGGGATTCAAGGTTATGTAGCACGGCCAATACAACCTTATAACAACATTAATCTCGCTATTACATTCTTCTGCTCGTAGAAAGTCGAAGTTTTAATATAGAAGGATACACGGCTGAGGCGTGGTTATTACAAGTAGAGGAGCAGAGAACAGAGCATAACCAAAGGATCTGTTAGGTCAAAACTTTAATAATCAGAAGAAATCAAAGCTTCAAATCTGTACATGTTAACATTTTCAACACCTTCAAATCCGGAACTCCTGTGGAAGTTATACCATGGAATGGAATTTTTGCCACTGATGACGATTGTAACATTTAGTATTCAATATTATTTAGTTCACACATCGTCACCCTAATTCGCAAACCTAGTTACTCCACTTTTTTGTCAGTTTTACATTTTTGTAGCATCTGTTGACGAAATATTGGATCCTTCTGTGTATTATTATGATACCATCTGTTCTTCAAATTTTTGAATTACAAAATTTGCATAATTCGTATCTCCTCTGAATATATTCTTACTTAGCAAAGCTTGGGACTCCACCTAGCCGTAGTATTACTGCGGATGTCCTACTGAAGATGTATTATGCCTACATCTATTCTCGTGCCAATTACGGCATTATACTTTGGGGTAAACATTCTTTGGCACATAACATTTTTATTTCGCAAAAGAAGGCCGTGAGAATAATTTGTGGAATTCATTTTAAACATCATTGTAAACCACTTTTTATTGAATTAGGCGTTATGTCTTTTCCATCGATGTAAGTGCTAAGTTGCCTCTTATATGTAAAAAAATATATATATATATATAAATAGCTTTGTAATTTGTTCAAATATTTGTAACTATTCAACACAAAATAGTTCAAATTTAAGAATCGAAGTACTCCAAAATTCAGAATAGTTACTTAGCATTTTCTTATGCTCTACCACCAAGAATAAGAGAACTGCCTCACCTAATCTTTAAGAGGACCATGCGCCATACATTGGTGGCTAATTCAATATATGGTGTTAATGATTTCCTTAGTGTTGATATTTAAGCTTTTATTGAACTTGACGTTGCTATACTGCAACACTGTTTCCAGCAATAAAGATTATCTATGCTATTTTATACATATAAACTCTTAACTCTCTCATACTTTTATAGCTAATTTATGTAGCTCGGTGTTTTAGTTGCATCAAGTTCCAATATTTCAGAATTAAAGAATACAGGATGACTACAAACCCAGAGAAAACATATGCTTTCCATCCAGTTGATATTGCTAAACGCGGATTCCCTTTAGTAAATTTACGCGAATAGTAATTTAGTTTTTTCCTTCTCCTGAAAATTTACAATTTTTGGACATGAGGGGTTTCTGCATCAAGCGATTCAAATAAATTCGAACTAATAAATAATATTATTTAAACACAGGAACAGAAATATTGTTCATGTCTCACCGCAACGAATACACAAAACGGAAATTTACATCGAGAAATGCAAAGATATAGGTTATGGTAATGGAGCATGGCAGGGATTTGAGGTTAGGTAGCACGGCCAATACAATCTTATAACAACATTAATCTCGCTATTCCGTTCTTCTGTTCGTAGAAAGTCAAAGTTTTGTTTAATACAGAAGCATACATAGCCAAGGCGTGGTTATGACAAGTAGAGGAGCAGAGAACAGAGCAGAACCAAAGGGTCTGTGAAGTAAAAACTTTAATAATCTGAAGAAGAAGAAGAAGAAGTCGGAGCTTTGGCAATGAGCGGATTTCAAATCTATACACGTTAACATTTTCAATATCTTCAAATCTGGATCGCCTGTGGAAGTTATACCATGGAATGGAATTATCGCCAATGATGACGATTGTCCCATTTAGCATTCAACATTATGTAGTTCACACATCGTCACCCTAATACGCAAACCTCGTAACTCCACTTTTTTGTCATTTTTGTAGCATCTGTTGCCAAAATATTAGATCTTTCTGTGTATTGAGTATTATGATGCCATCTTACTTAGCATTTTCTTATGCTTTACCACCAAGAATAAGAGAACCTAATATTTAAGAGGACCATGTGCCGGACATTGGTGGCTAATCCAATATAGAGTGTTAATGAATGTTTTAGTCTTAATTTCTAAGCTTTTATTGTACTTGACGTTGCTACACTGTAACACTATTTCCAGTAATGAAGATTATCTATGCTATTGTATACATAAAATCTCGTAACTCTGTGTACTCTCATAGCTTTATAGCTAATTTATTTAGCTCGGTGTTTTAGTTGCATCGTTTTTCATTTATCTATTTTACAATTCCTGATGCATTACAGCCGTGATTATTTAGTTTGTAGTGTCGCGCTGTACAAGTAAGTCATACATTAGAGCAAGACTCATTGGTAATTCTGCATTAGGGCTCTAAATATTATTCCGTCTGCTAGGTGGAGTACCAACATTGGAATACTGTGCTAGGGGCCAGCTTTAACCACAAGCCTACTACCACAACGAAAAGTGCAATATAAAAGGTTTATTTTAATTAATATGAAGTAGATAGAAAAATAATCTTTCGTAGGAATAGTTTCCAAAAGCCAAATAAAAATGAATAGATATATATGATATTCTCTGTTAGTTTTTTAACGTCCACCATTTTCACTCTCACCTGCTGATGGTGATCGATGAATATATTGTTATTAAAATAAGAACTGAATATTATTGTTTTGTTATTGTTGTTATTACTATTATTATTGTCATCATTAATCATTTTATTTACATTTCAAAATAAGTGGTTAATCTCGAGTGATAGTTTTAATAAAATTCACATGCAGGGAAATGGAGTAATTATGGTTAAAGCAAAACTACCCACTACAATCAGGAAATCGAACTAGGGACCTCTGTGCAAAATACAGTTAACTAAAGGGAAACAAATCTAAGATTTTATATTCCCTGCCAAATTACACATATATCAGTTTGGGGTTATTTCTTGTGCAGTTTGCATATGCTTGATTTTAAATTACTATCTGTGTTTTGAACACAATCCGCACATTTCACTTTACTTTCCCACTACATTCATATGTAGCTGGCACCGAGCGGATACAGTGTTCCAAAGTTGTTACTCCACCTAGCAGACGAATACCATTTAGAGCCCTAATGCAGAATTACCCACTCACTTCCTTGCAGCCACGCGTTGGTAGTCCAAGGAAATAACACCCAGACCTAGCAACAGATACAATAACAGACCAAATCAGAGAACAAAGAAAAAGCGTGGCAGCAGCAAATTGAAATAAGTGAGAGTGAACATGATGAGGTCTTAGGACAATTAATTTGACACAAGAGGAATTAATTCCCAAAGCAAGCAATGGCAGCCATTGTAGCAGCAACTCTACATTTTTCACAAAAAGCTTCCTCAGAGAAAATATGAGGAAATTGAGAAAGTCTGTTTGACAGAAAAGTTTCATATATCCATTATTTAGTGACATGATTCAGAAAACAGAAGAAAGTAATGTTCAAGAAACTCCAGAAAAGGTCTGATGTGCTCCATTCAAATTTCTCTACATATCTGTAACAAATTATTGTTAAACAGCTTATGATTCTGTTTACTTCATGCTAATCGAGAAAAAAATTAGCAGAAATAGTCTTATTACTTGCTTCCTTGCTATGTGACAAGCTTCTTTTTCTAAAAATGCTTTTTTTTGGATTCAGGAGTCTTAAAACATGCATTTCCAGTGAAATCTCTGTATCAAATTTTTGGGTGCAATACAATACCTTCTCTATACACTATGTAGAGAAAGTAAAAACAGCATCAAGTGATTAGTTCTACTTGAAAGATCAATCAAAATAAAAGTATTTGGGAAATGGACAAGTCCTATAAAAGAAAATCAAATGTGGGTGGGCAGACAAGGTACAATGTGGGTAGAGAAGGCCGTAAAGCCCCATTGCCAATGTTCAGATTGCGATAATGTCGTCTAGTGTTAACTGCTCACAGAAAAATCACTTTCAAAAGCTATTTGGAACATGGAGTGGAAGGAGAGAACTGCTTGTGTTGTCAATTTAATGGAAAACATGCCACAGCAAAGGGAATGGAAAATGGGCTATCAAGGAAACATTATTTTCTCAAATTTCAGTGAGTAAAGGTGTAATTATGTTTTTGCATACTTTTGGACCAGGAGAATGGACAGGAAGCTAAGTCATCAGAAGAACAAACAAATAAAGAAACCATCGAAGAAAACTGTTCCTTTTAAAATTCTAATATGGAATCACATGTACAGAAGTACTTGGAAATCCAAACAGCAGCTTATAAAGATGACTGCTACGTCCATCAGCAATTTGAAGAGAAACAATTGCGTTTGTTTCATCCTAAGAAGGATGATATGGCATATTCAACTAGAACAAAAGACAGCTGAGGCTAGAGAAGAAAAAGAATAACATAAATGCTCTGCTCAGCTTGACAATTTTCTCTTGAAGAACAAAGATGGCTGTTGCTATTTATGGCACAAAGTAAGGGTAGAGTTACTTCACATGAAGTTTCCAACGTAACGGTTCATTTTCTCAGTGTCCAATGATTTTGTACAGTGATGACTGCTGTTAACAAAACAGCTATCAATTTCAGCCGTTCTTTTGTAACAGATGTAACATTCACATGCCTTTTCAGCAACTCAATAAAAAGACAATTACATTATTTAAATGTAGGAACTTTGTTTAGGGCATTATGTACACTTCTGAAAATGTTTGTGTCCTCTGCATCGAGTTTTGACTGTGTAAAGGATCTGAGAAGATTTGCGCCATGCAGATTGGTATTTTGGTCAATCTCTGTTAATGTTTTGAAGTAAAACAGTAATACATAACAAACTGTGTAAAGGGATTTTCCTACTCCACAAGTACAGTTTAAGAGTTACAAAATATTATTTTTGCTGTAACGGATGTCACTAGTGACAATATTATTTTCCATTCTTCTTAGTTTAATAAATTCTTACTTATATGTATTGAAAATAACATGGATAACATATTTGAATGGAAAATAAAACCACTTCCAACTTGCACTGTTAGCAAACTTGGCACTGTGAATGTATATTACATTTTCATTACAGTTTACACAAACTTAACCAATAATATTTTAGGAACAGTTCTGCAAAATTATAAACTGAACAAAGAAAAATAATCTTTCATGTTCAACACCCATCTATTGGTTGAAGGAATTCATGCAGTACTCGCTGTCCATTTGTTTTCACTTTTGGTTCCTCCAGAGTATCTCCAAAGGGAAGTATTTATGGGTAATATATATTCTGGTCGAAGACTATAAGATTTAGATTTTGAGATGAAGGTTTCTTGAGTTCTTCACATGATGTCTCTTATCATATGTCCTATTTGCTTCAGACCCTGGGACCTGTCTTGATTGTGGTAGAATCTCCAACTTTACTAACACAATCTTTTGTTAGTTCTCAATTATAAGTTGCTTCTTTCCTGCACTTTTAGCAAGTGTATTCTTCACTTTCTCACTCCTGGACTACGACAGGTACCTAGAAGGGAACCATCACCCTCTATGGTCTTTGTCTTAATGAAGCTTTTCTTCTTTTCAGTGAGTAGGCCTTCATTAGACATACATTCTTCCTTCAACTCTTTGCATTCTGTTCCGGTTTTTATCTTTGTTTAGATATTCCTTCCAGTTTTACTTTCTATAGTCCCATATGTAAAATGTACATAGGGTTAGAGAAGATATTGTAATGCACCCAAAAATGTTTTACCGAGAATTCACAAGAAATATACGCATTGGGGTCCCGTTAAATACCAAACTTGATATTTAAGCTAAGTATCTTCCAAAGATGTGACACCAACATTTTCAGAAAATTACCCTCACCCCACCGCGAACTACCCTTATATAAAAAAAAAATCAAAAGTATTGTTTTTCTCAAATATGGCTGTAACGATTTTGATCAAAATATCGCATATTAAAGATATTTATATGACAAAAAAAAAATGTTATTTTGAACTTTCTGGCAATAGCCTCTCAAGAGCTCTTTATTTAAGAAAAGTTTTTACATAACTGTTAAAACGTAAGAGATAGACAAAAACTTAATACACAAAAAATTATGTTATCTTTAAAATGCACAATTTGTCATACATTTTTTAGGTATTTGTTATTGTTCCAATTTTAAACGTCTCACGTGGTTTACTCCTGACCCTTGCAACGAGAACCGAATTTGAACTGCTTCATGTAGTGACAGCTTTTAAAACATTTGACTATCACTTTATCCTAGTGTATTGCCTTTTACTCAAAAGGAAGCAAGTAATTAGACAATTTCTGTTAATGTTTATTATGAAGTAGATAGAAGAATAATCTGATAGTTACAGAGCTGTAGAGAAAGTCATGTGAACGGAACACATCAGACTTTTCGTGTAGTAAGCTTTTGCCTATTTGTTACAGTGATTCCGAATAAAGAAGTGTTCAGAATATTCGAGATACACATTTTATTTACCATGTAAATGTCTTAATGAAAATCGTTGGAGCCATTTTGGAAAGGTTAGTTTGCGGTGGGGGTATTTTTGGATTGAGGCGAACCTAAAACATGTATTTGCTTGTCTATGTAGAGACCTTTGACGGACACACCCGCTCTTTATTACTCACGATATTTTATATACCACAGCACCTACCCCAACTTGTTTGTTTATGAGAAATGTAACAAAAGATGTTCCTCTAATGGTTTTACTTCAATACATCATTAGAGCCACTTTGTAGTTACTTACTGGTCTCTTATAAAGTTTTAGGGCCCTAAGCCGCAAAGGGATGTTTTTATAAGTGCAGGACTGCCGAACGACGACATGGGATCTATGAATGATTCCAACAAGTCAATCTCACGTCTCTTCAACATTTACAAATGTGGATCGGCTGTGGAAGTTCTACTCACCACTTAAACCACTTCTAAAGAGAGCTGTTTGTGATGCAACCATCGCATACTTTTACTTTCTCTACACGTCTATGTACATAGTGTATAGAGAAGGTATTGTATGGTATCCAAAAATTCAATACAGAGATTTCACCGGAAATACATGTTTTGAGAGCCCCTGAATCCAAAAAAAAATTTACTTTATCTACACATACTATGTACATTGTGTGTAGCCAAGGTATTGCAATTCACCCAAAAATTGTATGTTTGTGTGTATCTGTCCAAGTGTCTGTGAATACGATAAGTCAAAAACGAAATGTCGGTAAATTACCAAAGTTGGTATTTAAGATTAGTAGCATCTTCCAGGGATGTGACACAAAAAATTTGAGAAAAATCCCCGCCACCCCAAACTACACTTTACATGGAACTTTTTTGGAAAATTTTAATTTTATCAAAAATGGCTATAATTATTTTAAACAAAATATCATATATTGAAGATATTTAGCCCACAAATAAAATGCATATCTTGAATTTTCTGGGAATAGCCTCTGAAGACTACTTTATTCTGGACGAATTTTACGGAATTTTGCATAGGTACTAATCCATAATATCTGGAAAAAAATTGACCACACAAAAAGTGTAGAGCACTTTAAAACATACAAGTTATGTTATATACATTTTTCATGGAGTTGATCGTTTTTATAATATTCCTTTTTATTGGTTGCAGCTTTGAAAAACTTATACTTTTCTCATATAGGAATTTGTCAACTGCTGTCCATACAAACAAAGGAACTTCAGTCACATAGCTATGAGTTTTTGACTATCACTTTAACCTATGCTACTCCCTTATTTCACTCCTACTTACAAGGAAGCAGGTAATAAGACTATTTCTGCTAATTTTTTCTGAATTAGCATGAAGTAAATAGAAGCATAAGTTTTTTAACAATAATTTGTTTTAGAGATGTAGAGAAAGTCATGTGAATGGAACACATGAGATTTTTAGAAAAAGGTCCCCCTGTCTCTGTGGGCAGCATAGGTCAAAAATGAAAAGTCCCTTAAATAGCAAATTTGATATTCAAGTTCCATATCCTCCAAGGATAAGAGACAAATATTTTCAAAAAAATCCCCCAACTTCAAACTAGAAGCTAAAAATTTTGCAAATGTTGATTTTCTCAAAAATGGCTGAAACGATGTTTATTAAAATGTCATATATTTAAGATATGTTTATGAACAAAGGAAATGTTTATCTTGTTTTTTCTGAAGACCTCTTCATTCTGGATGACTTGTATATAACTGGTAAACCGTAAAGATAAAAAAAAATTGCCACACAAAAACAATTAGAAATTGTTGTTATATACATTTTTGTGTAGAGATATCCTGAGCGTTGTGTTTTATACTTTAACCTGATTGGTCATATCCGACGATGAATGAGCTCAAATGATCTCGGGGTCCATGACCTTAAAGTTACTCGACATTCGTCTTCTCAGTGTAAGGGAAAAACCTTATCTGAGTAACTCGCGACCTGTTGAATGTAAGGTAGACAGGATACTACCCACGTGGGTAGCTCAATTCTTCACCATCTACCAATGCCTCCAATCACGGAGTCGATCTAATGTGTTCCACTCACATGACTTTCTCTAGCTGTTACACTAACAACTTTTCTTACAAAAGCTTATCCTTCTAGTTACTTGATGCTAATCGAGATAAACATCCAGAATGAAGAGGACTATTCCCAGAAAATTCAAGTTAATTATGCACTTCATTTGTTTTGAAAATATCTTAAAACATATGGTATATTAATCCAAATGTTAGTGCTATTTTTGAGAAATCAGCATTTTCGAAAAATCTTCCATGTAAAGGGTAGTTTGGGGGTTTTCTCGAAAACCTACGTGTTGCAGACGTAGAAGATGCTGAAATTAAATATGCTTGGTATTTAACAGACTTTTCATTTTTAAGTAACACGTTCAATGGCACACGGACTTTTTTTTAAAATCGTTTTATTATTAGTATACAATGGTTTCACCACTTGGCATTACTTCTATACGCGGGTAGTTTTGTTAATTCGTCATTAGAGCCGCATTGTAATTACTTACTGGTCTGTTATAAACATTTAGGGCCCTAAGCCGCAATGCGTAGCCGAGGGATATTTTTTATAAGTTGAGGAGTGTAGCCAGTGTTTCCCAACCTTTTGAAGTTCACGGCACCCTTGGGAATAACATTAAACACCAGGGGCACCCTTCCTTGAATTAAAAGAAAATTAAGCTTAATATGTTAATTTATTGAAATATTATATAATAATGACGTACACCATAACATAATACAGTAAACTTTACTACAATCACTGAGTAAGAATACGTCAATAAATTTTGTTCCATTAATGATTAATGTGAAACTTTTGATTGATGCTTAGAGCACAGATATGTGATGTCGGGTCTTACAGTTGACAGTGAAACACGCAAATCATCCTCAAGGTTATTCAGTCTATTTCTTGCTTTGCATTTTATTGTCACCATAGCAGAGAAGGCTTGCTCGCATAGATAGGATGTTGAAAAGGGCAAACGTGCGTTAATTGCTTTCTTCTTTAGGTTAGGGTACTCCTCTCTCCGTTGAAGCCAAAAACTAGCCACCGACGCCTCACTCTTGGTGAACTTACCTTTGAGTGTGGAATCAGCGCAAAGATCAATACATTCATCTCATTCGCAAGCAGTGAAATCTATTTCCTCTGCACTATCTATGAAATCAAATGGTGAGACAACCCAGTCGAGATTCGTAGTGGAAATAGTTGGAAAGTACGCATCTATTGCATCTTGCAATCTTGATAAGTGATCACAAATGCGGTCTTTCAGTTTACCCAGATCTTTATCTCCTGCCACATTAAGAAGAGATGGAAAGTTCGACAAATCTCCTTTTTGAATTGCAGACTTCCAAGAATAAGTTTTCTTTTAAAACCTTTCATTTTATTGGTTGAGGAGATTATTGTTTCATGTCGACCCTGCATCGAAACATTCAGTTCATTCAGCTTATGAAAACTATCTGCCAGATACGACAGTTCAAAACACCAAGAATCACTTAGTAAGAGCTCATGAAATGTGTCTTGATTTTCATCCTTAACAAAAGTTTTTAGCTGTTCTTTAAGTTCGAGAAACCGGTTCAATACACGACCCCGCGACAACCACCTTACTTCTGTATGAAGTAACAAAGAGGTATGAACTGCATCCGTTGCGCGACATAACTGTTAAAAAATTCTGCACTTTAAAGGTCGAGACTTCATATAGTTCACCATTTTCACAACTTGGTTAAACACTTCAGCAAAATCTTCATTACACGCTTTCACGACTAATGCCTCTCTATGCAGAAAACAGTGAGTTATAATAATGGATGGATTTTCATTGAGAGCTCTGGCAGTAAAACCTTTAATTTTCCCAGACATAGATGATGCAGCATCTGTACATATACCACAACGGTCTTTCCATGAAAGATCATGGTCATTGAGATAGGAATTAATAGAAACGAAAATATCATGGCCTGTGGTTGTAGTCTCCAGCGGTCTACAGAACAGAAACTGTTCACTAATATCTTTTTCATCAATATATCTGATAAAACCAAGGAGTTGCGGTTTGTCACCAATATCAAGACTCTCATCTACTTGCAAAGCAAATGTTCTGTAAGTTTTTATTTTCTCCGTGACTTGTTCTTTGATATTGCATGACATTTCAGATATCCTGCGGCTGATTGTGTTGTTGGACAGAGGAACTTTCGAACTTTGATTAGCTGCTCCTTCGCCAAGTATTGTTGAAACTATAACTTGACATGCAGGGCCAATGATTTCCTGTCCAAGAGTATGAGGTTTCTTTTTTTTAGCTATCAGTTCTGCTACTTTAAATGAGGCTTCAAGAGCAGTATCACATATGGTCATTCTCTTTACCATTCGCACAGCTGTTTTCTTCTCCCCTTCTAATATATGTGAAAAATGCATTACACTTTTCTGTGACACACTAGGATGCTTTGTTGTAAGATGCCGCTTCAGTTTGCTAGGTACCATGGCCTCGTTGCTAAGTGTTTCGCCACAAACTAAACACACAGGGATAGGGTTTTCCTCGTTGTTATTCCACTTAAATCCATACGCTAAGTAACTGTCCTGGTATGTTCTTTTCTTTCGTTTTGTCTTCTTTATGTAGTGAATTCGACGGTTCGGGAGAAACTGTAAGATTTGGCTTCTTAAAGCAAGCAGTAGGAGCCGATTGTTCACTTTCACTGTCCTGGCGTTTACGTTTAACAATGAACTTATCCATAGCTAAACACTGTGAATCAACGCGAGGAAGACAACTGAAAGCGCCAAGCGGCGTACACTTTTATATATTCATGTCGAAGTCTTGGGAATGTTCGTGAGGAAGCGAGTAGTCTCGGGAATGTTCGGCAGGGTATAGCTGTAATGCCATCTGTGGGATACTGGTATAACTGAATTATTGAAATGAATCGACCACTATCACCATCTGCCGTGCATGAGAGTAATTGATTTGACTTATTTTATTTCAAGACCTTACAAGACTTAAGGCTTCAGTAGAAGGTATTTTTTTTTTTTGTTTATCTCAATATCTCGCGGCACCCCTTAGTCAATCACACGGCACGCTAGGGTGCCGGGGCACACCGGTTGGGAACCGTTGAGTGTAGCAGTTGCGGCCGAAAGCGACAGGGTGTAGACGAATCTGAGAAGCTAAAACCCCAATGTTCCCAAGAAGAAGTAAAATTTTTGGCAATCTGGCAACTTTCACATCTGAACAACTTAGTACGTGTGTGCGTTCCGCGTGCATATCAGTATAAGGGTGGTTAAACCGTCAAATAGCTTTACCATGATTTTTTTAGCCTGGGCAACTCAAAACACATTTCTGGTGAAATCTTGGCATCAAGATTTGGGTGGAATGCAATACCTTCCTTACCTGCTATGTGCATAGTACGTGTAGAGAAATTAGAAAGCTCAGTAAATATTACATAACCTCAATTGCATTATTTCGCGGTACTAGAACGTTACACGGAGAAAATGATGTGTTGCGACAGTAATTTGGTTGACATTAACAGTATGTTATTGTTCCATTGTCTGCACTAACAATAATAATCACAATGACTTTGTGGTAACCATAGTGATAAAAACTGAGAAACAAATACAGTAATCAGTTACCGATCAGCTGCAGTCATTTTCAGAGTCACAAGCTTGTAATGTACTATACTTACAATTTACATACGAGATGATTTCTTCTGAGGAGATGTTCCGAAAGATTCACATTCAAAATTTCTGTACACCATTTCAGTGACGCGACAGCTTTCGAAAATAGCGCTGTTTTTTTTGTTTTTTGTTTTGTTTTGTTTGTTTTTTTGTTTTGTTTCAGTATTGATGTCACAATGCAAGTCGATGCAAAATGGAAATTTGGAGTTTTCCTTATCTAAACAGTAAAGTATGAAAAACCCAGACTAATAAATAATAATAAAATTCGCTATCGCAGACCTATAGTTAAACGTTTCTCCTATCACTGAATTGGAAACGCCTGGAAAATCACATCGATAAGACTTATCGATAATAATCGAATTGTTCAAAGCTGAGAGGTGGTACACAATTTTCTAGCGCTTTATATTACGGATCCCAGTTTTAACTTCTGTTCCGCTAACCTTTGGTAGAGAAGGTATTGCATTCCACCCAAAAGTTTTACTGCAAATATTTTGTGCCCTAATAATTGACCCCCCAGAAAACAAACTTTTAGAAAAAATTCTGATTTATTACATTAATATGACTTTCTGACTGGGCAGTGTGATGGTAGCGTG
This sequence comes from Hymenopus coronatus, assembly GCA_030762935.1. Lineage (NCBI taxonomy): Eukaryota > Metazoa > Arthropoda > Insecta > Mantodea > Hymenopodidae > Hymenopus > Hymenopus coronatus. Next base: position 187,142,617 of record CM060882.1, on the reverse strand, counting down.
TCTGCCTCACATTTAACAGGTTGTGAGTTCGAATCTCGCTTAGGGTGAGTTATCTGAATAAGGTTTTTTTCACAGTTTTCTCTTATCCTGAGAAGACGAATGTTGAGTACCTTTAAACTCCATGGTCCATTTCACCAATTTCATTCATCGTCCGATATGACCAACCTGGTTAAATGATACTAAGCTACAAAAATAAAGTTAACTCCACAAACTTTTCTTCATGACATAAATTGTGTGTTTTAACGAGATATACATTTGTTGTGTAGTAAATCTTTGTTTTTCTTTTATGCTTTATCATTTATACAAAATTCATCCAGAATAAAATGGACTTGAGAGGCTATTCCCAGAAAATTCCAGATATACATTTCATTTGTCATGTACCTACCTTAAAACTTTCACACAAGGATTAATTAAGAAGTAATGTTTCATTTCACGCACACACACACACACACAGACTTTTTTTTCTTAATGTGCTTTAATTGGTTGATGATATCAGACTTGGTGAAATGATCTCGGGGTTTATGGAGCTTAAAGTTCCAAGGATGAGGGAAACCCCCCCCCTCCAAAAAACGTTATCCAGCTAGCTCACACTAAGCAGCATTCAAACTCATGACCTCTTGAATGAGAGGCAGTGAGCATTATTTATTTATTTAACTAAATATTGAGAGTAGTGTGTCTGTCTTACATTCAGAGCAAATCTCCGAGTTACCCACATTATGGTTTTTTGTCAAGTAACTTTAAGCTCCAGACTCGGAGATCACTCATTTTATTTATCTTCCAATATCACCAACAGGTTAAATACAAAAATAAATAAATATTCAGATTAAGTACAATAGTGATACTAACAAAAACTCGACACAAATTGTCTGTTTTAACAAGATCTACATTTTTTTGAGCAGTAATGTTTCGTCTATCTCTTTCAGTTTACCAGTAATGCAAAATTCAGAAAAATTCATCCAGAATAAAGAGGTTTTCAGAGGCTGTTCTCAGAAAATTCAACATATACATTTTATTTGTGTTGTGAATAACTTTAACATAGAGTATTTTAATGAAAATCGTTAAGAGCCACTTTGAGAAAAACAAAATTTTCAAAATGTTTCCATGCAAAGAGATCAGAAAATAAACTTAAATACCAAGTTTGGTGTTTAACAGTCTTTTAGTTTTTGAGCTAAGCTGTCCATAGACACATGGATCTTTTTCTAAAAATGCTATTTTTGGAATCAGGGGGTTTGAAAATGTATATTTCCAGTGATATTTTGATATTAAATTTCTGGTGCATTACAATATCTTCTCTATGTATTTATGTAGGTAGCACGTGTAGAGAAAGTAAAGTGTTGATTAATGATCATGTCAGAGCATATTGTATAATGACAGCAAATCTCAACTCACCATTACCACAAATGTCTCTTGTCAGTGATACCAACTGTACTCCTAAAGTCTGCCACTCTTCTCCATTCTCTGTTAACATAAATATATAAACATTAGCAACTGTATACAAAATTGTGTTGATTATTTACACACATGTCGGCCATTCTGTAAAATTAAAAGTCGCTACAAAGAACCACTCTTAATAAGACTGCTACTATCTGACATTCTCAAGTCTTCCCTTCACATCACTTTCTCTACCTGTTCTGCAAACAAAGTAACTTTGCAAAACATTTTCCTTTTAGTTACTTCATGCTAATCAATGTAAACATTAACAAAAATAGTCTTAATTACTGGCTTCCTTGAAAGTAGAAGTGAATAAACTAGGCTAAAGTGATAGTCAAATGTTTTAAAAACTAGTTGCTAAGTGACACAACTGAAATTCATTTCTCTTTGCATTGCCAAAGTAAAACAAATGAGACATGAAACAAATCATTACTTTCATTTGAGAAAAGTAATTATTTTAAAATTGAAGCAAATATAAAAAATAACTCAGAAATGGTTAACTCTACAAAAAAAAGTATATGATATAAATTATGTTTTGTAAGGTATCTACAATTTTTATACAGCAAGTTTTTGTCTATCTCTTACGGTTTGCCAGTTATACAAAAGTCGTCCAGAATGAAGAGGTCTTCAGAGTCTAGACCCAGAAAATTCACAATATAAATTTAATTTCTCATGAAAGAATCTTAAAGATACGGGTTTTATTCAAAATCGTTACAACCAATTTTGATGCTCTACATAAACCATGTTTGTAGGACGGGAGTCCTTGAAAATTCTCGGTAACATTCTTAGAAAATACTAAGCTTGGTATTTAACCAATGTTTTGTTTCTCTTTCTCTCTGACCTTTTTCAAAATTTTTATTATCAATGGGATCTAAAACAAGCATTTTCTGTGAAATCTTGCTTTCAAATTTTGAATGGAATACAAATCTTCTCTACTTACTATGTACATTGTTTATATATGCCAAGGAAAGTAAAACTGTATTTGTGAAGCATGCAAGTTACACAACCCTATTGTAATAACTTATTTTTCTTGTGATATGAAATTGCTATTACAGTCTGTCACTCAGAACATACTTATCCAGGGAGTTAGATTAATCAAAACAATCTCCCTCTGCTGTGTAATGAAAACAATAGAAGGTAAAGAGTCTTTTTCTTTTTTTTTTTCTTTTAAATACAGTTCCTGAGGCTTGTTGGGACTCTGGCGCGTTTTCCTTTTTCTTCTTTTTTTCCAACATTTCTTTTGTTCTATTTGATTACCGTTTTTGCTGCTAATACAGACACACATACACCCATGCCCAAGGCGGGACTCGAACCCACAGTGAGCCTGGCAATGGGGACCGGCGGACATCTAGGAATTTGTTGCATTTAGCGACTAAATCTTTATTCTTAACAACATTAGGAAGCCTTTACAAAATTGAACCTGATAGTCTAGGAGTAGAATATCTTGATAGCTACTCGGGTTTCTGTGTCAAGATGTTGCTCTTTATTTTATTAAATAATAAGGTTTGTAATGTAACATCAGACAAGCAACTTGGCTCATGTTTATGAGGCACATTAAATTAGCCTTAGAATCTGAACACCACAAAGTTCTACAATAGACCTACAGATGGCAGTGTGTCTGACAGCTCTATGCTGATATTACTCAAATTAAATTTTGGTGACTTTAAATACAGTTGAATAGTAATTAACAGGGCAAGACCTTCAATGATCTATAGTTTTGTAAAAAATGCAAGATGAAGAATACATTTATGACCTAAAAATTGCCAAAAATGATGCAAAAATGTTAAAAAAAATCTGATGTAAAATAAGAACTGAAGCTTTCCTGGCGACGTATTAATTCAAAATCTTCTCGGGCTTCTAGCCAGGTAAAAACTTGGTTTGACACCAACGTTTCGAAGAAGTGCATCTTCCTCGTCTTCAGGGTGAACTGATGGTTTGAGCTTGCGGAGACTGGTATTTATAAGAGCTGGGATGAAGCTAACATCTGATTGGTTCGTGTGATATTATGGCCTGGTATTTAAGATGACTGAGACATGGGCACGGACTTTGTAGAAAACTATTTATAGCAGTTATTCGGCTAATATTTTGTGTTTGAGCACGCACCTGCTAGAAACCTGCTCAAACACAAAATATTAGCCGAATAACTGCTATAAATAGTTTTCTACAAAGTCCGTGCCCATGTGTCAGTCATCTTAAATACCAACCGCTGAGTGCACTGAGCACAATCTTCGCCGTCGCCGCCGGTTCTGTGCCACCTGCCGTGGCACAGGACACTTTACTGGCCAGGCCCAGTGTCCCCTTTACCCGAGGGACGGGCGCACCACTCCGCAGCCAGTACAATCACCGCAGACCCAACACACAGACGCCACACCACCTCCAGCTTCTATTGACACAGCGACGCGGGATGCCATTCAGGACCTTCATGCGGAGATCCTGAATATCGGCGCTCGCTTAGCTGCGTTAGAAGAGGCCTTCACCAGCGTCATCTCCAGGAAGCTACTAGACCTGCAAGCTGCCACCACCGCCGCCATCTCCACTCTGCAGTCCTCCACCGCTGAGCTGTCCAACCGGATAGCCAGTGTCCAAGTGCAGCTACAGCAGGACCACCCAAATCAGCAACACCATTCCGCCGACCAGTTTCCATACAACAACCCGCTATACAAAACTCCAATATCAGCAAGCGGTTTATACAGGTCCCAGCAAGCACGACAACTCCGAAAACACCAGCAGATCCACTCAGAACACTGAGTAAACTCACCGTAAATCACCATTCATCTTCACCAACCACTTCTCCAGAGGGGCACTCAGGGCGCAAGTCATGTGTGTCCACTGGCTAAATTCACTATCACTCGCTGTTACTGCCACTGGCAGGCAACAATCACAATCACCAGAAATTCGCAGGTGCTTAATGCGGTACTGCACCAGAGAGGCATGGGCCTCCTACTTCCGGTGGGGGTTTTTTGTGAGTAGTGCCACCCTGGTTCGAGCCCAGGGTGGGGAGTCTCACACTCCCAGGCTTGCCTGGGGTTAGGGCGTTAGCTGCCTTTTCCCCCATCATCAATAAAAAAAAAAAAAAAAAAAAAAAGCCATAATATCATTAACTGGCGATAATAGTGCCACTGATGGAAGGCCGCTGATGAAGTGCCGCCGATGACCGACGCAACCGACAGAGACAGAAGAGGCGGAGGCACAGCGATCATCATCAGAAACACAATAGATCACGAAGCTGCCCCTCTGCCTGCCCTCAGCAGGATAGAAGCCACGGGGATATATGTTAACCTAAATCGGACCAGAACACTAATCATATCATCATACAACCCTCCAGGCAACCTAATTACCGCGGACCTAGATGCCCTTCTGGCACTAAATCACACTATCATCATTGCAGGAGATCTGAATGCGAAGCACCAAATTTGGAACTCTCGCGTAACAAATCAAGAGGGTACCGTTCTCCTCCGACACGAAAACAACTCAGACTATGTAATACATGCCCCAGCAGAGCACACGTTTATCCCCAACAACAGACAACTGAATCCAGACGTACTGGACATAACACTCACCCGCGGTCTTAATTACCGTTTTACCCTCACTGTTGCCAATGAACTTTCCTCCGATCACCTGCCAGTTATCATTACCATACAAGGCTCACTAGCTCCTAAGGTGCTCCCGCCTCGGCGCAACTACAACAAGGCCAACTGGACTCAATTTGAAACCACAATGACTACAGAAATCACACATGAGCCCATCACATCGATGGCAGAACTAAATCAGGCAGTAACAAACCTCGAAAACTGCATCAAATTTGCGACAATAAACGCAGTCCCACTCACTGTTCCATCCTACAGGGATACCCGACTACCAAAGGACATTAAGAATCTTACGAGACTCCGAAACCGCGCTAGACGTAAGTGGCAGCAGACAAGACAGCCCAGAGACCTAGCTGAGCTACATCACGTTCAATACCTTCTTAGGCGTAACACAACAGAGCTCATTCACAACCAATGGGCCCACACACTCGAAAACCTGGACTCCAATCAGGCCAATGTCTGGCGCATTTCCAGATATCTCACCAGGGAGAAAACCACTATCCCTCCCCTAGAAATCAACCAACTTGTAGCAACCTCTGATCGAGACAAAGCTGAAATGCTCGCGGATGCATTACAAGACACTCTAACCCCGAATATAATGCCCTCAAATGCACATTTCATACATGATACGGAAATTCTTACCCGCGAGCTGCACATTGCTCGCACGCATAGCAAGATACGGAAAACCTGCACACCTGAAATAAAATGGATCATCCGGCACCTACCCAATCGTAAAGCACCAGGACTTGATGACATACCTAACATCATACTCAAAAAACTTCCTGATACAGCACTGGAAAGAATCACCCAAATCTTCAATTTCTCTCTTGAGAACGGGTTCTTCCCAGAAGCCTGGAAAACAGCCAAAATTCTTCACTTCCCTAAAAAGAATAAAAACTTAACTAAACCTAAAAACTATCGACCCATCAGCTTACTAAAGACCTGAGCAAGCTCTTTGAGAAAATTATCCTAAAACGACTAAACGCATTCCTGAAAAGACACAATATTCTCATTAATGAGCAGTTCGGCTTCCGTGCCAAACATTCTAGCACGCTTCAATTACTACGTAATACTGAACACATAACACACGGATTCAACATAAACAAATCCACAGGAGCAGTATTGCTCGACATAGAGAACGCGTTTGATCGAGTGTGGCATAGTGGACTGCTGCGGAAATTAATTAACATCCGCCTACCAGACACTATGATCAAACTGATTGCAAACTATCTCCGAGATAGGCAATTCGTTTCCACCGTGGACGACACCATGTCCAACCCACATATAATGCGAGCGGGAGTCCCCCAGGGCAGCCTACTTGGACCCGTATTGTTCAACATCTATATAAACGACATCCCTAAAACTCTCAACACTCAACTATCCCTATATGCTGACGATACCTGCATCACAGCACAATCTGGCAAACCCCAGTTAATTCGTAGTAGACTCCAAATTGCACTGACCACACTACAGCCTTGGCTTGAAAAATGGCGTATAAAGGTAAACAACCGAAAGTCCCAAGCCATCATCTTCACAAAAAGAAACAAACACAGATATCCTACACACGCACTCCGACCGTTACACCTATTTTGTGAAGACATCTCCTGGTTGCCTCAGGTAAAATACCTGGGCCTCACAATGGACCAAAGTCTAACCTGGAAAGCCCACGTAGCCGACATTCGACACAAAGCTCAGGCTCAACTATGAAAACTACACCCTCTCATTAACCTCCACAGTGCCCTCAGCCCTAAACTTGGTCTCACACTGTATAAAACTCTAATCCGACCCATACTAACCTATGCCTGCCCTGTATGGGGATACGCTGCTCCAACACATATCACATCACTAAATAAATTCCAAAACAAAATCCTACGACTAACCACCAAAGTACCATATTTCGCACCGGCAAGAAAGCTACATGAGGAACTCAAGATGCACACACTCGAAGAGTTCATTAAGAAACTGGCCTCCGACCTCTATGACCGCATCAAACTACATCACAACCCACTTATACAACAAATAGGCAACTACACAACTGATGACAATAAACATCACAGACCACTCCACCTGTTTGATAGATCCCTATCAAGTAACACCTCAGCCATATATATAGCTATACACCTATACAGACTCATGAACCCGACTAATTAAACAAACTCTGCTTCTCTTTCTACCTGCATAGCAACCAACACAACGCATCCCGATGATCAGTCAGGAGACCAACACCTGAATAGCCATCGCTGTCAAAGCAACAAACTCAAAGTTAACAGTCCCCAGATGACGGCAAGCAGGTATTCTCACACACACACACATACACACACACACACATACACACACACGTCAACCAAACCTAAACCCACCCTCACCAAGGCATTCCCGTACTTCAATGCATGATCTGTATTAATGTCAAGTCCGTCCGTCTCACGTATCCAAGAGCATGCATATATTTCAAGTATTATTGTGTGTATGATAGCTTAAAGAATGACGTCAAGTCAGTCCGTCTGTAATTCACCAACTAACCTAATTACCATAACCACCTCCAATACGCTAACAACCCATTACTCCTGGGTGCTGCTCAGACCTAGGTATGAGTAGCACCCAAAAATTTCCCGTACTTGCTCGTGCGCGTGTGCGCCAAGCCAGGAAGTCTGTCCGTCACTAACCGGGGTGCTCAGCGGAACCCGAATACTAACAGCATTACACTAACAAGCACCCCTTGCTCTTGAATGTTTCGCATGTTCTAGCCTAACAGCATGTGCATGGGGAGACGATGTAGCCTCCGAGGATGATCGTCACCGGGGGCGGCGGGTGTGGGGCCGCCCCTTTAAAAAAAAAAAAATTAAAAAAAAAAAAAGCCATAATATCACGCGAACCAATCAGATGTTAGCTTCATCCCAGCTCTTATAAATACCAGTCTTCGCAAGCTCAAACCCTCAGTTCACCCTGAAGACGAGGAAGATGCACTTCTTCGAAACGTTGGTGTCAAACCAAGTTTTTACCTGGCTAGAAGCCCGAGAAGATTTTGAATTAAATCTGATGTGTTCCATTCACACGACATTCTCTAAATCTCTGCAACAAATTATTGTTAAAAAGCTTATTCTTCTAACTACTGAATACAAATCAAGAAAAATTAACAGAAATAGTGTTATTACTTGCTTCCTTATAAGTAGAAGTGAAATAAGGGAGTAGCATAGGTTAAAGTGATAGTCAAAAGCTGGTTGCTATGTGACTGAAATTCCTTTGTTTGTATTACAGTGTTGACCAATTCCTGTACTGGATTTCAGATCTGTAGAGACTAATATTTTCAATACCATTAAATCCGGATTGCCTGTGGAAGTTTTGCCATGAGATTATCACATTTAGTATACATCATTATTTAGCTCACATTTGTTCCTAAGTAAAAGTTAATACATTTCAATTTACTACTTTTAAAGGATTGCGGCAGCAATGTGACACTTGATTCCTGAAAGGAATGCATTTTTAATTACTTTCAACCATTGGAGCAGGGAAAGGACAATTTTAATGCATTTTTTTTAATTTATTTATGTTGGTAACACCACTTGGCATTTCTTCAAAATTTTCTTCTGGAGTGGTACTTTGGTTATTGTCATTAGAGCCACCTTATAGTTACTTACTCGCCTGTTAATAACCTTTAGGGACCTAAGCCGCAAAGTATAACCCAGGGATCTGTGGAGCTAAAATCCCAATGATCAGAAGAGATCAAAACCTAGGCAATCCAGCGCATTTCACATTTGAACAACTTCATGTTTTCAACACTTTCAAATATGGATCACCAGTGGAAGTTTCAGCCTAGCATTAAACAGATTATAATTTCATAAAAAATACTTGTTATACAGAGCTTACTTGGTCGAATTCGCGATCTAAATTAAACCCTAATAAGAGCATTCTCTAATCTTACTTCTATTCCTGGCTACGAAAACGGAGACAAACATTCTCCGCCGGGAACTTGGATAGCAATAGCACTAAACTATTTAGCTGCCATATTTGTTCCATTATATGTGCTCGAATAATAATGGGATGTCATTATCAATTTGTTGCTACGAGACAATCCACTACCATAAGTAGTTATTAAAACAATATAACATGCACTTTCTTAATGCCATTACTTGGCCACTGCAGTCGTTCACAAAACGACAGATACTTACTTTAAATAACGTGGAGCGAACTACATTTGCAATTAGGAAATGAAGTAAATGCGTTTGTGATTGCTTACCGTGCACAAATTCGAGTAATTCTTCAGTTTTACATTTTATGTAACTAAAAACATTGTACAGATCGTTCCACCGGTTTAGGAGGTGCTAGAGCTTTCGAAAATGGCGCTCATTATTTAAGTGCGACGGACTTGAAGAGACGTCATAATCCAAGTCGATACGGTCGATTCTCAATTAATAATGGAAGTTTTCATCAAAACGGTAATAATGAGAATACAATAAATAAACTCGAACTAATAAATAATATTATTTAAACACAGGAACAGAAATATTGTTCCTGTCTCACAGCAGCGAATAAACAAAACGGAAATTTACATCGAGAAACGCAAAGAAATAGGTAATGGTATCGGAGCATGGCAGCGATTCGGGAATATGTAGCACGGCCAATACAATCTTATAACAACATTAATCTCGCTATTACATTCTTCTGCTCGTAGAAAGTCAAAGTTTTAATACAGAACCATACATAGCCGAGGCGTGGTTATTACAAGTAGAGGAGCAGAGAACAGAGCATAACCAAAGGATCTGTGAAGTAAAAACTTTATTAATTGAAGAAGAAGTCGAAGCTTTGGCATCGAGCCGATTTCAAATCTGTACATGTTAACATTTTCAACATCTTCAAATCCGTATCGCCTGTGGAAGTTATACCATGGAATAGAATTATCGCCAATGATGACGATTGTCACATTTAGCATTCAACGTTATTTAGTTCACACATCGTCACCCTAATTCGCAAACCTCGTAACTCCACTTTTTTGTCATTTTTACATTTCTGTAGCATCTGTTGACGAAATGTTAGATCTTTCTGTGTATTGAGTATTATAATGTAATCTTACTTAGCATTTTCTTATGCTTTACCGCCAAGAATAAGAGAACCTAATCTTTAAGAGGACCATGCGCCGTATATTGGTGGCTATTCCAATATAGAGTGTTAATGATTTTTTTTTGTCTTAATTTCTAAGCTTTTATTGTACTTGACGTTGCTACACTGGAACACTGTTTCCAGCAATAAAGATTACTTATTCTATTTTATACATAAAATCTCGTAACTCTGTGTACTCTCATACCTTTATAGCTAATTTATTTAGCTCGGTGTTTTAGTTGCATCGCTTTCTATTTATTTATTTACCTATTCCTGATGTATTACAGCCGTGATTATTTAGTTTGTATTGTGCTGTACAAGTAAGTCATACATTAGAGCAAGGCTCATTGGTAACTCTGCGTTAGGGCTCTAAATATTATTCCGTCTGCTAGGTGGAGTACCAATATCGGTATACTGTATCTGCTAGGTGCCAGCTGTAATCACAAACCTATTAACACAACGAAAAGTGTAATGTAAAAACTTTATTTTAATTAATATGAAGTAGATAGATAAATAATCTTTCGTAGAAATAGTTTCCAAAAGCCAAATAAAAGTGAACAGATATACATGATATTGTCTGTTGGTTTTTTAATGTCCACCATTTTCCCTCTCACCTGCTGATGGTGATCAATGAATATATTGTTGTTGTTATTACCATTATTACTGTTATTCTTATCACAAAAAATCGTTTTATTTACAGTTCAAAGTAGGTGGTTAATCTGGAGTGATAGTTTTAATAAAATTCACATGGAGGGAAATGCAGTAATTATGGTTAAAGAAAAACTACCAACTACAATCAGGCAATCGAACTAGGGACCTCCGTGCGAAATACAGTTAACTAAAGCGAAACAAATCTAAGATTTTATATTCCCTGCCAAATTAGACATATAACAGTTCGGGGTTATTCCTTGTGCAGTTTATGTATGCTTGATTTTAAATTATTTTCTGTGTTTTGAACACAATCCGCACATTTCACTTTACTTTCCCACTACATTCATATGTAGCTGGCACTTAGCGGATACAGTGTTCTGATGTTGGTACTCCACCTAGCAGACGGAATAATATTTAGAGCCGTAACGCAGAATTATCCACTCACTTCCTTGCAGCCACGTGTTGGTAGTACAAGGAAATGAAGGCCCAGACCAAGCAACAGATACAATAACAGACCAAATCAGAGAACAAAGAAAAAGGTGGCAGCAGCAAATTGAAACAAGTGAGAGTGAACATGATGAGGTCTTAGGACAATTAATTTGACACAAAAGGAATTAATTCCCAAAGCAAGCAATGGCAGCCCTTATAGCAGCAACTCTACATTTTTCACAAAAAGCTTCCTCAGAGAAAACATGAGGAAATTGAGAAAGTCTGTTTGATAGAAAAGATTCATATATCCATTATTTAGTACATGATTCAGGAAACAGAAGAAAATAATGTTCAAGAAACTCCAGAAGAAATCTGATGTGCTCCATTCAAATGACTTTCTCTACATCTCTGTAACAAATTATTGATAAAAAGCTTATGATTCTGTTTACTTTATGCTAACTAAGAAAAAAATTAGCAGAAATACTCTTATTACTTGCTTCCTTGTAAGTAGAAGGGAAATAAGGGAGTACCATAGGTTAAAGTGATAGTCCAAAGCTGGCTGCTATATAACTGAAGCTCCTTTTTCTAAAAATGCTTTTTTTGGATTCAGGGGTCACAAAACATTTATTTCCAGTGAAATCTCTGTATCAAATTTTTAGGTGCAATACAATACCTTCTCTGCACACTATGTAGAGAAAGTAAAAACAGCATCAAATGGATAGTTGTACTTCAAAAATCAATCAAAATAAAAGTATCTGGAAAATCTACAAGTCCTATAAAGGAAAATGAAAATGTGGTTGGACAGACGAATTACAATGTGGGTGGACAGACGAGGTACAATGTGGGTAGAGAAGGCCGTAAAGCTCCATTGCAAATATTCAGATAATGTCATCTAGTGGTAACTGTTCACAGAAAAATTACTTTCAAAAGCTATTTGGAACATGGAGTGGAAGGAGAGACTTGTTTGTGTTGTCAATTTAATGGAAAACATGCCAAAGCAAAGGAAATGAAAAATGAGCTAACAAGGAAGCATTATTTTCTCAAATTTGAGAGAGTAAAGGTGTAATTATGTTTTTGCATACTTTTGAACCAGAAGAATGGTGATCCCTCTAGGCGGCAAATGTTTCAAGACCAGATTCGAAATGTTATCCGGTCCCGGTGCTTTGCGCCTCGGTAGGTGCTTAATTAACCAGCTGATTTCACCGGTGCTTGTTTTTCGAGTTTTGTTGTGCGTTAAAGCAATGTCAATGTGGTTGGCTTAGGCCTCCGTGTCTGCTGCAAAGTTCAGATCGCACGGGTCCTCATTCAGTTGGAATTCTTGTTCGAGTGTGTCGGCGAAAGCTTCTGCTTTTTCTTCGTTCGTCTCCACTATACGGCCCCCGGTATGGAGCGGGGTAATGTTCGTGCGCGCTCTGGTGAGACATTTAGCAATTCCCCATATAGTGTGCTGTTGTGGATTAATACTCGCAAGGGTTTCGTTCCACTGGTTGCGAGTGAATTCGGCAATGTGTGTGTTAGTAGTTTCGTATGTTATGGGTTGCGGTATATATATATACCGGTGGCTGGCCGGAGAGGTAGCTGTGATTGGTTCGGGTTGATGGTGGGCTGGACCTGACAGCGGGCGGTGCTTCGTTCCGCTGACATATGATTGGTGCGGGAGGAATCCTTGGTTTTGACCATTGTTAATGTTGTTGTCTATATTCTTTTGTGATTAAGGGGCTGTACGCCGAGCTCACCGGGGAAAAGGTAATAGAAGACCTGGCTATGTGCGGTTTCAAGGCCATTAGGGCCGTACAGATGCGAAGGCGCAACAGAAATAGGACCCCCCCTGTCCATGTTCTTGATAGAATTGCAGGATACACTAGAGAATAGGAAAATTCTGGACCTCAGATATTTGGCGTACCTTAGAGTCAGGGTAGAAGCTTATAGGTCGATCGCAGAGCCCAAACAGTGCTCACGATGCCAGCAGCTCTGGCACGCGAAGCTAGAATGTAGGTCCCCAACCCCGATCTGCGCTAAGTGTACAGGACCCCACTACTCAGGTACATGCACAGTTCCACCTATGGAACGTACATGCGTTTTATGTGGCGCTAAGGGCCATGGAGCAACTTGCCGCGGTTGCTCCACATATAACGCAGCATGTGGAAAATCCACGCGAGAGCAGCCTCCTAGACCCCCAAAGGTAGGAAGAACGCCAGCTCCTCCCGAGGCTGCTTCACATACAAGCTCAGAGTGGTTCACCAGGAATAGCAAAGGCCGAAAACGCGCAGCCCCCCATAGAGAACCACTCTGCAGTTGGGAAACCTCAGCCACGCGCTGAGGTGGAACCAATCAGGGAAGAGCGACCCCCCGTAAACAACCACAAAAACAGAAAGCAGGTCCCTTAAAACAGGCTGCTGGGCCTCCCCCAGCAGCAAAGTCGCTCACCAAATCGGTAAATCCAGTAGAGGAAGCTGAAGCCTTCAGCGTGGTATCGGCACAATTCATAAGCACATTGGGCGTGCCAGTAAATAAAACATCAATGCACATAACACAAACACTACTGGTAAGGCAGAGCTCTGCGGTTAGAGGTATGGCGAATAGCATCACAGCACTAAACCTTACCCACGTCCTGTTACACCTGGTAGATTTGCTCGATAAACACGTTCATGGCTAATTTAGACACATTGAGAACAATCACATGGAATTGCAACGGCATACGCTATAAGGTTAAGGATTTAACGGATATATTACAAACACACTCAATTCACATTGCATTATTAACGGAAACCCATATAAATCACAAAGACCGTCTGTCCATCCCCGGATACCGTGTATACAGAAATGATCGAGACCGTAGGGGAGGGGGGACTGCGGTAGCCATTCACACAAGCGTAGAACACAACCAGATTAGTTCCCCAATATTGACTCACGCTGAAGCAACAGCAATACAAATTTTTATTCGAAACACTGAAATTGTCATAGTGTCAGTATACAATCCCCCAGGGGAGGTAGACACAGATGACATTGACAAAATCATGCAACTAGGGCATAGAGTAATTGCAGCAGGAGATTACAATTGTAAACACCAAATTTGGAACTGCGCAAATACTAATGCACAAGGAACTAAGTTACTTAACCACATAAATAACACAAATTATCTAATCACAGGCCCAGACGAGCCAACATTCGTACCACATATGCCCAATCATACACCAGACATTCTGGAAATTGCCCTATTAAATAATATCCCCTTTGACCTGGATGTAAACGTATTGCAGGAGCTGACATCAGACCATCTACCGGTACTCTTGACAGTCAATGCTCCCTTCAGGCCAAAACCAGAACCCTTAAGATACAACTTCAATAAAGTGGACTGGGAAGAGTTCAAGGTTACGGTAGATCTCTGCCTACCAGAACTCCAAATTAACACGAACGAAGAACAGGACGAAGCGATCCAAAAACTAGAACTGGCCATAAACACAACTATTAATACATGCGTACCCTTAAAAAGACAATTCACGATTAATGCCAGATATCCCCAAGATGTAAAAGAGATGCAAAAGGCTCAAAATAAAGCCAGGCATAAATGGCAGAGAACTAGAAATCTAATACATTGAACAGAATATCATCATGCGCGCGAACTAGCAATTAACAAGGCCAGGACTTACATTAGAAATCAATGGAACGACACACTCGAAAATCTTAACCCCCAACAAAACACAGTATGGCGGTTTGCGAAATGCTTAACGCGCACACGCACAAATATACCGCCACTACAAATTAATAACACCGTAGCAGAGACCCCCCAGGCTAAGGCCGAAGCGTTTGCGGTCACTTTAGAGGAGGTATTCTCTCCCAATCCCGCGAACGGGCAAGACGATTTCATTCAAGAAGTCGAAGATGAAGCCCAAATCTTAGGTCAGAGAAGAACACACAACAAATTGCGAAAAACAAATGAGGGAGAAATAAGCTGGATTATAAAACACCTACCAGCAAGAAAAGCACCAGGCCCAGACAAAATACCAAATGTGGTACTAAAGAATTTACCCAAAAGGGCAGTAACATTGCTTGCCAAAATATTCAACTACACGCTCGAACATGGCAGGTTTCCACCTGCATGGAAAGAGGCAAAAATCCTACTTTTCCCAAAAGTAAACAAATATCTAGCACTACCAATCAACTACAGGCCGATCAGCCTATTAAATACGATGAGCAATGTATTAGAGAAAGTGATACTGAAGCGAATAAATTCACACCTGCACAAACAAAATATACTTATACCCGAACAGTTCGGATTTCGAGCTCACCATTCTACTACACTACAACTGTTAAGAATGACGGAGCAAATCACCAAAGGGTTCAACACAAACAAATCGACAGGTGCCCTCTATTTAGATATTGAACGTGCCTTCGATAAAGTATGGCATGCAGGGCTACTCAGAAAACTGAAAGTCTACGAATTTCCTGACACTGCTATAGCCCTAATTAGGGACTACCTCTATGAACGACGATTTCACACCTCAGTAGAGGACGCAGTCTCAAGCTCCAAACAAATCCGAGCAGGAGTTCCACAAGGAAGTATAGTGGGACCAACATTGTTCAATTTATACATAAACGACATGCCAGAATTGGTAAGAACCAACAAGTACATATACGCAGATGACACTGCTATAACCACATAATCCACTCAGCCACGAATAATACACTTACGCCTACAAAATGATTTAGACTCACTTGAACCATGGTTCAAGAAGTGGAGAATTAAAGTAAATGCGAGGAAGACACAGGCTATAGTCTTCACTAAAAGAATACAGCACCGTAAAGGCAGAAACTTGCTACAACCACTTAACTACCAAGGCGAAATTATCGAGTGGAAAGACCAAGTGACCTACTTAGGTCTTGTCATGGACCAAGGCCTAACCTGGAGTAGGCATATAGCTAAGATCAGAGCCAAGGCTAATGGTCAACTAAACAGACTATATCCCATCATCAATCTCAACAGTCAATTAAAATTAAACATGGGAATTACCCTAAACAACCCCCAGTAGCGCCGGCTTATCTCCTTCATGAGGAGCTAAAACTGCATTCAATTGAGCAGTTCATAAAAAGCCAAAGTTACAACCTGTATAAGCGTAAAGCAAGAAACAACAATGAACTAATACAAGAACTAGGCACCTATGAAGCAGAAAATAACTAACACAAGAGACCGCTCTCTCTATTTGACAGAACCCTCGGCCTGGGGGAACCTGATTTAAATATACAAAAATATCTAGAATCGCTAGTAAGAATTCCATAATAAAATTACCCATGAATGTGTCCACGATATTAGTTTGGTGGCCCTTGAAGTCCTTACTTTCTGACTCAAGGCGGATCCGGGGGTTTGAGGGACCCCCACTCTACAGCAACCTGGCAGACCACTAACGTACCTTCTCTGGTATTTAGATAATAGAATGTAAGTAATAAGAATAAGTGTTTTATTACAGGTAAAGCAGCATTGGGCATGGCCATCACTTGGATGGGTGACCACTAAGTCCATGAGAAACCAATGATGTCTCTGCTAAATGACAACGCCCTCTCTAGTTAGAGGGTTGAACACAACTAATAACTAATGACTTCGCCAGACAGGGCAGCAGTAGTTGTAATAATATAACTAGCTTAGAATTTATACCAAATTGAAATATCTAAATGACTATGTCCTTATCTTACAGGGCTGCAGACATACGAAATGTACCAACGACTTTACCCGAAAGGGCAGAAAATGCTATACTGACTACGTCCTTTTGTTACAGGGCTGCAGATATATACACACACAATATGTACTTATTCCTCACCACAAATCTTCCAAGGGCGCAATCAGGGCTCCGGTCATGTTTGCGTCCTGGCCCTCACTCTCTCCTGGCTATGGCCTTTGGCTAGCCATAACACCCGCTCCTTGAATCCGCAGGTGCAACAAGCGGTACTGCAGCATTCCTACACCCGAATTCTCTCCGGTGGAGTGGTTTTTTAGTGGGTATTGCCAGTTTAGGGCGACCCCCACACTTGGCAGAGCTATCCCCTCTGTCACCTGTAGATTGGGTTTTTCCACTCCGCTCGAGAAAAAAAAAATTCTGTTTAGTTTCAAATCTTCTTCTTTATGGTTCATGTTATTTTCATGTTTGTATATTTCAATGGCTTCTCGGTATAAACGAGAATGGTAGTGTGAAGTTGAAGCCAACACTTCTGCATTGTCAAACTGAATGATGTGCTCTACTTTTTCAAGAATAGCGTGTTCTGCTATTGTTGAGTTTTCTGTTTGGCCCAAGCGACAATTTCTTTTATGTTCGTTAACGCGAGTTTTTATGCTTCTCTGTGTGGTTCCTGTGTATACTTTGTTGCATGAATACCGTATTCTGTAATCACCTGCTGTTGATAGAGGGTCCCTGGAATCCTTAGCTGAATGAAGCGTGTTTCGGATTTGTTTAGGTGCATTGCAATACCTTCTCTATCCCTATGTACATTGTACATATGGGACTAGAGAAAGTAAAACTGGAAGGAATATCTAAACAAAGATAAAAACCCGGAATAGAATGCAAAGAGTTGAAGGAACAATGTATGTCTAATGAAGGCCTACTCACCGAAAGGAAGAAAAGATGCATTAATACAAAGACTATACAGAAGGCAGAGAGTGATGGTTCCCTTCTAGGTACCTGTCGTAGTTCAAGAGTGAGAAAGTGAATAATACACTTGCTAAAAGTGCAGGAAAGAAACAACTTATAATTGAGAACTAACAAAAGATTGTGTTAGTAAAGTTGCAGATTTCTACCACAATCAAGACAGGTCCCGGGGTGTGAAGCAAATAAGGCAAATGACAATAGACATCATCTGAAGAACACTAGAAACCTTCATCTCGAAATCTAAATCTTATAGTCTTCGACCAGAGTATATATCACCCATAAATACTTCCCTTTGAAGATACTCTGGAGGAACCAAAAGTGAAAACAGCTAGACAGCGTGTACTGCATGAATTCCTTCAAGAAATAGATGGGTATGAACAGTGAAAGGTTATTTTTCTTTGTTCAGTTTATACTTTTACAGAATTGTTTCTAAAATATTAATGATTAAGTTTGTGTAAACTACAATGGAAATGTAATATGCATTCACAGTGCCAAATTTGCTAACAGTGCAAGTTAGAAGTGTTTTCATTTTTCATTCAAATATGTTATCCATGTTATTTTCAATACATATAAGTAAGAATTTATTAAACTAAGAAGAATGGAAAATAATATTGTCACTAGTCATCTCCGGTACAGCAAAAATAGTTTATTGTAACTCTTAAACTGTACTTGTAGAGTAGGAAAATCCCTTTACACAGTTTGTTATGTATTACTGTTTTACTTCAAAATATTAACAGAGATTGACCAAAATACCAAACTGCATGGTGCAAATTTTGTCACATACGTTACACAGTCAAAACTGGATACAGAGGACACCAACATTTTCAGAAGTGTACATAATACCCTAAACAAAGTTCCTACATTTAAATAACTCTTCAAAATGTTACTGTCTTTTTATTGAGTTCCTGAAAAGACATATCAATGTCACATCTGTTACAAAAGAATGGCTGAAATTGATAGCTGTTTTGTTAACAGCAGTCGTCACAGTGCAGAATCATTGGACACTGAGGAAATGTACCGTTACGTTGGAAACTTCATGTGAAGTAACTCTACCCTTATTTTATGCCATAAATAGCAACAGCCATCTTTGTTCTTCAAGAGAAAATTTTCAAGTTGAGCAGAGCATTGATGTTATTGTTTTTCTTCTCTAGCCTCAGCTGTCTTTTGTTCTAGTTGAATATGCCATATCATCCTTCTCAGGATGAAACAAACGCAATTGTTTCTCTTCAAATTGTGATGGACATAGCAGTCATCTTTATAAGCTGCTGTTTGGATTTCCAAGTACGTCTGTACATGTGATTCCATATTAGAATTCTAAAAGGAACTGTTTTCTTTGATCGTTTCTTTATTTGTTTGTTCTTCTGATGACTTAGCTTCCTGACTAAGCAGCACAAAGACCTGTCACTGCCAATAAACTATAGGCCCATCAACCTGCTCAATAATATGAGCAAACTTCTGGAAAAAATTCTCCTCAAAAGACTGAACGCCTTTCTAATTAGAAACAACATCCTCACCAACGAGTAATTCGGCTTCCGAGCCAATCACTCCACAACACTCCAACTCTTACGCATAACGGAAAACATCACCAGAGGATATAACAACAACCGTTCTACCGGGGCGGTGCTCCTTAATATACAACGCGCCTTTGACAGGGTATGGCATGCAGGCCTACTCAATAAACTGTCAACTTACAGAATCAACGACTCAATGGTTGCCATTATCAAAGATTACCTAAAAAATAGAAGCTTTAAGGCAGCAGTGGGAGAGGCGGAGTCAACTCTCCGTCTAGTCAGAGCTGGCGTCCCCCAAGGCAGTTTACTGGGGCCCACGCTCTTTAATATATACATCAATGATCACGCACCTCTAATCAGGGTAGAGAAATATATATGCGGATGATACTGCCCTAGTCACTCAATCCACACAGCCACGGATCATACACCTCAGACTCCAAAATGCTCTGAATAATTTGGAACCGTGGTTCACAAAATAGAGGGTAAAGTTAAACGCCAGAAAATGCCAAACAATTGTTTTCACAAAGCGCCACACACACAGGCGACAAAGGCGCGCACTCCCGCCACGTTTCTACCGGCAAGAGCCGATTGAGTGGGAGAGCACGGTCACTTACCTAGGGGTAAGGATGGACGAAGGCCTTACGTGGAAGCAACACATCAACACGGTAAGAGCAAAAGCCAACGGAGAGCTCAGCAAGCCCTACGCAATCATTAACTCAGCCGCTTGAAACTAAACATGGGCTTAACCCTCTACAAAACGTTAATCAGGCCAATCCAAACATATGCCGACCCCGTATGGGGATATGCGGCAAAATCTCACTTCAAGAGACTTCAAAACCTGCAGAATCGAATACTGCGAATTATTGCACAAGTGCCCGTAGTAGCTCCAACCTTTCAATTGCAAGAGGAGCTAAAAATCTGCTCAATTGAGAGCTTTTGAAACAACTGGCATTCAACATTTATAAACAAAAACGTAAACACCACAATGAGCTCATCCAAGAATAGGCGAATATGACACCAAATACGACAAGCATCTCCGTCCCCTGTCGCTCTTTAACCGGAATATCGGTTTAGGAGAGCCAGAAATCAATATCCAGAAATACATAGATAACCTCATTAGGTACTAAGTGACTAGACCCATAAGAGAGCATTCAACTCCAAACAACCACCTCACACATGTATAATTCTTCTCTTTCAGCAGCCCTCTAAGTCCTTGTGCTTACCCAGCCAAGGCGGCTCCGGGGGACGAGGGCCCCCCTACTCGAGTGGCACGGGTCCGCACCTGCAACAGACAGGCAGGCAGCCAGCCACGTGTGCACTCTACATGACCAGAACTTCCACAGGCCAAAGCCAACGAGATAGTAAACACCTTCGACGAGGCCACTAGGCCGCAATATTATACCCATACCTATGATATTCACACTAGCACTGTAAGATTAACTAGCATTAAATTTCATTCCAGGTATATGACGCAGCCCCAGGCTGAAATATTTCCAAATGACGACGCTGCACAGAGCAAAAAACACATGTATTTTACAGCATCGAATGAAGGATAACGTTAACACCTAACTTTGTTTCAGAGACTCGGCCCCATAGGCAGAAGACACCAAGCCAAATTGATGACGCTAGAACTGTACCTAGTCTTGAGATCAGTCTTCAGCAAATGTCACCTTACAATACGGAGACAGTGGCACTCTCTCTACACTCCTTACCAACCGCACACCCTGAAATACCAAATCCCTCATCCCGATCACACACTCCGCATAGCGGGTCGGCTAGGCCTCGGTCAAGCCGATCTGCTAGCAGAACCCTCTCCCCTGGCGGCCGCAGAACGGGCCAGTTCACCTTCACCTTAGACTGCGCGGGTGCAACAGCGGTACCGCAGCATCCTCACTTTCCAATACCGGCGGAGGGGTTTTTTAGTCGGTAGGCCTACTCTGTGAGACCCCGACACTCCGGGCTTGCCAGCCCGGGTTAGTCCTTAAGATGGATTTTTCCCCTCCACTCGAAAAAAAAAACAAAAACAGATAGGGTCGGAACTTGATCTTCGAGCTGTGACATGGCGAAGAAGAGACTCCGCAGAGCCGCCGCTGCTAAGGCAGCAACTGTCGCCTGTTCCCCGGCAGCCGCCGCAGCATCTCCGACGCCACCGGCCGCCACCGCCGTCTCGCCGCAACTGCAGCCACAGTTGCCGCCATCACCGACGACACCACCCAGCTCCACGCCGCCGCCGCCCCGGTTCAGTGACGTGGTACGGGGGGTCCCTCGGGACCTTTCCACCCGGCATCTGCTCACCACCGTGCAGTCGAGGTGGTCTTGCTTGAGGGCCACCCGCATATACTTCGACCGGGGGCCAACGCCGCTTGTTCGTGTGGAGATGCAGGACCAGGCTGACTTGGAAGCTGCCTTGGTGTCAGGGTTGCCCTTCTTAGGGTGACTTCTGGTCGCCGAGGCTAGCCGACAAGAACGCCACCGGCCCTGCCGACGCTGCTGTGCCTTCGGACATTCAGCTGACGTCTGCTCCTCGCCGCCGCGGTGCCACTATCGTGGTACCAACACCACCACCGCCGAGTGCACTGGGCACGATCTCCGCCGTCGCCGCCGGTTCTGTGCCACCTGTCGTAGCACAGGACACTTTACCGGGCAAGCTCAGTGCCCTCTCTACCCCAGGAGCAGACCACCAACACCACCAGCCCAGACTGCACCACCGCCGACCATCATCATCGACACCACACCACCTGCACCCTCGATAGACGCAGCGACATGGTACGCCATTCAGGACCTCCCCGCGGAGATCCTGAACGTCGGCGCTTGTTTAGCTGTACTTGAAGAGCTGTGCTGTGGCTTCGACGAAAGGCTACAGGACCTTCAAGCTGCCACCACCGCCGTCTTCGCCACACTACAATCCACCACCGCTGAGCTGTCCAGCCGGATAGCCAGTGTTCAGCAGCAGCCTCAGCAGGACCTCCAGCCGCAACAGCTCCACTCCTCCGAGCGGCCCCACTTCAGGGGCCAATCACACATCGGGGCTGTTCCAAGAACCGGACCTCAGTCTTGGATTCTTCGCGCACGGCAGTTACGAATGGAGAAGAACCAACACTAGCTCCAACTCAATCCTTCACCCTTAAATTCCTTTACTCCTCTCCCTGAATATTCCGCGGTGACAGTCTGGGACTCGGTCAAGTCTGTCTCCCGGTCCTCATTTCACCCCTCTGACTGCACCCTGCAGTCAGTTAAATTATCACCTTGAATCCGCGGGTGCAATCATGCGTACCGCCTCTCCTTACTTCCTTCCAATACCGGTGGAGGGGTTTTTTAGTCGGTATGCCCACATGGGAGACCCCGACACTCCGGGCTTGCCCGGGTCAGTCCTTAAGGTGGATTAAAAAAAAACAGATCTTCAATGCGGCAGTTTGCTTCGAGTCGAATATATAAGTTCCTCTTAGTGAAACTAGCTAGCAAAAGCGAGCGAGAAGAACGTGTTACGGTGATAAAAGTTCTGTCCATTTTACCATACTTAGAAGTATTTATCAGATTGAAGACATGCAGAAAGCTACATTCAGCGAGGTATCTGCAAGCTCTACTTCTGGCTACAGTTGTATTAAGTGCGGCAAAAGCATTCAAAGGAGCTATAACAAGAGACGGCAAGAAATGAGCTGCGGACAACTCTTCAAGTGTAAACATTGTGCTGCAACCTTCAGCAGCGGATACAATGGAATTCGTCATGAAGAGCATCGTGGAGCAGGCATGCCTCTGAAGAAAACAAAAACCGAGCCTATTAGACACCAACTATTGACTACAATGGAGAATGAGTGTGACATGAAATAATATGAGACGTCGTTTGAAGGACGTCTTAAATCTTACTTCATCCGATGCAATTCAAGCAAGGATATGAAGACTTGCCTACAGGAAGCTAAGCAGAGGATTTTGCAATCTGTCCAAAAAGAGCTAGCCATGCATAAAGCTGTGAAGATTAACCTGTTAGTGGAATGCCGATTTGTAAATAGTGCAGGAGAAACTGCTGACAAGACCTTCAAAACCAGGAATTGTGCATTGTTTCTAGAAACTGACTTAGACGCCATGCTGGAGACCAAATTCAAGAAACTGGAAGCTGAAATGGAGGAATCACAACTTAAAGGAAGCAACTGGGCGCCGCTTGCTGTTGAGGGGGTACGCCTTCGAATAAACAAATACAACCCCCTTCGTGGAAGCAGTTATATTCCTCTACCTGCATTTATAGAAGCAAAGAAAGCGTGTGTGAACCCTCAGAACCAAAGTGATGAGCGGTGCTTTTTATACGCTTTCCTTGCGGAATTCGTCGACAGCAAGCCTCAACCTGTCAGCAAATACAAGAAACTCGAGGAAAAATACGACTTCTCGTGCATCACATTTCCTACACCATTGTCTGAAATCCTTGCATTTGAAAAGAAAAAATAAAATATCTATCAACTTCCTTGGACTGGATGAAAAGAAAAAAGTGTTTCCAATAAAGATTGTGGAGGAATAACTAGCTGCTCATCGCGACCTTCTTCTTCTGAGTGATGGAAATGGCACGCATCATTATGTATACATCAAGAATTTTGAGAAGCTTATTCGGGAACAAAAGACAAAACATAACGGACGAGTGTACAGTTGTAAACGGTGTTTCACCCATTTTGATGACCGATATGGACGAAGTGAAGTGGATAAGTTGAAGGAACATGCTACTAACTGTGGGCAGCATGCTGTCGCTAGGATAGTTATGAATACAAGGGAAACCTCTATCGTTCAGTTTAAAAAATGTGGAAAGGACGCTGAAACTCCCGTATGGCATTTATGCGGATTTTGAGAGTGTTCTTAGTCGGTATTACTCATACGAGTCTAATCCAGAAGATTCCGACACAACACCCTATCAGAAGCATTCTCCTATGAGTTTTACTGTTTACGTCAAACCAGCGTCATCTGTTGAGCAACTACAGACCGATCTTCCTACTGCCGCTTATTTATACAGAGGATATGATGCTGCTGAAAAGTTTATGGACTATCTAACATCGCTTGCAAATAAGATTAGTAGTATATACAAAACTGCCAAACCGCTGAAACTAACGGATCAGCAACAGGAGGATTTCGAGTATTCTACTGAATGCTACTTGTGCAATAAAAAATTCACTGAAGAAAATTGGAAGGTGTGAGATCATGACCATTTGACTGGCGAATATCGAGGAAGTCTCCATAATGAATGCAAACTAGCCTGCAAAACACCGAAGTATGTTCCTGTCTTCATGCACAACTTAAGCGGATATGATTCTCATTTCATTGTTAAACAGTTAGGTTGTACAAGTGAAAGAGTGGAGGTGATTCCGTGCTCAGAAGAAAAGTATATTTCATTCTTGAAGCATGTTGGAGATATTAAGCTTCGGTTTGTGGATACATACCGTTTCCTCAGTTCTAGTTTGGATAAACTAACAAAAACCCTAACATCTTTTCCTGAGACAAGCAAATAGTTTGGAGAAGAGCAAATTGGTTTGGTAACACGCAAAGGAGTATTTCCCTATGATTACATTACATCATGGTATGTTTTGAAAGAAACATGCTTGCCTCCAAAGGAAGCGTTCTACAATAGACTAAATGAAGAGGAAATCAATAATCAGGACTACGAGCAAGCTAAAAATGAATGGGAACAGTTTAATATCCGAAATTTGGGAGAATACAGTGATCTCTACTTAACCTCAGATGTTCTGCTACTCGCAGATGTTTTTGAAGCCTTCAGAGACCAATCATTGAATACTCATAAAGTTGATCCTGCACATTACTTTACATCTCCAGGACTAACCTGGGATGCTATGCTTCTGTATACAGGAATTAAACTAGAATTATTAATGGATTATGATCAGCTTCTCATGGTGGAATCTGGCATAAGGGGAGGATTATGTCAGGTGTCTCATCGGTATGCCCAGGCTAACAACAGCTACATGGAGGAGTTTGATCCCAATAAACCAACTCAATTTATTGCATACGAAGACGCGAATAACCAATATGGATGGGCTATGCAGCATCCACTACCTTATGGAGGATTTCAGTGGGTTTCTCCTGATAGTATTAATATAGAAACATTAAAAGAAGATGATCCTCTTGGATATATATTCGAAGTTGATGTAGATTATCCTACAGGGCTTCACGAGCTTCATAATGATTTGCCATTCTTGCCTGAGTGACTGAAGCCAAAGAATTCAACTGTAAAGAAACTAATTGCACAGCTTGGAAGTAGGAAGAAGTATGTTGCACATTACATGATGTTAAAACAGGCACTCTCACATGGACTACGACTAACAAAAATCCATCGTGTGCTATAATTTCAACAATCGTGCTGGTTAAAACCTTATATAGCGTTTAATAACAAGCTGACGCAACAGGCTAGAAATGACTTTGAAAAGGATCTGTACAAACTCTTCAACAATGCTATGTTTGCAAAAACCATGGACAATATACGAAATCGCATGGGTATACGCCTTGTGACAAACGAGAAAACATTGGAAAAGCTGATTCATAGACAGAAGCATATATGGACCTAGCCTAGCATATGGCATCACGACAGATTATATTCAACAAGCCAATATACATCGGAATGAGTGTACTGGATATATCAAAAACACTCAGGTATTCATACCAATATCATGTGCTATTGCCGTATTATGGAAATGAAAAGCTGAAGCTCATGTACATGGATACTGACTCCTTCATTCATCGAGTTACAACAATTGACATATACCACGATAAAATGCAATTTATTGAACATTTGGATACATCTGATTACCCTGCATGCCACATGTGCCACTCCACACAGAACAAAAAAGTGTTAGGAAAGTTTAAAGATGAAGCTAACGGGAGATTCATCCACCGTTTTGTTGGACTGAGACTTAAGATGTATGCTCTCGATATTGATGGAGGAATGATCAAAAAGATTAAAGTATAAAACGAAGCGCTATTAAGCAGTACATCACATTCGACAGTTTTGTAGGTTGTCTTAAAAACAGAGAAATAATAAGAACTACCATGAATTTGATGTCACAACAGTATATGTTTCGTCTGTAAAAGTAAAAAAAAATCGCTCTATCGCCCTGTGATGATAAAAGAGTGATTGCTGCTGATGGAATATCAACCTATGCTTATGGTCATTACAAAGTTGTGAGCGTATAATGTGAGAAACTGCAAATACATTGCCCATCATCGGTATCGTGGTAGCAAAAAATTGAAGCTTAGACTCCGAACACGCCCATGCATATAGCGAAAGTATACGAAGAGAGAAGAATAAGAATGAGAGCTGGCGGGAACTCTACCATTAGACCACATTTCTAATGCTGGTCTCAAGCCCAGATAAAAAAGGAGAGACGCCTAACCTCACATGCTAGATGTCTTTATATAAAAACTAAAATCTGAAAAGACTGGCCAGAAATCAGAAAATATGTCCACCGCTTCAACAGAAACAACAAGGAAACAGGGCGGGATCATTATTCTACTGAAAACACAGCTTGATTATAAGAAAACAGGCTGTAAAACAATAAGAGACGAAGAATTATGATACAAAACAATAAAAACCTCGACAACAAAGGCTTAGACCCTTCTTCTAGTGGCAGCCTCAAAAAGAAAGACATCTTACAAAAAGACAAATAAAGAGATGGCGAAACAAAAATATAAGCTATTAGATTTACAACCTCAGAAAGACTGAAACCATGTGAACATAACCTCTCGCTTCACAAGTTAGCACCTGCATAAAGGATATAAAGGACTGCAAAATACTGAAACACAAACAGAAATGATCATATAGGATCCAAACTGTGGAAAAAACATGAGAAAACTGTAAACATACCGGGTAGGCCATAAAAGCGATCACATCATCCTGGAACATGTGAAAATGCTATAAAACATAGCAAACAGTGTGAAAAACGACAGAAACATTGAAACGATGACATCAATTACTATAAACATGCTTAAAATTGTTGCTTAAATGACATAAACTAGCACAAAAATTACCTCAATTACTATCAAATATAAGAAAAATGTATGAAAAGGACATTACCTCAAATGCGCTTAAAGTTCTCCTAAACGAACTAAAATGTCGTTAATACACCTTCGTCGTTGTCATAAACTTCTTAGAAAGCTAACCAAAAAATACATTCCAAGTGGGTTGTAATACCTATTGCCTAAGTGTTTAACACTACCCCAATATTCTGCATACCTTAAAATTCGAAAATGATCTGCAAGGAGACATAAACCACTACAAAACACTACAAAATTGCTGTAAAATATGCTCAATATGTGCTAAAATGTCTATAAAAGCGTTAAAATATTAGAAAATACTGCAAAATACTGCAAACATATTTCATAACGCCTAAAAAGAGCTAAAATACCTCATCAATACCCTGACACAGTTCTAAATACCCTCCTTCAAATGGTATGGCATGACAATAAAAGCATATTAAACAATAGAGACAACGCTACAAATCACCATTGAATTACTGAAAAATGTATGTGAAACCACCACAAGCACTGTAAGATAGTCTAAAAAACGTACAAAATGCTTGTAAAAGTGCTAAAAATGTTAGAAAAAACTGCAAAATAATGTAAAAAGTGAGCGAAACCCATCGCAAAACGCCTAAAATACCTGTTTTAGGACCCTGAATGCTTGCTCAATACCCCACAACTAGCTGTCCTAGAATCCTAAACATCCTCCAAATGACATGGAATGTCATTAAAATCATTCGAAACATCTATCCTAGCACCCAAGAAGTGTCATAAATGATCTGTAAGCACTCAAAAAGCAGAGCAAACACTGGAGAATAATACAAAGGTTCTCAAACAACACACTCACCTTACAAAACCATCGTTCAACATGTCTAAATTCTAGGAAAGACCATACAAATAATTAAAACAAGGAAAACGTCCTTGAAAGGGGGGCTTAAAGCACAGAAAAATACTGGTATTCTCTGAACCTAGTTTAAGTCCCCCACCCCCTTCCAAGCATGGCTCCTTGAATTCCCTATCTTTCCCATGTATGCTCACTTGCCCCTGGCCCAGCTCTCTCCTTATATAACTACTGTGGGGGCATTTTCTTGAAAATCTTCGTGTCGCATTCTTGGAAGATACCAAACTTAAATACCAAATTTGGTTTTTGAGGTATGATGTGCACAAACACGCACACACACGGACATTTTTCCAAAAATGCCTTTCTTTGGATCCAGGGGGACCCAAAACATGTATTTCGGTGAAATCTCGGTATTGAAATTTTGGGTACAATACAATACCTTTTCTGTACACTATGTATATAGTACGTGTAGAGAAAGTTAAAATTGCAGGTGGCTGCCTCTGTGGTCGAGTGGTCAGCGAGCGAGAACGCAGATATGACCTTAGATGTTAAAGGGGGTTATATAAATGAAAGAATTAAAAAAAAAGAAAAAAAAAGTCTGGTGCATAGGATTTGATATTTATCACTCATACAGGTTGGGTTTGGAATGAATTCTCCGGGTATACGGGCCAATGAACGTCACTTACATATGAATAAGTTCTATTCTCTCTATACGCACTATGTATAGAGCAGGTATTGTATTGCACCCAAAAATTCAACACCGAGTTTTCACCGGAAATACATGTTTTGGGTCCTCCTGAATCCAAAAAAAAACATTTTTAGAAAAATGTCCGTGTGTGTTAGTCTGTAAGCAGCACAGCTCAAAAACGAAAAGACCGTTAAATACCAAACTTGGTATTTAAGTTTGGTATCTTCCAGGGATGCGACATGAAGATTTTCAAGAAAATCCCCCACCCCAAACTACCCTTTACATGGAACTTTTCTCGAAAATTTTGATTTTCGCGAAAATGGCTCTAACGATTTTGATTAAAATATCGTATATTAAAGATATTTACCTGAAAAATAAAATGTATATCTTGAATTTTCTGCGAATAGCCTCTGAAGACTACTTTATTCTGGGTGAATCTTACGGAATTTTGCATAACTGATAAACCTTAAGAGATGGACAAAAACTTAGCACACAAAATATGTAGAGCGCATTAAAACACACAATTTATGTTATATACCTTTTCTTCGTGGAGTTGATAATTTTTTTTAGGTATTCGTTGGTTTTGGTTTCAGCTTTGAAAAACATGCTTTTCTCATACAGGAATTGGTCAACTCCTGTCCACAGAAACAAAGGAATTTCATTCACATAGCAACCAGCTTTTGAATATTACTTTAACCTATGCTCCCTTATTTCCCTTCTACTTACAAGGAAGCAAGTAATAAGACTATTTCTGCTAATTTTTTCTCACTTAACATGAAGTAAATAGAAGCATAAGCTTTTTAACAATAATTTGTTGCAGAGAGGTAGAGAAGGTCATGTGAACGTAACACATAAGATTTTTTATAATTTGGTTCGAATGTTAATTGCTAATTGAAATAAAACGCCATGCTTGTATTTTTACTGTGGCAACTTGTGTATGTGCGACTGGCATTATTAAAGAAACATTGTCAGCAGCTATTGGAGCGCTACCGACAGTTCTAGTTTGTTGTTCTGTGATAGTGAAGAGACGATATCTGAGAATATAGCACGGCGAGTGCATGTATCTCATTTACTTTTAAATATGACGGCGTGAATAATCAGAAACACACAAAGCGAACATTATCACAATTTTCTGCAGAAGATGACAACGGAATTAACTTTGAAACATCACCATTCTCATCCACATGTTTTCAGAGACTCTTTCCTAGCAATGTGATTCTCCCTTAAGCTAAAGAGAAGCTACAAAGCGAATTAAAGCAAAGGTTCAGAGATTTAAAATAAAAACATTCCCCGATAGTTGTAACGTAAAAAATCAAAGGAAAATGTAACGAAGATGTAGAAGTCATTTCAAATAAACTAAAATCTATTGTATTGGAAAATGGTTTAACACTAAAACATGTAATTTCTTATTCAGCAGACAATGCTTCAGGTAATTTCGGTAAACATAATTCGGTCTTTACTAGATTAAAAGAAGAAAACGCAAACTTAATCAAAGCCAATTGTTGTTACCATATATTACATAATTATGCTAAATTTGCTGTCAAGCTTCTAAAATATCATGTAGAAAGTCTAGTTCTTAAAATTCATTCAGACTTTTTTCTTCATCAACAAATTGTGAGGAACTAAAATCATTTTGCTTGTTTGCTCAGCATGATTATAGTGAAATATTGTCGTGCGATGCTCAGCTGTCTTTCAAGATGTGGCGAGTTTTAAAGAGGTATTATGTAGCACGGCACCCTCTAATTTTGAAATTTAATAGTTCACACAAGATGAAATAGACGTGTATTCGCTAACACAACCAGAGTGTTTTCTGTATTTCTTAAATGCAACTCTATCCTTATTTACTAAAGCAATTAGACTTATGCAAAAAGACGACATACTTTCCACAGATAGTAACGAGGTTATGTTGGAAGTGAAGAAACAAGTAGAGCGTAGAACACCTTACGAAGAGGAAAATAATATTCTAGTAAAGGAGTGCACATTTGTTTAAGACAGATTATTTGAACAATACTAATAAATGGTACAACTTTACTGGGAATGATAATGTGCCCGAAGTAGATTTTGTCAACCAAAACAATTTTCATTTAATGACTTGGTCGAAGTGGGAAAGAAGTTGAAAATTTGTTTCGATGGAAACGAACTGTGTCATGAGTTTTAGGTAGTATCAAAACTTGATAGAAAGGCTAACAATTGTAAAATGTGAAAAATCAGAATGAAGCATGTCCTCGCCATTGCTATCAGTAACGTGCTGTAATGGTCGGATGTTGACGGAACTTGTGACATTTGTGATCAGATCAACTTGAAATTAACATTTGAAGATTTTTAAGACAAGGTTCTTAAAAGCAATTCACTTCTGAATCCAGCGAGATCCTCAAAAAAATGAACAAAAAGATATGTTTTACTATTATTTTTATTTAGTTTATACAGCTTCAATTAGACGTAATGGTATCATAAGTAGGCGACTGGAGGTATAGGTGGTGGTGGTGGTGGTGCTAATGGTGGTGGTAGTGGCAGTGGTGGTAGAGGTGGTGGTTGTGGTAGTGATGGTGGTAGTGGTGGTGGTGGTGGTGGTAGTGGTAGTGGTAACGGTGGTGGTAGTGGTGGTACTGGCGTTATCGTGATTGTGGTGGTGATAGTGCTGGTAGTGGCAGTAGTGTGGTAGTGGTGGTGGTGGTGGTGGTGGTGGTGGTGGTGGAGGTGCTGGTAGTGGCAGTAGTGGTGATGGTAGATGTGGTGGTAGTGGTAATGTTTTTTTTTTTTTTTTTTTTTTGAGCAGGGGAAAAAATCTTACAAAGACGCCTTAGGCGAGTTGGATTCTCACCAACCCCTGCAAGAATCAATGTAAAATTCCCCTCGGAACTGCCCAAGACGGCACTACTTCAGGGGGAAGCGATTCAAGGTGGTAAGTATTATTGGTCTATATCATCTAGGAAAATGTGTGCTGGTCTCAGCTGTCATTCATCTCCAATCGCTTACTAAGCAAAATGTCACGGGCCAATCTAGAAGCAATGCTCCAATTCCGTGCACAGGCAAGCATCTTAGACAGAAGGTGTCGGGCGTCAAAACTCCCAACTGGCTCTCGACCTGATGGCGCTGATAACGCCACCGAACACAATGAAAGAAGGTATGCTCAACTGTGTCATGTTTTCCACAATAATAACATTCGGATGTAGCACTTAAACCAAAACGATGGAGATAGGCGGTAAAGCAGCCATGTCCGGTCAACAATTGAGTAAGATAGACATTTACATTCCCACGTTTACGGTTATACCAAATGGCGACATCTCTAATCAAGCGCTTTGTCCAATGGGCAGTCCCATCATCAACATCCCAAAGTTCCTGCCACTTGGCAAGCAATAGAGTGCGAGCCTCCACTCTTCCGATGGTATCTGCCTCCAACAAAAGTCGTTCCTCAGCAAGGCAGAACAATCGGAGGATTTCTGGCAATAAGCAGCAAAGCCTTAGTTGATATGGTTCTGTATGCACTAGTGATGCGAATAGTCACCTTCCGCTGGACGCTCAGGAGCTTGGAAGTATATATGTTACGTCTCAAGGTCTTACTCCATATAAAATAATAGATTGCACCACTGAGAATAGAATGCGCCGTGTGGGCCGCCTACATTAAACGACTAATGTTAGTAATAGCCTGCCCTGCCTTCTCCGCCGTTTTGCGTACATGATATCCCATGTATAAGTTACGGTCCAAATTAACACCCAAATATTTCAGGGACTCCTGGCTGACGACTGATAAAGCCCCTACTTTCAGACGGATAGTGTGGACCTTCCGGCCACCTACTAACAACACTGCCTCAGTTTTGTGGTGGGCCAACTTCAGCTCCTTCCGTAGCAAACAGTCGTCGACTGCAGTCCACGCATGGTTAGCATTCTGCTCCAATGTAAAAACATCCTCAGCTGTAGCAACTATGGCTGTCATCAGCATAAGCAACAAGCTGGACACCCGGAGGCATGGGCAGTTGTAATACTCCATCATAATACATATTGCACAAAATGCGACCCAGGACTGAACCCTGCGGTACACCACACGTCATTCGTAGGTGGCCATTCGCACCCACAAGAAGAAGACGATCATCCAGATAACTAGCGAGCATATTGTGTATATATACTGGATCATTATAAGCCGACAGTTGTCTGAGAATTCCGCCCCAGGGGCAGAATTAAAGGCATTTTGTATATCTAAAGTGATTAGAACACACAATCGTCATTTGCCACGAAACACTATTTTCGCCTTTTCGGCAAGTTCCTGCACTCTCCGTAGGGCAGTCAAAGTGGACCGACCTTCTCTAACGCCAAATTGGGGGGTAGTGGTGGTAGTTGTGGTACTGGCGGTGGTGGTGGTAGTGGTTGTCGTGGTGGTGGTGGTGGTGGTGGTAGTTGTGATACTGGCGGTTGTGTTTGTTGTGGTGGTGGGGGTTGTGGTGATAGTGGTGGTTGTGGAAGTGGTGGTAATGTTGGATGTGATTGTGACAATGGAGGTGGTAGTGGTAGTGGTGATAGTGGTGGCGGCGGTGGAGATTGGTGGTGGTAATAGTGGTGTTAGTTGTGAATGTGGAGGAGGTGGTAGTGGTGGCACTGGCGGTGATGGTTGTGTGGGGTGGTAATGGTGGTACTGACAGTGGATGTGGTAGTGGTAGTGGTGGTACAGATGGTCGTGGTGGTCTTGGTAGTGGTAGTTGTGGTGGAGGAGGTGTTTGTGTGGTAGTGATGTGGTGGTAGTAGTTGTAGTGGTGTTGGTGAAGGTGGTAGTGGTGGTGGAGTTAGTCGTGGTGGTGGTAGTGATTGTGGTGCTGGTAGTGGTGGTGGTACTTATGGTGGTTATGATAGTGGTGGTGGTAATGGTGGTAGTGGTGGTGGTAGTTGTGGTGGTTGTAGTGCTCTTAGTGGTGGTGCTAGTGGTAGTGGTGGTAGTAGTGGTGGTGGTAGTGGGTGGGGGTAGTAGTGGTAGTGATGGTGGTATTGGCGGTGCTGGCAGTAGTGGAGGTGGTAGTGGTGGAGGTAGTGGTGTGGGTGGTGGTATTAGTGGTGCAGGAGGTGGTGGTAGTGGCTGTGGTGGAGGAGCTGGTGGTGGTGGTGTTGTTGTTAGAGGTGGTGGATAATTTTTTTTCATCGAGGGGAAAAAATCTTTCAAAAACACCACTCTTTTTGTGAGTTATATTTTCACCAAGAAAAAGAAACCCCTAACTACTACTATTATCAAACAGGAACCGCTTATAACAAGCATACTTCAGCATGGTATTTGTCTGTGTTATACTGCAGATACTCTTTTTTTCTCTCTGTTTTGTCTCTAAAATTTTTTAGGTAAATCTTTCACTGTATTGCAA
Source organism: Hymenopus coronatus (assembly GCA_030762935.1). Lineage (NCBI taxonomy): Eukaryota > Metazoa > Arthropoda > Insecta > Mantodea > Hymenopodidae > Hymenopus > Hymenopus coronatus. The sequence continues at coordinate 187,108,410 of CM060882.1, read as the reverse complement.
GACTTACTTTTCGTCATCATACCAGCTACCAGATTATCAGCAGTGAGTACCAGAACTAATTTTCCATATTCTCCTAATCTGAAGTGTTCCCTTATTGGACATTGTAAGAAGGTATGTTCTACACAGTCCATTTGTACACAATAACGACACTTGGCCAAATCTATTTTACCTATCTTGTGTGCGTAGTTACTGAATCTACCGTGCCCAGTTAATATCTGGGTCAAAAATAAAATATTTGTGTATGTTTCATTGAAGCCACAATTTTATATCTGGGATGATCTTTTTGGTCCATTGTCCCACTAACGTGGTTTCATCCCACCTTTGTTGCCATTCGGCGATTATTGCTTTCCTAAATGCAGTCTTCTGTCGTTTACAATTATCCTGGGCTCTTTCATGTATGAGATTTCGCTCTTTTACTTGCAAGTCAATTGGAATAGCTCTTGCTATCACTTGCAGGTGTTCTATTAAACACAGTTCTATACGCGCATATAATCCTCAAAAGCATCTTTCGTTGTATTTTCAATAGTGCTTCAACATTCTTTTTACTCTTTAGGGCCGAATGCCATATTGATGATGCATATAATAAGATGGAGTAGAGCGCTTCACATATTGTTTACCTTTTCAGAGATTGAGGACCTCCCATATAATAAGATGGAGTAGAGCGCTTCACATATTATTTACCGTTTCAGAGATTGAGGACCTCCCATATAATAAGATGGAGTAGACCGCTTCACATATTATTTGCCTTTTCAGATATTGAGGACCTCCCATATAATAAGATGGAGTAGAGCGCTTCACATATTATTTACCTTTTCAGAGATTGAGGACCTCCCATATTTTGCATCAGCCTACATAATTTCGATGCTTTTCTTTCTGCTTTCACGATTATCATTCTAATATGTATATAAAAGTAACATTTTCATCAATCACAATGCCTAGATACGTGATTGCCTTTACTGGAGTTAGTTTTGTGAGTTTGATACAAAACCAGATATTAGTTCTTTTCCTTGGTCCTTTCATTATGACGCACTGTGCTTTCTGAGGTGCAAGCTTTAATTTGTTGTACTCTATCCACCTATCAACGCGTCTAAGGGATTCGTTTCCTCTAAGTACAAGTTCGTCTTCATCATCAGCCGCCACAACCACCGCCAGATCATCAGCATAAGCAACCGATAATACACCTTCGGGCAATGATATCTCCAAAACTCCATCATATAATGTATTCCATAGCATCGGCACAAGGATAGATCCTTGAGGTACTCCAGCTGTAACCTCCATATCGGTCTTATCAAGTTCTATTTTTCGATCTTCAAAATAAGAAATTAGGCTATTTACCAAATACGTAGAGATAGTTTTTCTTTGGAGTTCCTTGATTATTAGGCTCCATGACGCAGCATTAAAGGCATTTTTAACATCGAGCGTAATTAGTACAATCCATTTTGCTCTTATCTCTTCCGTAATTTTCATCACTGTCTCAATAGCCTGGATCATAGATTTGCCTTTCCTAAAGCCAAACTGATGGCTACTTAGTCCTCCACTTAACACTAGTTTTCTCTCTCTCTCTCTCTCTCTCTCTCTCTCTCTTTCTCTCTCCCTCTCTCTCTCTAATCTTATTATTACTAATCCTTCATAACACTTACTAAGCGTTTTCAGAAGACATAAAGGTCTGTATGCTGATGGTAGTAAGTCTTGAACGCATCTGCCTCCTTTCGGTGAAAGAACCATCTTAGCTACATTCCATTGTTTCGGGAAATTTTGCTCCATCAACAATTTGCTCGTTATAGATAAGATCCAATCTGACGCTATCTTGTATACATTTATTATGGCTTCTGGAGGGATTCCATCTATTCCCGGGGCCTTTCCTGTTTTCATACTTGCTATCAACCCTTCTAATACGTCTGTAGTGAGTAATACCACATCCGGCACACACACAATAGGGCCCAGCTTATCTTCTCTATACGGGAAGAGGGCCCTTGCAATATCTATCTTTTTTGCGGTGGTCAGAAAAACAGGCACCTTATTTGTCAGTCGGTTGGTAATACTTTCATATCCCGTCCTCAGATATCATCATTTAATGCGTCACATAATTTTACCCAATGCATTCGTTTCGATTGCTGTATAGATTTGACCAGATTTTTTTTTTACTTAATCTATAGTCATTTCTCAATTCCCCCATCTCTTTTAATCCTAAATTTCCTCTATTAGCTCTAGTTAGAACTCTTCTTTTCCCAATATATATGCGCATTGTTCCACCAATATGGTGTTCGACTCCTGGTTAATATTTTATTTCTTTGACTTGTCTTACACGATTTCTGTAATGCATAAACAACTTCGTATACATTACCAGAATCGGCGCTTTTTAACTTCCATTCTAATATTTTAAAAACTTGCCAATCGTATACGACTTTCGTTTTTTCTGCATTTCTCATCTTGCAGTTTCTTGAACCATCAAGTTCAAAATAAATGAACATGGTCGCTAAGGGTTTCTTCATCCATGACTTGCCATTCAATTATTTTCTTTGCTATTTTCTGCGTGGAACATGTCACGTCTACATATGACCCATTATCACCTCTTTGGAACGTTGATATGTATCCTGTATTATTAACTGCTAAGTTTAAGGTTGACATCCACTCAGTAAAATATTCAACTCTTCAGTCAGAAATCGGCGATCCCCAATGTGGGAGATTTGATATTAAGATCTAATATAATTCACTCTCCTCTTATATCTCTACTATCTTGCATTAATTTAGCTATATTTGTTCTAAATTCACTTAGAGGAATATTCGGTGAACTATAACAATAAAATATATGGCATTGTTTTAAGTATATACATATATACCGTTCTCCTGCTCTTAATTTTGCCACAAGAAGTTTCTTATTTAAAAAGTACACCGCCACATCCCCTCTCTTATCCTTAAACCAATCACTGTCGGCCACCCGTATTTTGTTTGGTTCACTTACAATCATAATATCTACTGACTTTTCAGTTGCTGTTGCTAAAAACATATCATGGCTATCAATTGATCTCATAGCATTTGTTTGAATTATACGGATTATTTGTGTATCCATTTTGTGCATTACACTCGTCTTGCCCTAGCAACCTTCTAGACCCATCTTTCTAAAAGAGGGACACTTCATTCGGTCACACTGATGACCTTTTGTCTTACATTTAATACAAAACGAAATTGTGGAACATTCTTTAACGTTATGTCGCTGCTCCCCGCAATTTAAGCAATTATTGGACCTGTCTTCCTTGCTTTTACATTGATGTGCTTTATGACCAAAGTCAAAACACTTATAGCAACTTGTAATAGACACCCTTTCACGTACTTGACAATATGTCCACCCAATCTTAACTTGTTTCTTATCAACTGCTTAGATAAATCCCTGGACATGCTTATAGTAGCATTTTGATTTCCAGATCTGCCTGGTCTCAAGCTAGTCACATTTATATCAGTTAGTTTTCACCTGTTTCCTCGCAAATTGCCTGTCTCAGCGCTTTCTCGTCCATAGTTGAATCTATTCCACATGACAGAAGAGAGATTCCACTTTTCTTAGTACTCACCTCGATTTCTTTTATATATATATTGTATTTCCTGTTTCAAGGTAGTAGATTTGCCTTCTACTTTTACAGTAAGTACCAACTCTTCATTTTGGTTTTCTTAATATTTTCAATTTTCAGTCCAATTTTTTCAAAATCCACCTACTGTTTTACAGTCCTAAGGATTTCAGCAAACGTTTTACCTCTTGATTTAATCACGACTGTCCCTTTCAATTCTTCACTTTTCCTTAATTTAGGATACTTTTCAGATCCCGGTTTCTTATTTTCTAATCTATAAGTATTACTCGGTAGCATATATTAATTTATTACAGTACTATTCCTAAAAGTCCATTCAAGTATTTTCCTAAAATAATTCCAGTTCATTTCACCTGTAGAGGCAATCCTTACATTTTGCCCCCCATGTTGCTCTACCATATGTTTCCATTTAAATAAGGACTTGCGTAACTACACCATATCAGGACTACCACTTAGGTCAACTGCATACGGAATTAAACATATACCGTAAACTTTCCTTAGCTTTTCCTTTACTTGTATTTATGGTGGTAGGGGTGGTGGCGATAATGTTAGTGGTAGTAATGGTGGTAGTGGTGGTAGTAGAGCTGGTGGTAGTAAATCAGGTGGTTTTAGTGGTGGTGTTGGTAGGGGTGACAGTGGTGGTGGTGGTGGTAGTGGTGTTGGTAGGGGTGGTGGTGGAGCTGATGGTGGCAGTTTTGGTGGTAGTGATTGTACTGGCGGTGATGGTAGTGGAGGTAGTGGTGGTGGTAGTGGTGGTGTTGGTAGGGGTGGTGGTGGAGCTGATGGTGGTAGTGGTTGTACTGGCGGTGGTGGTAGTAATGGTAGTGGAGATAAAGGTAGTTGTGGTGGTATTGGTGGTAGTGGTGGTTGAGGTTGTGGTTGTGGTTATGGTGGTGCTGGTAGTGGTGGTACTGGAGGTGGTGGTGATATTGGTGATGGTTGTAGTGGTGGTTGTGGTGCTAGTAGTGGTGGTAGTAGAGCTGGTGGTAGTAGGGCAGGTGGTGGTAGTGGTGGTGGTGGAGGTGGTGGTGGTAGTGGTGGAGATGGTGGTGGAGGTGGTGGTAGGGTGGTGTTGGTAGGAGTGGTAGTGGTGGTGGTGCTGTTGGTAGAGGTGGTGGTGGAGGTGGTAGTAGGGTGGTGGTGGTAGGGTGGTGTTGGTAGGAGTGGTAGTGGTGGTGGAGGTGCTAGTGGTGATGATAGTGGTGGTGTTGGTAGTGGTAGTGGTGGTGGAGGTGGTGGTGCTAGTGGTGGTGTTGGTAGAGGTAGTGGTAGGGTGGTGATGGTAGGAGTGGTAGTGGTGGTGGAGGTGGTGGTGCTAGTAGTGGTGGTGTTGGTAGAGGTAGTGGTGCTAGTGGAGGTGGTGGTAGGGTGGTGTTGGTAGAGGTGGTGGTGCTAATGGAGGTGGTGGTAGGGTGGTGTTCGTGGGAGTGGTAGTGGTGGTGGAGATAGTACTAGTGGTGGTGATTGTGGTGTTGGTAGGGGTAGTGGTAATGGAGATGGTGGTGCTAGTGGTGGTGTTGATAGGGGTGGCAGTGATGGTGGTAGAGGTGCTGGTGCTAGTGGTGGTGGTAGTGGTGGTAGTAGTGGAGGTTAGTGATGGTGGTGGTAGTGGTAGTGCTAAGGGTGGTGGTAGAGGTGGTGGTAGTGGTGGTGGTAGTGGAGGTGATAGTGGAGGTGCTAGTGGTGAAGTTTTTTTTTTGTTTTTTGTTTCGGCAGTGGAAAAATCTTCTTAAGATGCCAGTTGGATTTTTACCATTAAAAAAAAAAAAACAGTCTTCTCCGCCTACCATTTCGGAACTGCTTGTCGCATTTCATCAAATTGGCAGTATTCTATGTGTATTGTCAGTTACTGTCTTTCTTCTTTTTCCTTTGTCTCTATAATTTCTTTACATAGTTCTTTTACTGTATTCCATGCTTTTGTACTCCCAGTAATGGTCTGCTCTAAATTATCTACTGTTATAATTTTACCCAATTTTGTGTGAGCTTTATTCCTATAGGTCTCCCATCTTGGGCAGTGGAGTAGCGTGTGCTCCGCGGTATAAGTTTCTGGGCAGTAGTTGCATTTCTCGCTATTAGTTTTCCCCATTTTTTTTTTTTTTTTTTTTTTTTTTTGCGTAGTACCTAAATCTTCCATGACCAGATAGTACTTGCGTCATGAAATAATCTAATGATCTGTGCTTGCATAACAGCCGCAATTTAATATCTGGGATAATTTTCTTCGTCCATTGTGCCACTTCCATGGTCTCATGCCACCGCTCTTGCCACTCTTCTATGATTTGTTGTCTTATATTTCTTTTGTCTGCATTAGTGGCACCAATTTTTTCTTCTCAGATATTTGTCTCTTTTACTAACAGATCTATGGGTACTGTTCCTGAGATGACCTGTAGGGCTTTGGTCGCTATGGTTCGATACCCATTTACCACCCTTAATAATAATTTCCGCTGTACTCGGGCCAGGTGGTTTCGGTACACTTCTTTTCTTAATGCAGTGTGCCACATTGAGGCGGCATATAACACCATAGAATATATCGCGCTATATAAAATTTGCCTTTTTCAGTTCTTGGGCCCCCAATATTCGGCATTAGTCTACTCAGTGCCGCTGTTCTCTCTTCGGCCTTCTTGGTGATTGTTCTAACGTGCTCACCAAAATTTCCACCAACACCCAATATGACACCTAGGTATGTCACTGACCTTTTTTGGCTTAACATCAGTTTTGCCTATCCTGAAACTCACATCTGGCAGTTTTCTTGGCCCTTTTAGGATCACAGCTTCTGTTTTCTGTGGCGCAAGAATTAATTTGTTGGCCTTCATCCACCTGTCTATGCGTATGAGGGTTTCATCTGCCTTAAACATTAATTCTTCTGCGTCGGCAGCTGTAGTGACCAACACTAAATCATCTGCAAATCCCAACGTATAAGCTCCTGTCGGTAGTTTTTGCCGCAATACGCCATCGTATAAAATATTCCACAATGTAGGTCCCAGGATCGAGCCTTGGGGTACTCCTGCAGTAACCTGTACCTGTTTCTTATTACTTAGCGTTATGTATTTTGAGTTGAGGTACTCTAGTATTATATTTACTAAATATGCTGAAATCTTTTCTCTTTGGAGCTCTTGAATGATACTATTCCAAGTTGCACTGTTGAAAGCATTTTTCACATCCAGTGTGATTGCGGCTACCCACATTAGTGGTGATCGTAGAGGTGGTGGTAGTGGTGGTGGTAGAGGAGGTGGTAGTGAAGGTGGTAGTGGTTAAATCAGTGGTGGTAGAGGTTGTGGTAGTGGTGGTGCTAGTGATGGTGGTAGAGGTGGTGGTAGAGGTGATGGTAGAGTTGGTGCTAGTGGTGGTGGTACTGTAGGTAGTAGAAGTGGTAGTAGTGCTGGTGGTAGAGGTGGTGGTAGTGGTGGTGCTAGTGGTGGTGGTATAGGTGGTATTAGTGGCGGTGGTAAAGGTGTTAGTAGTGGAGGTGGTAGTGGTGTTGCTAGTGGAGGTGCCAGTGGTGGTGGTAGTGGTGTTGTGTTTTTTTAGCAGGGGAACAAACCTTACAAAGACGCCTTAGACGAGTTAGATTCTCTCCAACTAAAAAAAAAAAAAAAAAAAACCGTGCAGGAATCAATGTAAAATTCCCCTCGGAACTGCCCAAGACGGCATTACTTCAGGGGGAAGCGATTCAAGGTGGTAAGTATTATTGGTCTATATCATCTAGGAAAATGTGTGCTGGTCTCAGCTGTCATTCATCTCCAATCGCTTACTAAGTAAAATGTTAGGGCCAATCTAGAAGCAATGCTCCAATTCCGTGCACAGGCAAGCATCTTAGACAGAAGGTTGTTGGGCGTCAAAACTCCCAATTGGCTCTCGGCCTGATGGCGTTGATGATGCCACCGAACACAATGAAAGAAGATATGCTCAGCTGTGTCATGTTTTCCGCAATAATAACATTCGGATGTAGCTCTTAAACCAAAACGATGGAGATAGGCGGTAAAGCAGCCATGTCCGGTCAACAATTGAGTAAGATAGAAATTTACATTCCCACGTTTACGGTTATACCAAATGGCGACATCTCTAATCAAGCACTTTGTCCAATGGGCAGTCCCATCATCAACATCCCAAAGTTCCTGCCACTTGGCAAGCAATAGAGTGCGAGCCTCCACTCTTCCGATGGTATGCGCCTCCAACAAAAGTCGCGCCTCAGCAAGCAGAACAATCGGAGGATTTCTGGCAATAAGCAGCAAAGCCTTAGTTGATGTGGTTCTGTATGCAATAGTGTGGCGAATAGCCACCTTCCGCTGGACACTCAGGAGCTTGGAAGTATATAATGTTACGTCTCAAGGTCTTACTCCATATACGTATTCCATATAAAATAATAGATTGCACCACTGAGAATAGAATGCGACGTGTGGGCCGCCTACATTGGGTATTAAACGGCTAATGTGAGCAATAGCCTGCCCTGCCATCTCTGCTGTTTTGCGTTCATGATATCCCATGTATAAGTTAAGGTCCAAATTAACACCCAAATATTTCAGGAACTCCTGGCTGACGACTGATAAAGCCCCTACTTTCAGAGGGATAATATGGACCTTCCGGCCACCTACTAACAACACTGCCTCAGTTTTGTGGTGGGCCAACTTCAGCTTCTTCCGTAGCAAACAGTCGTTGACTGCAGTAAACGCATGGTTAGCATTCTGCTCCAATGTAAAAACATCCTCAGCTGTAGCAACTATGGCTAAGTTATCAGCCTAAGCAGCAAGCTGGACACCCTTAGGCATTGGCAGTTGTAATACTCCATCATAATAGACATTCCACAAAATGCGACCCAGGACTGAACCCTGCGGTACACAACACGTCATTCGTATGTGGCCATTCGCACCCACAAAAAGTAGACGATCATCCAGATAACTAGCGAGCATTTTGTATATGTATACTGGATCATTATAAGCCAACAATTGTCTGAGAATTCCGCCCCAGGGGCAGAATTAAAGGCATTTTGTATATCTAAAGTGATCAGCACACACAATCGTCGTTTGCCACGAAACACTATTTTCGCCTTTTCGGCAAGTTCCTGCACTCTCCGTAGGGCAGTCAAAGTGGACCGACCTTCTCTAAAACTATGTTGGGCAATGGACAAACCGCCATTGTGTTCAATAGCCTCTTTCAATCTGACCAATATCAAATGTTCCAGGAGCTTTCCCAAGACATTGAGTAAACAGATAGGACGATAGGAAACAACACCGTCTGTGGGCTTCGGCTTTTCCAACAGAATTAGCCGAGCAGTCTTTCACTGAGTTGGAAATATGCCTGCTATCAGGCACTGATTGAACACTGCCAGACTGGTTTCTGAGTGTGTGCTAACAACCGTCCTAATGATTACGGGCAGCAGACCATCGGGGCCAGGTGATCGCTTATCTTTAATTTTGGCCAAAGCGGTGTGTAGTTCTGCAGATGTAAAGCAACGCACCTCATCAGAAGACAAACTTTGCTTGGCCCAAGTAATCGGGACATGGTCAAGAAACAGAGTAGTAGCAATTTCCATCTGCCGTGCGTCTGATAAATTGAGACGCAAAGGTGCGTGAAGTTTCTTAGTCTCCAGCTTGTAACCCTTGCCCCACATGTCAAAGTCAACTTCTTCAAGAAGTGCTTGCCAAGCAGAGCGCTTAGCATTCAGTATGTCAATTTTAAGCTGAATTCTACAGCGCCGATACTGCTCAAGGCACTGGTTGATCTGCTCCTCAATCCCTCGCCGACGAGCACGCACCAATGCCCGCCTACATTGTAAGAAATGTTTTCTGGTTACCGCAAAAGCATTGGTCCACTAATATGCCGGTTTGTGAGGGTTCGATTCACCTTTTAAGTTAAAGTATTATCACAGGCGGTCCGAAGGGCCTGTGAAAACTGCTTTGACGTGATACACGGTGTGTCCAGGAGGTTAAGAAGACGGTCTACCTCCGCTGACAGCCTTGGCAGACTCTCGGGGCACACGCTCCGGGCCCGCGTAAGTGGTCGGTGTCGTGGAAAAGCCTGTCAGGAAATCGTAAAGTAAATATGGAAGAAAACTAAGAGTCTCTTCCTCCATTACCTGCCAGTTTGCCACACGCGGGGATAAAGGAGCTGTACTAAAAATAACATCCATATATGAAGCACTTTTTTGGCGGACAAATGTCGGCGCTGTTCCAAAACTGTGCACCACCAGATCCTCTTCCGCCAACCACTTGGCCATCAGTTTTCCTCTAGCATCCTCAACTGGAGATGCCCAAAGGTGGGACTTAGCGTTAAAATCTCCTCCCAGAAGCACTTCAGTTGCATGAAATCGCATAGACAAGCGTAATGCGCATAAAAAGTCCACAAAGGTAGAGAAATCCACATTTGGAGATATATAGCAGCCATATATAGTCACCAAAATAGTCTCCAAACAGACGAATCCGGCCCCTGCTCCGGTCCTAACCACCTGAAGATCGGTGGTAATGACTTTCAGAGCCACATCAGTGTTCTGATCTACCAGCCACTGTTCCTGGTGAACCCTAGCGACCGTAGGTTCAACCATTATAACCATATCAACTTTATGTTCCATGGCCGTTTGTTACACTAGATCCATTGCGGCTCTCCCTCTATCAACCTTACTTTGAAGTGTCCTGAAGACAAACGGTCGGCCCAAGTTAAATGGGAGTGTGCTATTAGAAGTGATTGAGGCGTTGGGTTCTAGCTCCACTGACCAGTTTGCGATAACTAGGGCAATGGTTAGTCCCAAGTTTATGGACCGGACTTTTATACGTTAGACAATAGGATTCAATAGTGCAGTGCACGGCCAGGTGCCCGCCTTTGCCTCAGTTTAGGCAAACATGTCTTCTATTAGGTCCATTGCAGCTGTGGGCACGATGTCCAAACTCCGGACAGTTAAAACATCGTGGAATAAAAACCCGTTCTTGAACTCTGCAGGAACACCAGCCGATGCGGACTGAGCCTAAATGCAGTAGTCGACGGCCCAGGCCTACGCTTAATGCAAACGTAGCAAGCTGACCCTCAGTAACTGTGGGTCTTATCGAGGTAACCTGAACGGTGTTGGAATCCACTTCCAAAACCTGTGAAGTAGGCTTCTGCATCTCCGTTGTGGTAGTAATAGCATCAATGTCATGAACATGCAAAAGCATATCATTCCTCCGAGATCAGCGCACAGCGGTGTCTTTGATGGAACGAATAATAGCTTTTTGTAACCGTTCCACTTTATCAGCCTCTCCTTTAACCTTGAGAAGCAGCTTTCCTCTACGAGTCTTCCGTAGATTTTGTTCCTCCACTCCAATATCCTGCAAGTTCACAGTGTTCTTAACCTCCTTCAGCAATTCAGCATAAGTACGTACTCCAGGGTTGACAATAATAGCCCTGGTGTCCAACCGAGAAGCAATAGTCTCTGGAGCCGCTCCAGATCGAGGACCTCCATCACTAGTGACGATTTTCCCGCATCGTTTCGGCGGAACATGTAAATAGAGACCTGCCAGAGTCTGCAAAATCACACTCAAGAAGCTTCCGGAGTATTGTTACATCACACCCAGAAGGTAAAGGCAAATGAATCTTTCGCCTCCCATGCTTGTAAGCCAAGGCTCGCAGATGTATTCATCTATCACCCAGGAGTTGGGGAGCATCTTCCTTCTCTATTAGCTCAGGTACAGAGATTTTAAAAATGAAACGCTCAGTGCTTCGAAAATCACCATCTACAGGCACTTTTGTAATGGAAGAAAAATAAGCTGTACCACTAAAATCTTCAGCAACACTTGGTAGATCCACTATTTTTGGGTATCGTTCCTTGAACAGGCGTTTAATGCCCTGACTCATATTGGCATCATTCGTCATAATGGCCAAATCTCCTTCCTCACCTGATAAGAGGGGATTTCCTGTCACAAGTTCCACAGTCTCGAAAGAACACTCGGGCCAAGACTTATCCAGCAAACTTTGGAGATGAGCAGTGTTCCCAATGTCAGCAAACCCTGCCCTTATTTCCGAAGCAATACGTGTTTCCTCAGTCATCCTATCCGCCAAGTCCGGCAAAACGCCTAAGAGTGCCGGGTCAGTTTGTACTCCAACGGAGTGCAGAACTGTAGCATCAAGCTTGGGCTTAGAATCAGAAGGTATCCCAAGTTCCGAGGTGCTCCGTGTAGTTAACAAGTCAGCGATGTGTTTAACCTTCTGAATAGAAAGTTTAATCTCCATCTTAGTGTTAACATGTTTCCCTATAAGGTACATAAGACTTGAAGCAACGCCAGATAACCGATCAATCAACTCAGAAAGATCTTCAGCGGGTTCATCCTCGGTAAGAGCTGCAATATGTCGCTTAGCTGTGCGACGAGATTTGTTCACCATAATCGACGCTCCCTCAGGAACATCAGAACGCTTGGACTCCAATGACGACATACATTGAGAATCACATACACTTCCAGCATCTCCGATCTTCACATTCCCAATATTGAACTTATCCGGCTGAGTCGGTAAACTATGGGCAGCATCCCCAGTAGCTGTAGAGGAATCCAAGGCCTGGAGCATCACCTTTGGATCCTGGCAGTAGCTTGATGACGGTCTGGTGGAGCCTGCCTGCCCACTACCATTACCGACCGGTTCTGGGGTTCCGAAGCCCCTGTCCCGTAACAAGTCATCAGATACAAAACAATCCATGAAGTATATATAAGAACCAAAGACACGCCGGTCGGCAGCAAAACATCAGGCGAGATAGAAGGCAGAAGAAAGGAAAGAAAAGGGAGAAAAAGAAGAAAACAGGAAAGGAGGATCTCACCCGGAAAATATGAAGAAGAGTGAGAATCCAGCTCAGGAACCCCGGGTGCGCCAGACCCGTACTTACCAGAAGTAAGCCCCTGGGGGTGGTGGTAGTGGAGGTGGTAGTGATGGTGGTAGTGGTGGTGGTAGTATGGTGCTAGAGGTAGTGGTGGTGCCAGTGGTGGTAGCGGTGGTGGTAGTGGTGGCGGCAGTGGTGGTGGCAGTTTTGGTAGTAGTAGTGCTGGTGCTAGTGGTGGTGGTAGCGGTGGTGGTAGTATGCTGCTAGAGGTGGTGGTTGTGCTAGTGGTGAGAGTGTTAGTGGTGGTGCTAGTGATGATGGTAATGGTGGTAGTAGTGGTAGTGTTAGTGGTGGTGGTAGTGGTGGTGATGGTAGTGCTGGTAGTGTTAGTGTTGGTAGTAGTGGTGATGGTGCTAGTGGTGGTGGTGGTGCTAGTGGTGGGGGGTAGTGGTGGTAGTAGTGATGGTGCTAGTGGTGGTGATGGTGGTAATGGTGGTGCTAGTGGTGGGGGGTAGTGGTGGTGTTAGTGCTGGTAGTGTTCAGCGGTGGTGGTAGTAGTGGTGGCGGTGGTTCTAGTAGTGGTGGTGGTGGTAGTAGTGGTGGTAGTGGTAGTAGTGGTGCTGGAGGTAGTAGTGGTGATGGTGCTAGTGATGGTGGCAGCAGTGGTGGTGGTGGTGGTAATGGTGGTGCTAGTGGTGGGGGTAGTGGTGTGTTAGTGCTGGTAGTGTTAGCGGTGGTGGTGGTGCTAGTAGTGGTAGTGGTGGTGGTGCTAGTAGTGGTGGTGGTGTTAGTGCTGGTAGTGTTAGCGGTGGTGGTAGTAGTGGTGGTGGGGCTAGTAGTGGTGGTAGTGGAAGTAGTGGTGGTGGTAGTGGTAGTTTTTTTGCTTTTTTGTTTCGGCAGTGGAAAAGAATCTTCTTAAGGCGCCCTCCTGGCGAGTTGGATTTTTACCAACTAAAAAAAACCACTGTCTTATCCGCTTACCATTTCGGAACTGCTTGTCGCATTTCATCAAAATGGCAGTTGTCTATGTGTTCTGTCAGTTACTGTCTTTCCTCTGTTTCCTTTGTCTCCATAATTTCTTTGCATAGTTCTTTTACTGTATTCCATGCTTTTGTACTCCCAGTAATGGTCTGCTCTAAATTATCTACTGTTATAATTTTACCCAATTTTGTGTGAGCTTTATTCCTATAGGTCTCCCAACTTGGGCAGTGGAGTAGCGTGTGCTCCGCGGTATAAGTTTCTGGGCAGTAGTTGCATTTCTCCCTATTAGTTTTCCCCATTTTTTTTTTTTTTTTTTGCGTAGTACCTAAATCTTCCATGACCAGATAGTACTTGCGTCATGAAATAATCTAATGATCTGTGCTTGCATAACAGCCGCAATTTAATATCTGGGATAATTTTCTTCGTCCATTGTGCCACTTCCATGGTCTCATGCCACCGCTCTTGCCACTCTTCTATGATTTGTTGTCTTATATTTCTTTTGTCTGCATTAGTGGCACCAATTTTTTCTTCTCAGATATTTGTCTCTTTTACTAACAGATCTATGGGTACTGTTCCTGAGATGACCTGTAGGGCTTTGGTCGCTATGGTTCGATACCCATTTACCACCCTTAATAATAATTTCCGCTGTACTCGGGCCAGGTGGTTTCGGTACACTTCTTTTCTTAATGCAGTGTGCCACATTGAGGCGGCATATAACACCATAGAATATATCGCGCTATATAAAATTTGCCTTTTTCAGTTCTTGGGCCCCCAATATTCGGCATTAGTCTACTCAGTGCCGCTGTTCTCTCTTCGGCCTTCTTGGTGATTGTTCTAACGTGCTCACCAAAATTTCCACCAACACCCAATATGACACCTAGGTATGTCACTGACCTTTTTTGGCTTAACATCAGTTTTGCCTATCCTGAAACTCACATCTGGCAGTTTTCTTGGCCCTTTTAGGATCACAGCTTCTGTTTTCTGTGGCGCAAGAATTAATTTGTTGGCCTTCATCCACCTGTCTATGCGTATGAGGGTTTCATCTGCCTTAAACATTAATTCTTCTGCGTCGGCAGCTGTAGTGACCAACACTAAATCATCTGCAAATCCCAACGTATAAGCTCCTGTCGGTAGTTTTTGCCGCAATACGCCATCGTATAAAATATTCCACAATGTAGGTCCCAGGATCGAGCCTTGGGGTACTCCTGCAGTAACCTGTACCTGTTTCTTATTACTTAGCGTTATGTGTCTTGAGTTGAGGTACTCTCGTATTATATTTACTAAATATGCTGAAATCTTTTTTCTTTGGAGCGCTTGACTGATAATACTCCATGTTGCACTGTTGAAAGCATTTTTCACATCCAGTGTGATTGCGGCTACCCATTTTTCTCTACTGTCATGTTTAATTTTTTGAACTGCTTTAATGGCCTGGATTGTAGTTTTGCCTTTTCTGAAGCCATACTGGTTGCAGAATAGTCCTTCCCCTTCCTCAAGTTCTTTGTCAATTCTTGCCCCTATTAGTCTCTCATATAGTTTACTCATGGTATTGAGTAAACATATTGGTCGATATGCTGATGGATCTTGAGGTAACTTACCCCCTTTTAGCAACAATATGACTTTAGCTACCTTCCATTCTCCTGGAAACTCCTGTTGTTTCAGTAACGTATTTAAGGCTGCTAGAATCCATTTAGGGGTTGCCTCAATGGCGAACCTCACTGCTTCGGGTGGAATACCGTCCAATCCCGGCGCTTTGCCGGATTTCATGTTGCGCCCTGCTTCGTGTAGTTCATCCACGGTGAATCCTTTCTCTACACTACATCTTATTTTGGCTTCTATCTTCATTGCTAGGGAATAACGCCTTTACTACACTATTTCCTTCTCCTCTGTTAGTTTTATGGGAGCTCTATTAGTCAAAAGCCCTGTTGCTATTTTATATCTTGATCCCCAAATATCCTGATCAAGTTCTTCATATAGTTTTTGCCAGTTTTTTCTCTTGGACTCCTTTATAAGGTTTGTCAATGTTCTTTTCTTCTTTTCTGTCTACTCTTAACGCTTCTAGGTCCTGCTATTGTATTCGTCTCTTATTTGCTCTTGTTACTTTGCGCCTGCTCTGATTGCATCTCCTCCTTTGACATTCAATGTCATTGGTCCACCAGTATGTTACTCGGGAGCTGTCTCTCTTGGTGGCACGTATTTGGCTAGCTAAAGTAGCTTCTTGTATTGCGTTTACCACCTCCTCCCGGGAGACTTCTTCTGTAACGTCTTCTCTATTCTCTTCCTTCCATTTCATGATAACTTTATATATATCCCAATCATACTCTACTTTAGCCTTCTCATTTTGCCGACCCTTTCGCTTTGTTGGTTCTTTGATTTCAAAATAGATAAATTGTGGTCGCTAAGTGATTCCTCTTCGAGCACCTCCCAGTTCAGGATTTTATTTGATATCATCTGAGTTGAACACGTAATGTCTATAAATGATTCAAAGGTTCCTCTCACAAAATTCGGTTTGTTTCCTATGTTTTGTACTACTAAATCCAGTTCCGCCATCCACTCGACCCAATATTCACCTCTCTGGTCAGTGGTTTGTGCGCCCCACTGTGGTGATTTCATATTTAACTCTCCCATTATAATGCTTTCTCCTCATTTCGTACTAATTTCTTGCATTATAGGATCTACTTCTTTCTTAAATTCGTCCAGGGGTATATTGGTGAACTATAACATCCATAAATCTTAAATTGTTTGAAGTAAATGCAGACATAACCATTTTCTAACCTCCGATCTATTACCTCTATATTTTTGTTTAGGACGTTGACAGCGATATCCATCCTCTTATCCTTAATCCAATTATTGCTGGATACACACTTTAAATTTGGTTCACTTACTATCATTATGTCAACCTTCTTCTCCATTGCAATTACGTATGCCATATCATGACTACCTTGTGACCTCATTAAATTAGCTTGTAGGATTCCTATGGCTGTTGAACCCATTATCTTTTTTATTTCAACCTTCTTCGTCTTATGTCCCCTATCATCTTTCTGTATAGAGGGCAACTCATTTGGTCACTTCTGTGGCCTCCTTTTTTACACGTTATACAGACAGCTGCATTTGTGCATTCTCTGGCTATATGAACCTTCTCCCCACAATTCAAGCAAGATCCAGTTTTATTATCTTCCTCCTTAAATTGATACGCTATATGACCAAATCCAAAACACTTAAAACACCTAGTAACTTTTATTCTTTCTCTAATCCGGCAGCTGAATTCTAACCTGTCTCCGTTTTAGTAGGGTCTTTTCAGGTTCAGCAGGTAACGTTACTGTTGCGTTTTGGTTACCAAATCTTCCTGGTCTCATAGAAACATTAATTATATCCGTCTCCTGTAACTCTGTTTCTTCACAAATTGCAGTTTTCAGATCATCTTCCTTGGTTGTAGGATCTATTCCATAAATAAAAACATTAATTTCCTTCCTCATAGTACGCACCTCAACTTCTTCAACATTCTTCAGGATCTCCTCTTTGAGGGCATTTGCTTTCCCTGTTCCTTCAACTGCAAGGAATAGGTCCTCTTTACCTATTTTCCTAATGCTTTTTATTCTCAAATCTAGTTTTGCTATATCAATACCTTGTTTCACAGACTTCAGTGTTTCTGCGTATGTTTTCCCTTTTCCCTTATTTACTACCGTTTCTTCAGGTTGCTCCTTTTTGCGCTGACCTATTTTCTTTTGCATTGGTTTCCCGTTCTTCTGTGGTTCCCATGCCTTTTTTGGTACAATATACTTTATTACTATTCCACATCCACGAAATAACCATTCCAGTATTTTCCTCGTATATTCTCTATTTATCCCTTCCGGTGTGGCAATTGCTATTTTTCTTACATGATGTTCTTCCAGTGCTTGCTTCCATTGGCGTAGCATTCTGGAGAAGCACACCATGTCATTTACACCTTCGACATCCACATTGAACGGGATTATATAAAAGTATCGAGATGTGTCTTTTTCCTTCTCTCTACTACTATAAACTTTGACATTCCTTTGGAGATATTCTATTTTATCTTCTTCTAGATTTTCACCTGTTATACCTACAAACTCAGGATAAATCTGTTTCAATTTCTTCAAGATGCCTTCGTCTCCTTTATCTCCTGGATGTGTTGCCACAGCAATATCTTATCCTTCCTCAACTTTAAATAAGCTTCCAGGTAATACAGATGTAGTCTGGAAATTACTTTCCGACCATTTTACATCCAAATAATGCGCAAAGTCTACAAAACTATGAGCTTGGCACATATCCTCCTCTATGCTTTCTTACTTCGGTTATTATACCCTGACGCACCAGAGATATCACCCTGTGTATCTCTCTGTATAAAATCTTCTTGCACTTGAACTGCTATTTCAGAAGTTTTGAGAGCACTAACATTTCCTTTTCTCCTCTCTAGATCTCATCCCTTCCACCTATCCAATATCATTTCGGATATACTGCCTAATTTCGTGATACCCTTTTTTATTTCCAATTTAGTATTGGGAGCTTTTTTAACCAAGGCGGCTAAGTTTTCACTGTGTTTAAGTAATTTTCCCACAATATCACCAAATTCCTCTCGGAACTGCCCAAGACGGCATTACTTCAGGGGGAAGCGATTCAAGGTGGTAAGTATTATTGGTCTATATCATCTAGGAAAATGTGTGCTGGTCTCAGCTGTCATTCATATCCAATCGCTTACTAAGTAAAATGTTACGGGCCAATCTAGAAGCAATGCTCCAATTCCGTGCACAGGCAAGCATCTTAGACAGAAGGTTGTCGGGCGTCAAAACTCCCAGTTGACTCTCGGTCCTGATGGCGTTGATGATGCCACCGAACACAATAAAAGAAGGTATGCTCAGCTGTGTCATGTTTTCCGCAATAATAATATTCGGATGTAGCACTTAAACCAAAACGATGTAGATATGCGGTAAAGCAGCCATGTCCGGTCAATAATTGAGTAAGATAGACATTTACATTCCCACGTTTGCGGTTATACCAAATGGCGACATCTCTAATCAAGCGCTTTGTCCAATGGGCAGTCCCATCATCAACATCCCAAAGTTCCTGCCACTTGGCAAGCAATAGGGTGCGAGCCTCCACGCTTCCGATGGTATGTGCCTCCAACAAAAGTCGTTCCTCAGCAAGCAGAACAATCGGAGGAGTTCTGGCAATAAGCACCAAAGCCTTAGTTGATGTGGTTCTGTATGCACTAGTGATGCGAACGGCCACCTTCCGCTGGACGCTCAGGAGCTTGGAAGAATATATGTTACGTCTCAAGGTCTCACTCCATATAAAATAATAGATTGCACCATTAAGAATAGAATGCGCCGTGTGTGCTTCCTTGGGCCGCCTACATTGGGCATTAAACGACTAATTTGAGCAATAGCCTGCCCTGCCTTCTCCGCCGTTTTGCGTACATGATATCCCATGTATAAGTTGCGGTCCAAATTAACACCCAAATATTTCAGGGACTCCTGGCTGACGACTGATAAAGCCCCTACTTTCAGACGGATAGTGTGGACCTTCCGGCCACCTACTAACAACACTGCCTCAATTTTGTGGTGGGCCAACTTCAGCTTCTTCCGTAGCAAACAGTCGTTGACTGCAGACAACGCATGGTTAGCATTCTGCTCCAATGTAAAAACATCCTCAGCTGTAGCAACTATGGCTAAGTCATCAGCATAAGCATTAAAGCTGGACACCCGGAGGCATTTGGAGATGTAATACACCATCATAATAGATATTCTACAAAATGGGAACCAGGACTGAACCCTGCGGTACATCACGTCAATAGTAGATGGCCATTCGCACCCACAAGAAGAAGACGATCATTCAAATAACTAGCGAGCATATTATATATATGCTGGATCATTATAAGCCGACAGTTGTCTGAGAATTCCGCCCCAAGGGGAAGAATTAAAGGCATTTTGTATGTCTAAAGTGATTAGCACACACAATCGTCGTTTGCCACGAAGCACTATTTTCGCCTCTTCGGCAAGTTCTTGCACTCTCCGTAGGGCAGTCAAACTGGACCGACCTTCTCTAAAGCCATATTGGGCAACGGACAAACCGCCATTGAGTTCAATAGTCACTCTCAATCTGACCAATATCAAATGTTCCAGGAGTTTTCCCAAGACATTAAGTAAACAGATAGGACGATAGGAAACAACACCGTCTGTGGGCTTCGGCTTTTCCAACAGAATTAGCCGAGCAGTCTTTCACTGAGTTGGAAATATGCCTGCTATCAGGCATGATTGAACACAGCCAGACTGGTTTCTGAGTGTGTGCTAACAACCGTCCTAATGATTACGGGCAGCAGACCATCGGGGCCAGGTAATCGCTTATCTTTAATTTTGGCCAAAGCGGTGTGCAGCTCTGCAGGTGTAAAGCAAACTTTGCTTGGCCCAAATAATAGGGACATGGTCAAGAAACAGAGTAGTAGCAATTTCCATCTGCCTTGCGTCTGATAAATTGAGACGCAAAGGTGCGTGAAGTTTCTTAGTCACAAGCTTGTAACCCTTGCCCCACATGTCAAAGTCAACTTCTTCAAGAAGTGCTTGCCAAGCAGAGCGCTTAGCATTCAGTATGTACATTTTAAGCTGGGTTCTACTGCGCCGATATTGCTCAAGGCACTGGTTGATCTGCTCCTCAATCCCTCGCCGACGAGCACGCACCAATGCCAGCCTACATTGTAATAAATGTTTCCTGGTTATTGCAATAGCATTGGTCCACAAATATGCCGGTTTGTGAGGGTGTCGTTTCACCTTTTTAGTTAAAGTATTATCACAGGCGGTCCAAAGGACCTGTGAAAACTGCTGTGACGTGATACACGGTGTGTCCAGGAGGCGAAGAAGACGGCCTACCTCCGCCGACAGCCTTGGCAGACTCTCGGGGCACACGCTCCAGCCCCGCGTAAGTGGACGGGGTCGTGGAGGAGCCTTTGTCAGGAAATCGTAAAGTAAATATCGATGAAAGCTAAGAGTCTCTTCTTCCAAGACCTGCCAGTTTGCCACACGCGGGGATAAAGGAGCCGTAATAAAAGTAACATCGATATATGAAGCACTTTCTTGGCGGACAAAAGTCGGCGCTGTTCCAAAATTGTGCACCACCAGATCCTCTTCCGACAGCCACTCGGCCATCAGTTTTCCACTAGCAGCCTCAACTGGAGATCCCCAAAGGTGGGACTTAGCATTAAAATCTCCTCCCGCAAGCACTTCAGTTGCATGACATCGCATAGACAAGCGCAATGCGCGTAAAAAGTCCACAAAAGTAGAGAAATCCACATTTGGAGATATATAGCAGCCATATATAGTCACCAAAGTAGTCTCCAACCAGACGTATCCGGCCAATGCTCCGGTCCTAACCACCTGAAGATCGGCGGTAATGACTTTCAGAGCCACACCAGTGTTCTGATCTACAAGCCACTGTTCCTGGTGAACCCTTGCGACAGTAGGTTCAGCCATTATAACCACATCAACTTTATGTTCCATGGCCGTTTGGAACACTAGATCCATTGCGGCTCTCCCTCTATCAACATTACTTTGAAGTATCCTTAAGACAAACGGTCGGTCCAAGTTCAAATGGGAGACTGCCATTGGGAGTGATTGAGGCGTTAGGTTCTAGCTCCATTGACCAGTTTACGATAACGAGGGCAACGGTTAGTCCCAATTTTATGGCTCAGAGTTTTAAGCCGTTCTTGAACTCTGCAGGAACACCAGCCGATGCAGACTGAACCTAAATGCAGTAGTCGACGGCCCAGGTCTACGCTTAATGCAATTGTAGCAATCTGACCCTTGGTAGCTGTAGGTCTTATCGAGGTAACCTGAACGGTGTTGGAATCCACTTCCAAAACCTGTGAGATTGCTTTCTGCACCTCCGTTGTGGTAGTAATAGCATCAATGTCATGAACATGTAAAAGCATATCATTCCTCCGAGAACAGCGTACAGCGGTGTCTTTAATGGAGTGAATAATAGCTTTTCGTAACGGTTCCAGTTTGTCAGCCTCTCCTTTAACCGTGAGAAGCAGCTCTCCTCTACGAGTCTTCCGTAGATTTTGTACCTCCACTCCAATATCCTGCAAGTTCACAGTGTTCTTAACCTTCTTCAGCAATTCGGCGTAAGTACGTGCTCCAGGGTTGACAATAATAGCCCTGGTGTCCAAACGAGGAGCAATAGTCTCCGGAGCCGCTCCAGATCGAGGACCTCCATCACTGGTGACGATTTTCCCGCGTCGTTGCGGCGGAACATGTAAATAGAGAGACATGCCAGAGTCCGCAAAAATACACTCAACAAGCTTCCGGATTATGGTCACATCACACCCAGAAGGTAAAGGCAAATGAATCTTTCGCCTCCCATGCTTGTAAGCCAAGGCTCGCAGATGTGACAATCTATCACCCAGGAGTTGGGGAGCATCTTCCTTCTCTATTAGCTCAGGTACAGAGATTTTAAAAATGAAACGTTCAATGCTTCGAAAACCACCATCTACAGGCAGTTTTGTAATGGAAGAAAAATAAGCTGTACCACTAAAATTTTCAGCAACACTTGGTAGATCCACTATTTTTGGGTATCGTTCCTTGAACAGGCGATTAATGCCCTGACTCATATTGGCATCATCCGTCACAATGGCCAAATCTCCTTCCTCACCTGATAAGAGGGGATTTCCTGTCACAAGTTCCACAGTCTCGAAAGAACACTCGGGCCAAGACTTATCCAGCAAACTTTGGAGATGAGCAGTGTTCCCAATGTCAGCAAACCCTGCCCTTATTTCCGAAGCAATACGTGTTTCCTCAGCCATCCTATCCGCCAAGTCCGGCAAAACGCCTAAGAGTGCCGGGTCAGTTTGTACTCCAACGGAGTGCAGAACTGTAGCATCAAGCTTGGGCTTAGAATCAGAAGGTATCCCAAGTTCCGAGGTGCTCCGTGTAGTTAACAAGTCAGCGATGTGTTTAACCTTCTGAATAGAAAGTTTAATCTCCATCTTAGTGTTAACATGTTTCCCTATAAGGTACATAAGACTTGAAGCAACGCCAGATAACCGATCAATCAACTCAGAAAGATCTTCAGCGGGTTCATCCTCGGTAAGAGCTGCAATATGTCGCTTAGCTGTGCGACGAGATTTGTTCACCATAATCGACGCTCCCTCAGGAACATCAGAACGCTTGGACTCCAATGACGACATACATTGAGAATCACATACACTTCCAGCATCTCCGATCTTCACATTCCCAATATTGAACTTATCCGGCTGAGTCGGTAAACTATGGGCAGCATCCCCAGTAGCTGTAGAGGAATCCAAGGCCTGGAGCATCACCTTTGGATCCTGGCAGTAGCTTGATGACGGTCTGGTGGAGCCTGCCTGCCCACTACCATCACCGACCGGTTCTGAGGTTCCGAAGCCCCTATCCCGTAGCAAATCATCAGATACAAAACAATCCATGAAGTATATATAAGAACCAAAGACACGCGGTCGGCAGCAAAACATCAGGCCAGATAGAAGGTAGAAGAAAGGAAAGAAAATGGAAAAAAGAAGAAAACAGGAAAGGGGGATCTCACCCGGAAAATATGAAGAAGAGTGAGAATCCAGCTCAGGAACCCCGGGTGTGCCAGACCCGTACTAACCAGAAGTCAGCCCCTGGGGGGTGTAGGTGCTAGTAGTGGTGGTGGTGGTAGTGGTGATGGTGCTAGTAGTGGTGGTGGTATTAGTGCTGGTAGTGTGTAGTGTTAGTGGTGGTGGTAGAAGTAGTGGTGGTGGTAGTAGTGCTAGTAGCGGAGGTGGTAGTGGTGGTGGTGGTGGTGCTAGTAGTGGTGGTGGTGGTGGTAGTAGTGTGGTGGTGGTGGTGGTGGTAGTAGTGGTAGTGGTGCTAGTAGTGGTAGGGTGGTAGAGATGGTGGTAGTAGTGGTGGTGGTGCTAGTAGTGGTGATGGTGTTACTGCTGGTAGTGTGTAGTGTTAGTGGTGGTGCTAGTAGTGGTAGGGTGGTAGAGGTGGTGGTAGTAGTGGTGGTGGTGCTAGTAGTGGTGATGGTGGTAGAGGTGGTGGTGGTAGTAGTGGCAGAGGTGCTAGTAGTGGTGGGGTGGTAGAGGTGGTGGTAGTAGTGGTGGTGGTGCTAGTAGTGGTGATGGTGTTAGTGCTGGTAGTGTTAGTGGTGGTGGTAGTAGTGGTGGTGGTGCTAGTAGTGGTGATGGTGGTAGTGGTGGTAGTGGTTGTGGTAGTGGTTGTAGCAGTGGAGGTGGTGGTGGTGGGGGTGCTAAAAAGAAGTGTTAGTAGTGGGGGTGTTGGAGGTGGCAAAAAATGTGACACTTTTATGTTCCCTTTTCTCAGAAACCAGAAGTACCAGAAAGCGGAAATGTTTGCTAAATGAGGAGATTCTGCCTTATACGACTGAACTAGGGAAATTAAGCTACTTGTAAAATTTCTGATTTCAACATTTTTATTGTTTTTAACACAATTTATGCCTAAATTTTGAAGCAATATCCTCAACTTTTAAAAATTGTATTATACTTAAAAATACAACTCTAGTTCAGTGAATGTGATGTATTACGTTACACAAGTGTGCAAAATTTGAGCTATGTGGCTTTTATAGTTTTTAAGGAAAAGAAACATAACTTTCAAAAAAAGTATTTTTGAAATGATCGCATTTGACTTGACCAAAGGTATGAGTGGTTGTAGAATTTCATATTCTCCTGAAGTAATTTTTAGGTCAGAATTATTTCCAGACCTGTGCAAGCTTTGCCCTATGATGCCGCTCTTGCCCTTGACTAAGCCAGAGGTCACACGGCGGAGAGCAAGGGCCACCTTACACTGTCTCTTTCAAGGGCCAGCTTTTGACTATCACTTTAACCTATGGTACTCCCTTATTTCGTTTCTACTTACAAGGAAGCAAGTAATAAAACTATTTCTGCTTATTTTTTCTCGATTAGCATGAAGTAAATAGACCATTAAGCTTTTTAACAATAATTTGTTGCAGAGATGTAGAGAAAGTCATGTGAATGGAACACATCAGATTTTCATATAATAAATTTATTTATTAGGAGAGATATGGTTATTTTTAATAATACCATATTTTGTTTAAAATATCATAATAAATTGACAATAGAATAGGTTACGACGATTGGAGAGGCCTCTGCACCGAAACTCAAGGGAACCAGATGGGACGGCACAGCATCCCGGCAGGCAGAATAGTGCCCCCACAAGGATGGAGAGAGTCAATTTCCTTAAATGATGAGTAAACCTTATATATTTTGAATAGCAAAATTTGTTTTCCGTTACAAACAGAAGATGTAAATTTTTGTCATCTCACACTACCCACTGCCCTTAATACAAATTTAGACTGCTCTGGCATTTGGTATAGAAAACTACTTGATTTATTTAATATTGCTGACTTAAGCTAATGCAACTGTGAAATTTGATCAAAAAGTGCAAAAAGTAGGAGGGTCACATGTATGTGACTGAAGGGTTTCAGACTGTTAGAGGGTCATATGTAAGTGACTGAAGGCTTTCAGACTGTTAGAGGGTCATATGTATGTGACTGAAGGGTTTCAGAATGTTAGAGGGTCATATGTATGTGACTGAAGGGTTTCAGACTGTTAGAGGGTCATATGTATATGACTGAAGGGATTCAGACAGTTAGAGGGTCATATGTATGCGACTGAGGGGTTTTAGACTGTTACAGGGTCATACGTATGTGTCTGAGGGGTTTTAGACAGTTAGAGGGTCATATGTATGTGTCTGAGGGGTTTCAGACTGTGAGAGGGTCATATGTATGTGTCTGAGGGGTTTCAGACTGTTAGAGGGTCATATGTATGTGTCTGAAGACTTTCGGACTGCTAGAGGGTCATATGTATATGTCTGAAGGTTTTCGGACTGTTAGAGAGTCATATGTATGTGTATGAAGGGTTTCAGACTGTTAGAGGGTAATATGTATGTGTCTGAAGGGTTTCAGACTGTTAGAGGGTCATATGTAAGTGCCTGAAGGGTTTCAGACTGTTAGAGGGTCATATGTATGTGTCTGAAGGGTTTCAGACTGTTAGAGGGTCCTATGTATGTGTCTGAAATGTTTCAGACTGTTAGAGGGTCATATGTATGTGTATGAAGGGTTTCAGATTATTAGAAGGTCATATGTATGTGTCTGAACGGTTTCAGACTGTTAGAGGGTCATATGTATGTGTCTGAAGGGTTTCAGACTGTTAGAGGGTCATATATATGTGACTGAAGGGTTTCAGACTGTTAGAGGGTCATATGTATGTGTCTGAATTGTTTCAGAGTGTTAGAGGGTCATATGTATGTGTCTGAAGGGTTTCAGACAGTTAGAGGGTCATATGTATGTGTCTGAAGGGTTTCAGACAGTTAGAGGGTCATATGTATGTGACTGAAGGGTTTCAGACAGTTAGAGGGTCATATGTATGTGACTGAAGGGTTTTAGACTGTTAGAGGCTCATATGTATGTGAGTGAAGGGTTTTAGACTGTTAGAGGGTCATCTGTATGTGTCTGAAGGGTTTTAGACTGTTAGAGGGTCATATGTATATGTCTGAAGGGTTTTAGACTGGTTGAGGGTCATATGTATGTGACTGAAGGGTTTCAGACAGTTAGAGGGTCATATGTATGTGACTGAAGGGTTTTAGACTGTTAGAGGGTCATATGTTTGTGACTGAAGGGTTTTAGACTGTTAGAGGGTCATATGTATGTGTCTGAAAGGTTTTAGACTGTTTGAGGGCCATATGTATGTGAGTGAAGGGTTTCAGACAATTAGAGGGTCATATGTATGTATCTGAAGGGTTTCAGAGTGTTAGAGGGTCATATGTATGTGTCTGAAGGGTTTCAGAGTGTTAGAGGGTCATATGTATGTGTCTGAAGGGTTTCAGACTGTTAGAGGGTCATATGTATGTGTCTGAAGGGTTTCAGACTGTTAGAGGGTCATATGTATGAGTCTGAAGGGTTTCAGACTGTTAGAGGGTCATGTGTATGTGTCTGAAGGGTTTCAGACTGTTAGAGGGTCATATGTATGTGTCTGAAGGGTTTCAGACTGTTAGAGGGTCATATGTATGTGTCTGAAGGGTTTCAGACTGTTAGAGGGTCATATGTATGTGTCTGAAGGGTTTCAGACTGTTAGAGGGTCATATGTATGTGTCTGAAGGGTTTCAGACTGTTAGAGGGTCATATGTATGAGTCTGAAGGGTTTTAGACTGTTAGAGGGTCATATGTATGTGTCTGAAGGGTTTTAGACTGGTTGAGGATCATATGTATGTGACTGAAGGGTTTCAGACAGTTAGAGGGTTATATGTATGTGACTGAAGGGTTTTAGACCGTTAGAGGGTCATATGTATGTGACTGAAGGGTTTTAGACTGTTAGAGGGTCATATGTATGTGACTGAAGGGTTTCAGACAGTTAGAGGGTTATATGTATGTGACTGAAGGGTTTTAGACCGTTAGAGGGTCATATGTATGTGACTGAAGGGTTTTAGACTGTTAGAGGGTCATATGTATGTGACTGAAGGGTTTCAGACAGTTAGAGGGTCATATGTATGTGACTGAAGGGTTTTAGACTGTTAGAGGGTCATATGTATGGGACTGAAGGGTTTTAGATTGTTAGAGGGTCATATGTATGTGACTGAAGGGTTTCAGACAGTTAGAGGGTCATATATATGTTACTGAAGGGTTTTAGACTGTTAGAGGGTCATATGTTTGTGACTGAAGGGTTTTAGACTGTTAGAGGGTCATATGTATATGTCTGAAAGGTTTTAGACTGTTTGAGGGTCAAATGTATGTGAGTGAAGGGTTTCAGACAATTAGAGGGTAATATGTATGTGTCTGAAGTGTTTCAGAGTGTTAGAGGGTCCTATGTATGTGGCTGAAGTGTTTCAGACTGTTAGAGGGTCATATGTATGTGTATTAAGGGTTTCAGACTGTTAGAGGGGCATATGTATGTGTCTGAAGGGTTTCAGACTGTTAGAGGGTCATATGTATGTGTCTGAAGTGTTTCAGACTGTTAGAGGGTCATATGTATGTGTCTGAAGGGTTTCAGACAGTTAGAGGGTCATATGTATGTGACTGAAGGGTTTCAGACAGTTAGAGGGTCATATGTATGTGACTGAAGGGTTTTAGACTGTTAGAGGGTCATATGTATGTGAGTGAAGGGTTTTAGACTGTTAGAGGGTCATATGTATGTGTCTGAAGGGTTTCAGACAGTTAGAGGGTTATATGTATGTGACTGAAGGGTTTTAGACCGTTAGAGGGTCATATGTATGTGACTGAAGGGTTTTAGACTGTTAGAGGGTCATATGTATGTGACTGAAGGGTTTCAGACAGTTAGAGGGTCATATGTATGTGACTGAAGGGTTTTAGACTGTTAGAGGGTCATATGTATGGGACTGAAGGGTTTTAGATTGTTAGAGGGTCATATGTATGTGACTGAAGGGTTTCAGACAGTTAGAGGGTCATATATATGTTACTGAAGGGTTTTAGACTGTTAGAGGGTCATATGTTTGTGACTGAAGGGTTTTAGACTGTTAGAGGGTCATATGTATATGTCTGAAAGGTTTTAGACTGTTTGAGGGTCAAATGTATGTGAGTGAAGGGTTTCAGACAATTAGAGGGTAATATGTATGTGTCTGAAGTGTTTCAGAGTGTTAGAGGGTCCTATGTATGTGGCTGAAGTGTTTCAGACTGTTAGAGGGTCATATGTATGTGTATTAAGGGTTTCAGACTGTTAGAGGGGCATATGTATGTGTCTGAAGGGTTTCAGACTGTTAGAGGGTCATATGTATGTGTCTGAAGTGTTTCAGACTGTTAGAGGGTCATATGTATGTGTCTGAAGGGTTTCAGACAGTTAGAGGGTCATATGTATGTGACTGAAGGGTTTCAGACAGTTAGAGGGTCATATGTATGTGACTGAAGGGTTTTAGACTGTTAGAGGGTCATATGTATGTGAGTGAAGGGTTTTAGACTGTTAGAGGGTCATATGTATGTGTCTGAAGGGTTTCAGACTGTTAGAGGGTCATATGTAAGTGCCTAAAGTGTTTCAGACTGTTAGAGGGTCATATGTATGTGTCTGAAGGGTTTCAGACTGTTAGAGGGTCCTATGTATGTGTCTGAAGGGTTTCAGACTGTTAGAGGGTCATATGTATGTGACTGAAGGGTTTCATACTGTTATAGGGTCATATGTATGTGTCTGAAGGGTTTCAGAGTGTTAGAGGGTCAAATGTATGTGTCTGAAGGGTTTCAGACTGGTGGAGGATCATATGTATGTGTCTGAAGGGTTTCAGATTGTTAGAGGGTCATATGTATGTGTCTGAAGGCTTTTAGACTGTTACAAGGTCATATGTATGTGGCTGAAGGGTTTTAGACTGGTTGAGGGTCATATGTATGTGACTGAAGGGTTTCAGACAGTTAGATGGTCATATGTATGTGACTGAAGGGTTTTAGACTGTTAGAGGGTCATATGTTTGTGACTGAAGGGTTTTAGACTGTTAGAGGGTCATATGTATGTGTCTGAAAGGTTTTAGACTGTTTGAGGGTCATATGTATGTGAGTGAAGGGTTTCAGACAATTAGAGGGTCATATGTATTTGTCTGAAGTGTTTCAGAGTGTTAGAGGGTCATATGTATGTGTCTGAAGGGTTTCAGACAGTTAGAGGGTCATATGTATGTGTCTGAAGGGTTTCAGACTGTTAGAGGGTCATATGTATGTGTCTGAAGGGTTTCAGGCAGTTAGAGGGTCATATGTATGTGACTGAAGTGTTTCAGACAGTTAGAGGGTCATATGTATGTGACTGAAGGGTTTTAGACTGTTAGAGGGTCATATGTATGTGTCTGAAGGGTTTCAGACTGTTAGAGGGTCATATGTATGTGACTGAAGGGTTTCCGACTGTTAGAGGGTCATATGTATGTGACTGAAGGGTTTTAGACTGTTAGAGGGCCATATGTTTGTGACTGAAGGGTTTTAGACTGTTAGAGGGTCATATGTATATGTCTGAAAGGGTTTAGACTGTTTGAGGGTCATATGTATGTGACTGATGGGTTTCAGACAGTTAGAGGATCATATGTATGTGACTGAAGGGTTTTAGACTGTTAGAGGGTCTTATGTTTGTGACTGAAGGGTTTTAGACTGTTAGAGGGTCAATGTATGTGACTGAAGGGTTTCAGACTGTTAGAGGTTCATATGTATGTGACTGAAGGGTTTTAGACTGTTAGAGGGTCATATGTATGTGACTGAAGGGTTTTAGACTGTTAGAGGGTCATATGTATGTGACTGAACGGTTTCAGACAGTTAGAGGGTCATATGTATGTGACTGAAGGGTTTTAGACTGTTGGAGGGTTATATGTATGTGTCTGAAGGTTTCTAGACTGTTTGAAGGTATGCAACATAAGAGGGAAAATGTTTTGTACTTTAAAACTTGATTTATTCGTATACAGTTGTTTCAACATTTTTTGTCATTCAAAACGTTGCACACGATGCAGATTTTATTCAAGTTGCCTTAAATTTTTATGGTACGTTCTTAACAAGCAAAATTGGTTTTCTACTATATGATTTTGTAATATTTCTAATATTGTTTTAGATATTGATTTTAAAGTCAATTGCAATATACAATTTCCTGAATTTTTGTCTGTTTGTTGCTTTAAAATGTTTACCTCTAGAACTAATTGTGGCATAATAAATTCATATGCTAGTTCTGTTCCTAATACTTAGATGTATATTTTGTAAAATAAAAAAATAAAATGTTTCATCATTTTTATCATGAGGAGTGATTTGAACTTGGCGCCAGTTTTTTAATTTAAAAATTAATAGTTCAAAAACTACTTAAGATACTACTTAAGATACACATATAATTTAAAAATTAATAGTTCAAAAACTACTTAAGATACACATGTAAACTACTGTACAAAATAAATGTATGTTCAAAATGTCAGCCTGATTAGTTGAAAAGTGTTGAATTTAGGAATTTTACCTTAATACACAAACCGATAAGAAAATAGCAACAACATCCTCTATCATTGATCAAATTTAAAGTGCACAGAGATTAGTGCATGCAATATCAATACTCATTACAGACAGTGTGTTGACTTTGTCAGTACAACGTGTAATGAAAAGCAAAGAGCTTCTTCGTATAAATGCTAGTTGTATTGCTCAACAAGCACAGTACATATATGCAGCAAATACTCTCAATGGAAAGTGGAATGAATTTTATGTTTTGATGAAAAGTAATTTGATGAATGCTGTCTTAAATCTACACAGAAGACAACCTAGTCAAGTCAAATAAAATGTGTTGATGGTCTTTTACGCCCACTTGTACTCCAAATGACACCGCAGAACCCAGAGAAAACCCGCCACTGCACCCCTTTGTCCACCACATATCCCACGTGCGGTCGCCTGGGATCAAATCCGATCCGCCATGGTGAGAGGCGAATGTCTAACCATGCTGCCTAAATTAAATTTAGAAATCAATGAGCTAATAGTAGAAATGAAGCACTTTTACGAGTTATATAGACCAAAATGTAGTACATACTATAAAAATGCTTATAAGGAAGTCAATATCTCTCAAAGCAAATAACAGAGGGAACATCTGCAAAACTGCTTGGGAACACTCTCTAAAGATTTAGAACTCAACACAGATGGATCATTATAGACACAATGTCTTTCTGAAATAAGACTGCCTCCGTGGTCGAGTGGTCAGCGAGCTATGTAACGTCCGCTTTAACTACAAATGGCACCGCAGGCAGTGACACAATGAATGATGATGGAGCACCGGTGGAATGCGATGGCGGGGAAAACCGGAGTACCCGGAGAAAACCCGCCCCAGCGCCGCTTTGTCCACCACAAATCTCGCATGCGGTCGCTTGGAATCCAACTCCGGCCGTCTAGGTGAGAGGCAAGTGGTCTAACCACTCGGTCACGGCGCGGCCATGAATGATGATGGAGCATCGGTGGAATGCGATGGTGGGGGAAACCGGAGTACCCGGAGAAAACCCGTCATCGCATTCCACCGGTGCTTCATCATCATTCATGTATCATCGCCGCTTTGTTCACCACAAATCTCATATGCGGTCGCTTGGGATCGAACCCCGGCCATCTAGGAGAGAGGCTAGTGGTCTAACCACTCGGCCACGGCGCGGTCCCCTCTGTTTGTATGGACAGAAGTTGACAAATTCCTGTATGAGAAAAGTATAAGTTTTTAAAGCTGAAACCAAAATCAAGCAGTATCTAAAAAACGATCAACTCCACGAAAAAAATGATATAACATAAATGGTGTGTTTTAATGTACCCTACATTTTTATGTGGTAATTTTTTTTCTATCCCTTACGGTTTAGCAGCTATGCAAAATTCCGTAAAATTCATACAGAATAAAGTACTCTTCAGTGGCTATTCCCAGAAAATCCAAGATATACATATTATTTGTGAGGTAAATATTTAATATATGATATTTTAATCAAAATCGTTAGACCCATTTTTGAAAAAATCAAAGCTTTAGAAATAAGTTCCATGTAAAGGGCAGTTTAGGGTTGGGTGATTTTCTTGAAAATCTTCGAGTCGCATCCTTGGAAGATAAAGAGCTTAAATACCAAGTTTGGTATTTAACGCTGCTTTCGTTTTGGAGCTATGCTTCCCTCAGACAGACACGCACACGGATATGTTTATAAAAATTGTCTAATTTTTGGATTCAGGGAACCCAAAACATGTATTTCCGGTGAAATCTCAGTATCAAATTTTTGGCTGCATTACAATACCTTTTCTATACACTGTGAATAGTACATGTAGCGAAAGTAATAATACAATGGCAAATACACAACATGGTTTCAGAAAACAAGTTTCAACTAATTGAGCAATAATAGAATGTACACAAAACATTTGGAAAATAAAGAAAAAGCTGCACCTTTATTTTTTGATCTCACAAAAGCATTTGACTGCGTTGATCATAATATTTTCCTGGACAAATTAGAAGCATACTGAATTAGAGGAATATCTAAAAGCTTGATTTCTTAAAGGTAGAAAGCAAGCAACAATAATATATCGTAACCATGGAAAGCCAAAAGGCAAAACTATTTCCAAATTTCAAATGGTTAAATGTGGAGTTCCTCAGGGCTCAGTACTTGGGCCCATTGTATGTAAATGATATCCCTAAATGCAGATGATACAAATGCAGTATTTTGGGGTGCCACAACACTACCATCACACAAATCATTAATTCTTACTTTACACAAAACAATATGTCCAAAACCACTCCAGTTTAGGGAATACAAATGATTTATATGCGACTCTTCAGGTTTCAGGGTGCAACTATGACATTTTTACTTTCTCTAGCCCTGCATGTACAAAGTACATAGGGATAGACAAGTATTGTGTTCCACCCAAAAATTCCATGTCGAGATTTCACCGGAAATACAGGTTTTAGAACCCCCTGAATCCCTCCCCCCAAAAAAAGCATTTTTAGAAACAAGTCCGTGTGTGTGTGTGTGTGTGTGTGTGTGCGTGTGGACAGCATAGCTAAAACGAAAAGACGGTTAAATGCCAAACTTGGTATTTAAGTTTGATATCTTCCAAGGATGCGACACGAAGATTTTCAAGAACATCCCCCACCCCTAACTACCCTTTACATGGAAAAATGTCTGAAAATTTTGTTTTTCTTGAAAATGGCTCTAACTATTTTGATTAAAATACCATATATTAAAGCCATTTTCATCACAAATAAAATGTATATCTTGAATTTTGTGGGAATAGCTTCTAAAACCCTGTTTATTCTGGAAGAATTTTGCTTAATTTAGCATAACTAGTCAACCACAAGAGATAGACAAAAACTTACTATACAGAAAATGTAGATCTTGTAAAAATACACATGTTATGTCATTAATATTTTTTGTGGATCTTACCGTTTTCGAGGTATTTCTTGTTATTAGTTTCAGTTGTGAAGTACTTACACTTTTATCAGACGGAAGTGCCCGTTTTTCTTTTGTTTTACTCCTGGCCAGCAAGGAAGCGATTTGCAATGGCAATCGTATAACAACAGTTTTTAAAACATTTGACTCTTACTTTAACCTAGGGCATTCCCTTAGTTCCATTCTATTTATAAGGAAGTAAGTAATACAATTCTGCTAATGTTTATCTCGATTAGCAAGGTGTTGAAAGAAGAATTAGGTTTTGTAAGAAGTTGGTTTTTAGAGTAGCTAGAGAAAGTCATGTGAGTGTAACATCAGACTTTTTTAATCATAAACTGTACCTGTTTGGTCGGGATCGGGAGTGAAATCTCCGAGGGCTGATGGGAATTTAAAAGTAATCCGATAATCAAGTACCTTATGGTGATTTCTACTCCTACTGCTGTTGGTTACGTTCTCAGGGCGTGGCGTATCCTCGTCGACGGGCACTGAGTAAAACTCACCATTTACTTCTTCACCAAAACACTGCTTTAATTTAAATAGTGTGGACCTACAGCCCGAACCGAACAGAGACACACTTATCAGTTTCACATTAGACGTTGTTTCATAACGAAACTTCGTTCACATTCCCGGGGTTACTTTTCTGTACCGGTTTCAATATTTGGGATTAGGTCTCTTTTGAGGGCCTTCACCGACACAGACTTTCCCTACATGAACAAGCTGAAGCGCGTGTTCTTTTTCAAAGTCCCACAGGGACCTAAACCGAAACGGACTTTCTGTATCTGCAGTAAGAGCTGAAGTGTTCTCCCTGTCGGAGAACAGAGTCTGACATCTTGGAAGTCACCCCCCCCCCTACTCTCAACATCTTTTCCGAAATTTGTTGAATTTCTTGTCATAGCATAAGATTCTCGTTTGCCAAAATTATTATTTGTGTTCAATATTGGCCCGGACACTCCCATGGCCTCAAGGCAAAACCTCTATTTCCTAACTGTATCTACTCCTCACTTCTGCAGCTCAGGAATGCACTTAAGCGCATCATCTAGGTAAGTTTGCCAAGCATGAATATTTAGCATTAATTTTAGAATACCTCGCAGACTTGAGTTTTTCTTGATTTTACATTTCAAAGCTGTTCGTTACATTTCAACATCTGTTCGTTCAATAATATTATTGATTTTAATTATAATTTATAGAAATATATATTTATTTCTTTATTGTGTTTTATTTATTTACGTCGTTTATTGTGTCTCGTAAATACGGGCTCAACCCCAAAAACGAAAAGACCGTTAAATACCAAACTTCGTATTTAAGTTTGGTGTTGTCCAAGGATGTGACACAATGATTTTTAAAAAAAAAATCCACCACCCCAAACTACCCTTTACATGGATCTTTTTTCGAAAATTTTGATTTTCTTAAAAATGGCTATAACGATTTTGATTAAAATATCATATACTAAAGATATTTACCTGACAAATAAAATGTATATCTTGAATTTTCTGGGAATAGCCTCTGAAGACTACATTATTCTGGATGAATTTTACGGGATTTTGCATAGCTGCTAAACCGTCAGAGATGGATAAAACTTAAAACACAGAAAACGTAGAGCACGTTAAAACACATCATTTATGTTATATAATTGTTTTTCTCTGAGTTGATCGTTTTTGAGATATTCCTTGTTTTTGGTTTCAGCTTTGAAAACCATACTTTTCTCATACAGGAATTTGTCAATTCATGTCCATACAAACAAAAGAACTTCAGTCACATAGCAACCAGCTTTTGACTATCACGTTAACATATGGTACTCCCTTATTTGCCTTTTACTTACAATGAAGCAAGTAATAAGACTATTTCTGCTAATTTTTCTCGATTAGCATGAAGTAAATAGAAGCATAAGATTTTTAACAATAATTAGTTGCAGATATGTAGAGAAAGGCATGTGAATGGAATACATCAGATTTTTTTTTTATAAAAATGACTGCAACAGTTTTGATTAAAGATATTTACACGAGACAGATTTTCGGGAATAGCTTCTTCATTACTTTGCATAAGATTGATTTAGTCGAGTCGCTAATTGCACGGTTATATGCGATTGTATAATGTACACGACTTATTTCAGAACTTTTTGTAACATATCCGATATTAATGTTCATGTATCATTCATTCTTTAAAAATACATTCAACATTCAATTGTTTCTCACGATTGCACGGAATGTTATTGCGACATATTTGTTGTGGAGATAACCGTTTCCGAGATATTCCTTGTTATTGGTTTCAGTTGTGTAGTAGGTACATGTATTTTTCTCAGACAGGAAGTACCCGTTTTTCTTTTGTTCTACTCCTGGCCAAGCAAGGATGCGATTTGCAATGACAATCGCATAACGAAGGCTTTTAAAACATTTCACTATCGCTTTAACATAGCACATTCCTTTAGTTCCCTTCTACTTATAAGGAACTAAGTAATAAGAACATTCTGCTAATGTTTATCTCGACTATGTTTATAACGAAATGTTCATCTCCATTAAAAGGAAGTAGATAGAAAAACTAACTTTCGCAAGAGTAGTTTTATACTCACTGTAGGTATAGTGGGTAAGAAAGTCTGTGAATGTAAAACATTACAATTTTTCGATATTAGAATTGCATGCATTTCCTTTATAACTGCTAGCTAATAGAATGTAAAAGTCGAATTGGGTCGCTTGGACAAAGAATACAGTCTTGTATTTACAACAGATGGGTTTAAGGAACACTAATCATTTAAACCTTCCAGAAATGTAGTAAAATTAATGATACTTTATAAGCAGAGCAACCTAAAACATATACGTTTTTACCTTCCCTACACTTATATACTGTATAGAGAAGGTATTATATTCCACCCAAAAATTCAATACCGATGTTTCACGGGAAATTGATGTTTAGGGTCCATGTATCTAAAAAATATTTTCAGAGAAAGGTCCGTGCGTGTGTGTGTGTGTGTGTGTGTGTGGACAGCATAGCTCAAAAACAAAAAATTAACCCTCAAATACCAAACTTGGAATTTGGATTTGGTATCTTCCAAGGATGCGACACGCAGATTTTCAAGAAAATCCCCCCACCCCAACTACCCTTTACATGGAAAATGTTTCGAAAGTTTTGATTTTCTAAAAAATGGCTCTAACGATTTTGATTACAATATCGTGTATTAAACATAATTGCATACCAAATAAAATGTATATCTTGAATTTTCTGGGAATAGCCTCTGAAGATCTCTTTATTCTGAATGAATTTTGCCGAATTTTGCTTAACTGCTAAACCGTAAGAGATAGACAAAAACTCACTACACAGAAAATGTAGATCTCGTTAAAACACACAATTTATGTCCTTTGCATATTTGTTGTGGAGATAACCGTTTCCGAGATATTCCTTGTTATTGGTTTCAGTTGAGTAGTAGGTACTTGTATTTTACTGACAGGAAGTACCCGTTTTTCTTTTGTTCTACTCCTGGTCAAGTAAGGATGCGATTTGCAATGACAATCGCATAACGAAGGCTTTTAAAACACTTCACTATCGCTTTAACATAGCACACTCCTTTAGTTGCCTTCTACTTATAAGGAACTAAGTAATAAGAACATTCTGCTAATGTTTATCTCGATTAGCATTGTGTAGAAAGATGACTCTTTTGTATGAAATTTGTAGAGCAGCTAAAGAAAGTCATGTGAGTGTAACACATCAGATTTGTTTGGATTCAGGGAATCCTAAAACATGTATTTCCAGTGAAATCTCGGTATCGAATTTATGGGTGGAATACAATACCTTCTCTATCCACTATGTACGGGGCTAGAGAAAGTAAAAACGAAAGGTTGGATAAATGTCAAACTTCTTAGGTATTTAAATTAGTACCATAGGTTAAAGTGATAGTCAAAAGCTATGTGACTGAAGTTCCTTTGTTTGTATGGACAGCAGTTGACAAATTCCTGTATGAAAAAAGTATATGTTTTTCAAAGCTGAAACCACCAGGAATATTTAAAAACCTATCAACTACACGAAAAAAAAAAAAAAAAAAAAATGTATATTACATAAATTGTGTGTTTTAACGTGCTCTACATTTTTTGTGTGGTAAGTTTTATCCATCTGTTACGGTTTAGCAGTTATGTAAAATTCATCCAGAATAATGTAGTCTTCAGAGGCTATTACCAGAAAATTCAAAATATACGTTTTATTTGTCTGGTAAATATCTTTAATATACGATATTTTAGTAAAAATCGTTGGCCATTTTTGAGGAAATCAACATGTAAACGGAGTTGGGAGTGATTTTCTTTAAAATCTTCGTGTCAAGTTTAGTTTTTAACAGACTTTTCGTTTATGAGCTATGCTACCAATAGGCGCGCGCGCACACAAACACATATATATGCAGACATTTTTCTAAGAATGTTTTTTTTTTGGATTAAGGGGGTCTCAGAACATGTATTTTCGGTGAAATGTCGGTATCGAATTTTTGGGTGCATTACAATACGTTCCCTATACACTATGTACAAAGTACGTGTAGAGTAAATAAAAAAAAAAAATGTGATGTGTTACACTCGCATGACTTTCTCTAGCTGCTCTACAAACAAACATTTTACAAAAGATAATTCTTCTCCAACACTTTGCTAATCGAGATAAACATTAGCAGAATGTTATTACTTAGTTCCTAATAAGTAGAATGGAACTAAGAGAATGCACTAGGCTAAAGTGATAGTCAAATGTTTTAAAAGCTGACACACACACACACACACACACGGACCTGCTTCTGAAATTTTTTTTTTTTTTTTTTTTTTTTTAAGACTCGGAAAGTTATAAAACATGTATTTCCGGTGAAATTTCGACATCAAATTTTTGGGTGGAATACAATACCTCTTTATGTCTATGTGCATTGTACATATGGGGCTAGATAAAGTAAAAAGTATTTTCATAAAAAGGTCCGGGTGTGCGTGTGTGCGTGCGTGAGCGTGTGTGGACAGCATAGCTCCAATATGAAAAGACACTTAAATACCAAACTTAGTATTTAAGTTTGGTACTTTCCAAGGATACGACACTAAGATTTTCAAGAAAATCCTGTACCACAAACTACCCTTTACAAGGAAAAGATTTCAAAAATGTTTATTTTCTCAAAAATGGCTCTAACGATCTCTTTTATTTAAGATATTCATATGCCAAATAAAATGTATATGTTGAATTTTCTGAGAATAGCTTCTAAAGACCTCTTTGTTCTCGATTTTTATTGAATTTTGAATAACTGTTAAGCCGTAAGAGTTAGACTAAAACTCACTACACAAAAAATATAGATCAGGATAAAACACAACATTTATGTCATATATATTTTTTTCGTGCAGTTGATCGTTTTTGAGATATTCCTTGTTTTTTGTTTCAGCTTTAAAAAAACTTATACTTTTCTCATACAGGAATTTGTCCATACAAACAAAGGAACTTCAGTCACATAGCAACCAGCTTTTGACTATCACTTTAACCTAAGGTACCCCCTTATTTCGCTTCTACTTCAAGGAAGCAAGTAATAAGAGTATTTCTGATAATTTTTCCTCGATTAGCATGGAGTAAATGGAAGCAAAAGCTTTTTAACAATACTTTGTTACAGAGATGCTGAGAAAGTCATGTGAATGGAACACATCAGATATTTTCGTTAATGAATGCACACATCCGGTTGTCGTCGTTGTTAAATATGCCATAAACTCTGAAGTACCCTTTATTCGCAAACCTGATGCGTTCCAGTCATATTACTTTCTCTACATCGCTGTAACAAAGTATTGTTAAAAAGCATATTCTTCTATCTACTTCACGCTAATGAACATAAACATTAATAGAAATTGTCTTATTACTTGCTTCCTTGTAAGTAGAAGGGAGTACACTAGACTAAAACGATAGTCAAATCTTTTAAAAGCTGATTGCCATGTGGTTGAAATTCGTTTCTATGCAGGGCCAGGAATTACAACTTTCCATGTGAGAAAAGTTCAAGTATTTTGGTCCTGAAACAAGTAACAAGGAATACCTCCGAAATGGTAAGTTCAAGGGGAAAAAAAAACAACGCATATGACATAAAATGTGTGTTTTAACATGATCTACATTTGTTTGTAGTAAGTTTTTGTCTATATCATACGGTTTATCAGTTACGCAAAATTCATTCAGAATAAAGAGGTCTTTAGAGGCCATACCCAGAAAATTCAAGATACATATTTTATTTGTCAGCCAAATATCTGTAATATACAATATTTAATCAAAACCGTTAGAGACATTTTAGGGAAAATAAAAAAGTTCAAAATTTTTTCCATGTAAAGGGTAGTTTGCGGTGCAGGGATTTTTCTCAAAACCTTTATGTCGCATCCTGGAGGATATTAAACTTAAATACCAAGTTTGATATTTTACTGACTTCTCATTTTTGAGTTAAAAGTCTCTCTATGTACATTGTGCATACTGCTAGAGAAAGTAAAAAGGAACAGAGAACAAATATATTCAGAACTGATTTACTAAATTATATCACTTGTTTTCTCCACCAACTTATCAGTTATATGTATATATACATTTATAACTTTCTGTAAACTATTTTAAGAAATTAGGGATCATTTTTTTAGGCCATCTTTTTGCAATTACTAAGTCATTCTTTTTAAACATTTTAATATTTTTTATAAATATTTTTAAGTCATTAAAGAGGGGCCTGGGCTAGTTATG
This sequence comes from Hymenopus coronatus, assembly GCA_030762935.1. Lineage (NCBI taxonomy): Eukaryota > Metazoa > Arthropoda > Insecta > Mantodea > Hymenopodidae > Hymenopus > Hymenopus coronatus. Next base: position 187,068,514 of record CM060882.1, on the reverse strand, counting down.
TTCATCTCCCAATATTTGCTCACAAAATATTTATTCCAACCCATTTGGCATGATATATGTCATGTGTAATTCAAAAGCTGAACTAACATTAAGTTATTGCACTTTCCTTGAATATATTTTAGCAAATAACTAAATACAATTGGCAAATTCCTTGTACCTCCTTTTAAAAAACCCAATGCCTCTAACGATGTTGATTAAAATACTGTATATTATAGATATTTAAATGACAAATAAAATGTATATTTGAATTTTCTGGGAATAGCCACTGAAGACTACTTTATTCTGGATGTATTCTACGGAATTTTGCTTTACTGGTAAACCGTAAGAGACAAAAACTTAATTAACAGAAAACGTAGAGGTCGTTAAAACACACAATTTATGATATATACATTTTTTTTCGTGGAGTGATCATTTTTGAGGTATTCCTGGTTTTTGGTTTCAGTTTTAAAAAATGTACCCTTTCTCATACAGGAATTTGTCAACTGCTGTCCATACAAACAAAGGAACTTCAGTCACATAGCTTTTGGCTATCACTTTAACTTTTGTTACTCCATTATGTCGCTTCTACTTACAAGGAAGCAAGTAATAAGACAATTTCTGCTAATGTTTTCTCAATTAGCCTGAAGTAAATAGAAGCATAAGCCTTTTAACAATAATTTGTTGCAGATATGAAGAGAAAGCCATGTGAATGGAACACATCAGATTTTTGCCGTAGAACTGGCCGTTTCCCTGGTATTCCTTGTTATTGGTTTCAAGTATAAAATACTCATACCCAGGGCCGTATTTACGCTAGGGCAAACCGGGTAACTGCCAAGGGGGGTAAAATTACTGGAAAGCTGCACCAAAAAAAGTATAGACATGAAACGTCAAGTTAATTTAAATTTGCCGCTTGCAGTGGAATATTAATTGACGCATGTTGGCTATGCTGATTAGTTAACACGCTATGCGCACGTGGCGGAGATAAAGTGAAATACATTTCAATAGACACACGCAAAAAATTGTAAGATCAAGAACTGTGTTGTTATTCATTAACGTTAATTTTCTATATATTGTTAACTGAGGTTTATTATTGTTATTATATTGACTTCTTTTATATTTAATGAGCTGGCATTCTGGCATAATGAAGTACTAGGCTATGTTTGAATCTTTTTAAGTTTTTCAACTGTTTATCATATTTTCTTTCGTTTTCTCAGTTTCAGTGTCGAATGTCACTGAATAAAATGACAGGTAGAAAGAGACTTAGTGGGGCTCAGTATCGCTCATTGGCGAATAAAAGAAAAAGAGAAGAAGACACATTGAGAACAGTTCCACGCCTTGATGTGTGTATAAAATCGACCCCAAGGAGTTCATATCAAGAATAAACGTCCTTACCAAGTGAAGCTGTTGAAAAAACTTTTATCAAACGAAAGTGAAGGCGGAACTTCCATTGTTGCTGACGAACCCTTTACAATTAGTGCTGATCCTTTTCTTTGGGAAAAAACTGATAAAACACGGGACTATATTGCAATGAACGGGGTAAAACAAAATAAAGTAGGTGACTTTTCTAAGTCGAAACATCAGTTTACAGATGGTGCCACAAGATGTACTAGTGCATTTTCTCAGAGAAAGCTGGTGAACAATGAAATTAACAGAGATTATTTAGTATATTATGAAAGTCAGGGAACATTATTTTGTGCACCATGGAGGAACATCAGACCTGGCACGACCTCGTGGTTTCTCTAACTGGAAACATCCAGAGGTAATTGCAACTCATGAAAACAGTTCAAGGCACCAAGACTGCGTTCTTAGTTTAAAAACAGAAGTTCCATTTTGACAAGGATAGATGGAAAATTATTCTCACAACTTGAAAATGAAGTTCAGTACTCATAATGTCTTACAAAGGGTTGTTGCTATTGTGAAGAAACTTTCCTCTCGAGGACTGTCTTTCCGTGGCAATGATGAAATTCTTGGAAATGTTCATAATGGTAACTTTTTAATGTGCATGGAACTTATTGCCGAATTTGATCCATTTCTTGCTAGCCACATGTCACTTATATAAGGATTCTGGAAATGGAAAAAACTTCATATTTGTCTTTTGTTATATATGAGTAAATAATCAAAATTATGGGGAAGGGAGTTGTCAAAGAAATAGTGGCACAAGTTACTGTGGCAAAATACTACTCTATAATTGTTGACTCCAGCCCTGATATTGCACTTAATGACCAATTAAGTTTTGTCTTGCATTATGTCAACAAAGAGAGGCTAGCTGAAGAGTGATTTCTTGAAAAATCCAGGACATGGTGGCCAGGATCTGTCAAATGCAGCTATAAACTTTCTTGAGAGACATGGATTGGATATAGGTAACTGCAGAGGATGGAGTTATGACAATGCACCAAATATGTCAGGTATTTATTCAGGTTTGCAAGCTAGAATCAGAGCTCTCTCTCCTTATGCTTTCTATACTCCTTGTTCAGAGCACATTCTGAATTTGGTGGGTTCAAGTGCAGCAAGATGTAACCAAGCAGCTTATTTTTTTTACATTTTGCAAGAAATATTTAATTTTTTCAGTGCTTCTAGCCACTGATGGAATCACTTAAAAGCACATTTTTCAGTAAAGAGAACTTGAGTGTCAAGTCCCTCTGCATAACCCAATGGTCTACTAGAGAAGAAACTTGAACAAAGATGGCGAGGCAATCGTTAGAGCGCTGTTGTCAATAATGGGGAATGAAAGTGAGAAGTCTTTAGTGAAATCTGAAGCTAAAGGCATAATGAAGAAGTTGTGTAGTCTTGAGACATCTTTTATGACTAGTTTGGAATTCCATTCTTGAAAGGTTCAATGTTGCAAGTAAACAGTTACAAACACCAGACATGGATGTAGCCACTGTTTATAATTGGTATAGTTCTTTGGTTGGTTTCTTGGAAGAAATGAAAATGGAATATGAAGTTTTCAAGAATCTAGGACAGAAGAAATTGGAATCTCTTTGTAGCATGACTACAATTGATCAGGATAAGAAACACATTAAGAAAAAGAAAAGATTCTTTGATGAATCTGAAGGAAATGACGATTCAGATGACTTTCCTTTTGATTCTGGATAAATTATTGAAGAACTGAACAACAGAGTTTCTTCATACAAGGAATTCAGTGAACCATTTATGTTTTTGACAAATCTGAAGATGCTTAGTCCACTTGAATTCAGGAAGCATCATCCAGACTTCAGAAAGTCATCTTGAAGATTCAGCATTTGTACTTGAATGCTTACACTTCAAAAGCTACATAGAAAAGAATGAAGCTCTTACACAGCTGTGCAAGATGTTAAAAGGTAACTGTCTAGAGAGTGTTTACCCAAACTTAAAACATAGCTCTACAAATATACTTGAGCACTCCTACTTCCAAATGCTCAACTGAGAGATCATTTTCTGCTCTAAGATGCATAAATAATTATGTAAGAACATCACAAGTGAAGCATCGTCTTAGTTATCTTGGTGTTCTTGCAATTGAATCTGACTTAACAGTGAAAATGGACTATGACGAACTCATAAACGTATTTGCGAGGAAGCCCCTTGTTATTTAAACAGTATATGTTTTGGGGTGATGCCTCTTTGGTGTAAGTTCTTTCTATTAAGATGTTTCTACTTAAATTTTAATAAACTCACTTATACTGTTTGCCACTCATACTTAAGTATCCAAACTAGTGAAACCATTCTCTATGTTATGAACATTTAAGTAATATATGTATTGCAAGTTGTTGGGGGGACAGCAATTTTTTTTTTTTTTTTCTTTTTTTACCCAGGGGGCATCAGAGGTCCTAAATTCGGGCCTGGTCATACCTTCTTCAGACAGGAAGTGTCCGTTTTTCTTTTGCTCTACTCCTGTTCTTACTCGTGCAATTGCGGAAAAATACATGGGAATTATATGCAATTAGTTTCTTCTTCATTAATTTAACAATAAAAATATATGGGAATTATATGCAATTAGTTTCTTCTTCATTAATTTAACAATAAAAATATATGGGAATTATATGCAATTAGTTTCTTCTTCATTAATTTAACAATAAAAATATATGGGAATTATATGCAATTAGTTTCTTCTTCATTAATGTAACAATAAAAATATATGGGAATTATATGCAATTAGTTTCTTCTTCATTAATGTAACAATAAAAATATATGGGAATTATATGCAATTAGTTTCTTCTTCATTAATTTAACAATAAAAATATATGGGAATTATATGCAATTAGTTTCTTCTTCATTAATTTAACAATAAAAATAACTGCATACGAAAATAGTTCCAAAACTTAAGATTATATAATAACATTTTTGACTTACATAATTTAAAAACCTGTTTTCAGCATGCTTGTAAAGTTTCACAAGCATAAGGACTTTTACTTCCCAAAATATCTCTAGTGTTCAATTCACATGACTTTCTCTACATCTCTGCAACAAATTATTGTTAAAAAGCTTATACTTCTATTTACTTCATGCTAATCAAGAAAAAATTAGTAGAAATAGTCTTATTACTTGCTTCCTTGAAAGTAGAAGGGAAATAAGGGAATAGCATAGGTTAAAGTGATAGTCAAAAGCTGGTTGCTAGGTGACTGAAGTTCCTTTCTTTGTATGGATAGGAGTTCACAAATTCCTGTATGAGAAAAGATAAGTTTCTTAAAGCTGAAAGCAATAAAAAGGAATATCTCAAAAATGATTAACTCCACGAAAAAAAAAAAAAAATATATATATATATAACATAAATTGTGTATTTTATTGTGCTCTACATTTTTTGTACGATAAGTTTTTGTCTATCCCTTATGGTTTAGCAGTTATGCAAGATTCCATAAAATTCATCCAGAATAAAGCAGTCTTCAGAGGCTATTTCCAAAAAATTAAAGATATACATTTTATTTGGCATGCAAATATCTTAAATATAAGAAATTTTATTCCAAATCGTTAGAGCCATTTTTGAGAATTTTTTCTTCTAAAGGGTAGTTTGTAGTGGGGGGATTTTCTTGAAAATCTTCTTGCCGCACCTTTGGAAGATATCAAATCCAAATACCAAGTTTGGTATTTAACAGTCTTTTAGTTTTTGAGTTATGCCACGCGCACGCGCCCGACCCCCCACCCCACCCCCACGCCCACACACACACACACACACACACACACACACACACACACACAGAGGCCTTTTTTTGAAAATGCTTTTTTTTTTTGGGGGGGTTCATGGGGTGCTAAAACATGCATTTCCGGTGAAATCTCGGTATCAAATTTTTGGGTACAGTACAATATCTTCTCTATCCCTATGTATGCTGTACTTAAGGGGCTAGAGAAAGTAAAACATGAATAATTACTTGGCTGTTGTACACCAAATGTTTGTCAATTGTACAGCTTCTCGTAAATCAGGCACTTCACAAGATTTTCTCTACCTCCTCTGCAACAAAGTATTCTTACAAAAGCTTTTTCTGCCAATAAAGGTAAACCTTAAAAGAAATAGTTTTATACTTGCTTCCTTGTACATACAAGAGAAATAAGGGAGTACACTGGGCTAAACTATAAGTCACTGATCAATCATTATGTCATGAAAATGAAAGAACAGAGGAAAAGAAAGAAAGAAAGAATGATTGATTTTTTGAGAAAACTGTAGGACTGCAACATTTAAATATCAGCACCAAATATTTAACTTCACAAAAATAAATAAATAAATAAAAAAGGTCTGAAACAAATTGTGTTTTAACGGAATCAACATTTTTTGTCCATCTCTTACAGTTTACCAATTATGCCAAAGTCATAGAGAATGAACTATTCCTAGAAAATTCAACATATACATTTCATTATTTAATAAGTATCAACTGTGGGACTCGGCGATGCCAGTAACAGGAATACCAACAACAACAAAAGCTATTGGCACCCAAAAGAACTTGCAATGACGGAGAGCAGTGATTGTTATAAATGACCAAACAATTTTCTTTGTTTATTATTTGTGAGGTATAATGTGATGTATGGAATAAATTAACACAAGCATCAACGAAACACTGAAGCAAAAAGCCACTCAAACGTAACTTAATGTGGAGTACGAAATACATAGGTTAGATAACAGATGGAGCTTCGATATAAATTAATTTGACACTAATCATGTAAAATAAATTTCTTTTGTGGGCATTTGAGACAGTTCATTGTTGACTGAGGTAATTAATAATGGTATAACAGTAATAATTGTCAAAAACGTTGTCCAACAGTAAACTTGTACATTCTTGAATATAACGTAAACCCCAGGGGTGGGCTGAACAAAGCAAGGGGACAGATGTGCTGCTAGAGCCAGTTTTGGGAGTCGAAGTTGAAAAGCTGCATAGAGCAGATGTTTGTGTTATGCGAAGAGACATGGGAACTTGTGAAGTGTCCCAGTAATTGCGACAGCCCGAGTGTAATTGATGTTTCACGAATAGAAATACGTTATCCAAGGCACTTAGAAACTTTGTTGAGAAACAAGCAATTTATACATTCGCTATACAGTTTATGGCGTGCTTCCTAGAGTTATCTCTTTTCACTTCAATGTGTAGTTGGTACAAACGCCGGTGTGAGAAGTTAGTAGAAACAATAAACACATATAATAAAAGGTATATCCATGCCACTACCTGAAAAAGCAGAAGAGTGCTCATTGCACACAAGGGGCACAGCAAGTAGCATACCAGCTCCCATGGAAGAGAGGAAGGAGTTAGTAGCAAGAGATTGACAGTATGAGAAAGGAGAACAAACCATGGAGGAGATGTGAAACATTAGAACAAGATATTAGAACAAGAGTTCAACTAGAGCATCTGAGTCCAATATCAGGGATGAAGGGAAATATGGCAAGAGATCAGAATACCAGGGTTGGAGTTCAGCACTATGCTATGCTTTTAGAATTGGAAAAAGAAGATATTGGTAAAATGCATAAGTATGCAAATAGCAAGAGATGTCCATCAAGAAGATTGCATTAATAGAGACTTGCCTTAGGAACAAAGGAAAACTCACATATTTGACATGTGCTGCAGAACTCAATGGGACAATTTCAAGTTCAACTCTGCTAGAGCAGCAGTAGAGAACTGGCTAAAAGAAAGTTGATCTGGTGGGCTTTAACTGACTTCTGGAAATGTTTTAACACATTAAATATGGACCACCTGGTATATTAGCAACAAGTAATATCAAGGGAGGTGGCAAAAAATGCACAGCCCAAAGAATGGCAGGAAAAGAGCCATTGGCACAAATGGACTTTGACACATAATTTATGTAAAATAAATCAAGTCAAGAGAAAATGAAACTATACTGCCCTAAAATAATCTTATAAAATAATAAAACATATTGTTTTGCAATGTAAGCCAAAGAACCGTATGTATAAAAATGGCAGCATAACGTCATCGCCTCACGATATGCACGAAAATAGTCTAAAATGGCATTCTTTTACAAAAATAACATAGCCAAGGTTATGTAACAAATACAACACATTATAATGTATAGCTAAGAATTGATGTTTAGAAAAGCATATTAATAATAAAACATAATTAAAGTAGTAATATGAGAGAAGAATAATAAAAGTGAATAAGATATCAGTGCTATAAATTGTTTATACTGGTAACAAAGCGTAAGAACATAGTTAAACAATAATTTATTTAGAAATGTAGGCTATTTATATGGACATTTTCATGCAAATTATACAAATGTATTAATTTTAATTATTATGAGTGTATAAAAATGTATTGTAAATATGTATTTCACAAATGTGGAATAAGGAAATCTGTTGTCTCCATGGTGACGGACAGATTATAATGTTAGAAAACAATGATCTTCAACTTTTATATATATATATATGTGAAAATGTTTAAGAGGTTCCAGGATGCAGTCCACAAGATAGAAGCCAAGGATACAGAAGCTAAGAGTTAATCTCATGATACAGCAATTTAGTGTGAAATATTGTATTGTACTGATTATCAACAAGAGATTTATTGTGAGCACATATTAAAAAGTAAATATTTGGCACAGTTTTCTCAAAAAGAGATCAGTTTAAGTTGCATGCCTTAATTTACTATATTGTTTCGACTTACGAAATAAAAGTTTTTAATTAACAAGAAATTTTGTAAATTAATTCTATACTGTATTAAGTCCTACCATCCAAGCAAGGAGGTTAAGATTCTCTTACTCACCCACTAAAGCTAGCAAACATATATGGAAAATGTGGTTGAGCTATAAATATATAAGTTAATTTGCCACCGATAATAACCTTGAAACTGCTCCAACAATCAAGTCTGATGCAAACAGTTAATTCTGGTCCTAATAAGTTTAAATAAACCAACCCACACCACAGAGCTATAATCCACCCCAACTTTAAAGAGGGGGGAAATGGACAGTTCAACAAAGGAAGATGGAATTAGGTCAGGAAAAGCAGAAGGTGCACAGATATGGCATGATACTTGTGAACAGAATAAGAGAAGCAGAAGAAATTATGGGATAATAGTAATAGAGAAGGAGATGGAGAGAAGTGAGAATAGGCAGTGAAAAGAAAAGAGAAAAAGTTATATCATCTTGGGTGCCCAGACTGAAGTCATGCTTGGGCAAGAAGTGCAGAGGTTAAAGAGTGTATACAATTCAGAGCAACATAACAAAAAAGGTAAGAAGAAATGAACAGTAAAGAAGGAAATAAAGATAAATACGAAAACAAATAATGGAAGTATGCACAGCTAATAGGGGGAAGGCCACCATGTACAATATAATCAGGGAAAAATAAATGCTTATTTTAAAGGGAAATTTGTAAAATGTATTAGAGGAAGGAGAAACAAATTCATTCACTCACTCATAGTAGAGGAGCTAAAATCCAACATTTGTCAGCTGGAATGGTTTGGTGGGGGGAGGGACTAAAAGGACATTTTGATGAATCAGAAATGCTACCTCACACTTCACACAAAAAGGCAAAAGCTACTTATTCAATGTCCATGATAAGAAGAGCGAAAATCTGGAAACACCTTTTTAATGTGACTATTATTTGTTCAGAGCAGTTAAAACTGTTGTGTACAATTCCTTTATTTCTTTGGGAACAGTGTACTTCAAGATGATGAAGCTGTTGCAACTTTCGCTGGTCCAAGAAGCAAAACTATTCCATATTGAGAGGAAAGTGTTTCTCCACATTTATTGCAGCAGTACTAAAAGTTCAAACAATTTTATCAAAATATTTGAAGCTTGTCAACTACTACTTTTTCTCACGCACTTTCAACAAGTCTACTAAAAATGTACATGTTGTATAGAAAAACATCATGTAAGTGCACACACTGTTATTTTTAATTGTTTTTATGAAAAAATAAAGAGCAGGTATATACAAATTACAAAACAGTAGTCACAATAAACATTAAATATTGTTTTTACACATGAGTGGAAGAGTAAGGCCACTAGAGGGAAGCAGCAGCAGAAGCAGCAGCAGCAGCAGCAGCAGTGCTACTAAATCCTATCATAGGACGGTGTTGTCTGGCAGCCGCTCAGGAAAAATGTTATTCCATCCTGAAACAAACATAATTGGCCTTATTCAAACATTTGTAGTAAATAATGATAAGGTTCATCCTCTGATTGGTTTCTTTACACAGTAGTTGACTTTATGGCCTTCTCCCTTTTACCATTCGCTATTTCTTGCTTTCTTTAATCTGCTCACAAATTACCCTCTTTCTCTTTTCCAGATATCATTTTTTAACTACTAGTTTTTGTCAAAAACAAAAAGTTTGTTACATTCATATTTAGGTTCACCATCTTCCAAGGAAACAAAGATTTTTAAGAAAATCCTCTACCCCAAACTGCCCTTAACCTCATCTGTTCCACATTCATAACTCTCTCTAGCTGTTCTTTTATCTATATCATGCTAATCAAGATAAACATTAACAGAATTGGTCTTCTTACTTGTGTCATTATATGTAAAAGGGAAATAAGGAAATACATTAGCTAAAGCAATAGTAAACCTTTTAAAATCTGGTTGCTCTGTGAAATAATTGAGCTTCATTTGAAAAAAGTTAGGTACTTTAAAACTGACAACAAAAACATATATGAAATAATTAATGTGTTTTAACAAGATCTAAATGTTATGTGTATTTGTCTGTCTCTTACAGTTTAACTCATCCCGAAGGAACAGGTCTTCAGAGGCTATTAGTATAACAATTCTCCACTTATCTTTTGGAATCCAAGGACTAGTTTCACAATAAAATGGTCTATTGTCACTTTCTGTTTGATCTTGTTGTTTATTTACATTGTTATGGTTACTGCTACTAGGTGGATTGTGTACTAAGGCATTGCTAACTACTGGAATCAAAACAAATTTACTGAGAGAGTCAATTGGTGCTATATCAAAATTCATTGCATGATTTTTATACTTTAATATAAATATTTACTCCCAAACCATTAAATCTATGGGTCCATTTAAGTGTTTTAATAATTTAACATCTGGATTTACTTCATGATTAGATTTCCTAAAAAGTTCTGCCACAGCTGATTTATCAATTTGTTTGTATTTAATACTCCTATAGTGCTCTTTACTGTGGTTTCCAAATGACGCTTAGTCTTACCAATGTAAACAAGGTCACAATTTAAAGAATTTAATTGATAAATGCCAGATTTTTTATTTTTTAAAATTTCATCTTTTTTAGAAAAAGCTTAACAGAATTGTTTATATTGCATTTTATTTTGAGGAATCAATATTATACCATGCTCATTGAAAATATTTGTGAATTTTTTATTTGCCCAAGGGTGCCAGTCCCCATGGCCACGCTCGCTAAAGCGTCTCGCTTTGGTGCTTCGTGGTCAGGGGATCGTGGGTTCGAGTCCCGCCTTGGGCATGGATGTTATATGTTTGTAAAAGAAACAGTAAAACCAGGAATCAGTAAAACCTACGGGGGGAAATGTAAATAGGGATACAGTACCAGAGTCCTGATCAGACTCCGTTACTGTTTTTATAAAAAAAAAAAAACAAGGGGTGATAAGTAAATTTTTTAAAAGTGTGATTATGTTTTATTTTCTTAAGAATAGAAACCTCTTTAATAGCTTTTTGATATTTAAACTTTTCAATTTTTTTTATTTATAAAATCAGTATTAAAACCATTAATTAAAGCAGTGTTGATGATGTTTTTATATTCTTTATAGAATTCATCTTTATTAAGGGGTAAATTATTTAATCTATAAATTGAACTATTAAAACAGCAAATTTATGTGAAAAAGGGTTAGAGCCATTATTTTTATGTAATTATCAGTATGAGTTTGTTTTCTGTATATTCCAAAATTCAATTTATTGTTATTGTTTATTCTTTTTAAAACCAGGTAGGAAAATAGCTATCACTTTCAATTTCTAATGTGAATTTCATACCCTTAGCTTGCAAATTTAAAAGTTTTAAAGCATTGTTTATGTGTTCATTAGGAGCAATAGCAAATATATCATATATATACATCTATACAAAGTTTTAAAAATTAGAGAGAATGCTTTAGTGACCTGTATTTCCAAATAGCTCATGAAAAGATCAGCAAGAAAAGATGAAAGTGGACTACCCATTGCTAAACCAGATGTTTTTTGATAGAACAAACAAATGCTAGCAAGGTTAACATTCATTAAATCTAATTCTATACAACTTTTAAAATTAAGTTTTTCTCTAGGAATGCTTGGAAACAAAGCAGTTCCATCAAAAGAAACAAGTTTATGACCAACGGACAATGTAATATTGCTGAGATCCTTTCTACTAGCTCAAAATAATTTTTAGTACTTAAACGCTCAATTTTTTTTTTAAATTCTGAATCTTTTATTTAACCATTTACTTAGATTGTAAGAAGGTGAATTTAGGTCATTTACAATAGGTCTCATTATCATCATCCTTTTGTAATCTTCAGCTTGAAGTAAGAGTTCAAGTTTGAAGGAAAATATTAATATTAAAGAATAAAAATTATGCAATGAATTTTGATACAGCACCAATTGACTCTCTCAGCAAATTTGTTTTGATTCCAATAGTTAGCAATACCTTAGTACACAATCCAAGTAACCATAACAATGTAAATAAACAAGAGCAAAAAGAAATTGATGTGACGATGTGATTATTGATAAACCAGTCCTTGGATCTTTTCCTAAATATCCACATCATACAGAACAAAGAGCACAGCATCAACGTTCAAAAGCACAGAGGATGCATTAGTTGGACTTTGCCCTGAAACAAATAACATTACTAGTGTTACTAATTGCAACTCAGAACAAGTGATGGTAAATAGCTGCCTTTTATACACAAAAAGAACAAAGAGCACAGAGGATGCATTAGTTGGACTTTGCCTTGAAACAAATAACATTACTAGTGTTACTAATTGCAACTCAGAACAAGTGATGGTAAATAGCTGCCTTTTATACACATCATAAAGAACAAAAAGCACAGAGGATGCATTAGTTGGACTTTGCCCTGAAACAAATAACATTACTAGTGTTGAAAATGAGTCGGAATAGTAACACTCACCTCACTTATATGTAATTATGTTCAAAACATATGTTTCAAGGGCAATTGCCCTCTTCTTCAGTTGAAGTCTGACTGATGGCTGGTATTTGTGCTCTGTGGTCTATTACGGTGGAGCCATCTGGTGTTCTCAGTAGAAGTTCAAAATCACGTGGCGGTATTTCAAAATTCATCAGTTGGTCTTTTTGTTGTGTAATGAGAATATTCTCCAAAAATTAGCAGAAGACTCTCTAAAATTACTAAACCTACAGGACAGGTACATACAATTCACAATGGAAACAGAAAAAGACCAAATGCTACCATACCTGGACCTAAAACTAACACGGAAAGAACAAAAGATCACTTATGGCATCTACAGGAAGACCACACATACAGACAATTACATAATAGTTTCAACCCAGAACCTCATAAACAGGCAGTCTTCAACAGTTCAGTACACAGACTCCTCAGCATCCCACTTGACCCAGAAGAGTACAACACAGAATACCTCCAACTAAGACATATAGCCTCAGCCAATGGTTTTAACCCAGACATCATTGACCAAAAAATTAAAAAACATAAGGAGAAATTAACCTTAAACAAATCACCACTTTGTCCATGCAAAAACCGAAAGTTATATATAAAAAATTCACCTATCACCCAACAGCAGATAGGAAATTCAAAAAAAATTTTCAAGAAATACAATATAAGTTTAGCTTCAAGTAACCAATTCAACATAAAAAATGCTTTGAAAACAGACATTAAAGACCCCATACCTACAAACCAGAGATCAGGCATCTACAGAATTGATTGCAAGGACTGCAAATCATGTTACATTGGCCAAACAAAAAGAAGACTGGAAACAAGGCTAAAAGAACATTTCAGACATATCAAACAGAAACAAACAGATAAATCGGCAGTAGCATACCATTTTTGGACATCACATCATGAAATACAAAATGACATAAAATTGATAAAACCTGTAAACAACCCGGCAGAACTTACAGTTTGGGAGAATATTCTCATTACACAACAAAAAGACCAACTGATGAATTTTGAAATACCGCCACATGATTTTGAACTTCCACTGAGAACACCAGATGGCTCCACCGTAATAGACCACAGAGCACAAATACCAGCCATCAGTCGGACTTCAACTGAAGAAGAGGGCAATTGCCCTTGAAACATATGTTTTGAACATAATTACATATAAGTGAGGTGAGTGTTACTATTCCGACTCATTTTCAACTATCACATTGATTAAAACTTCACTTGTCTCAAACTTCTGAGTTATTTAATTACTAGTGTACCTAATTGCAACTCAGAGTGATGGTAAATAGCTGCCTTTTATACACATAAAGAACAAAGAGCACAGAGGATGCATTAGTTGGACTTTGCCTTGAAACAAATAACATTACTAGTGTTACTAATTGCAACTCAGAACAAGTGATGGTAAATAGCTGCCTTTTATACACATCACTTCAATATTGTGATGCTTAATTGAAACATACCACTTGTTTAAAATTTACACAAACCATCTAAATCTGAAGTGATTCATTCACATGACTTTCTCAACATCTCTGCAACAAAGTGTTGTTGAAAAAAGCTTATGCTCTATTTACTCCATGCTAATCAGGAAAAAATTAGCAGAAATAATCTTATTACTTCCTTCCTTGTAAGTAGAAGCAAAATAAGGGAGTACCATAGGTTAAAGTGATAGTCAAAAACTGGTTGCTATGTGACTGAAGTTCCTTTGTTTGTTTGGACAGGAGTTGACAAATTCCTGTAGGAGAAAAGTATGTTTCTCAAAGCTGAAACCAATAACAAGGAATATCTCAAAAACAATCAACTCCACGAAAAAAATGTTTATTACATAAATTGTGTGTTTTAACGTGCTCTACATTTTTTGTATGGTAAATTTTTGTCCATCTCTTACAGTTTAGCAGTTATGCAAAATTCTGTAAAATTCATCCAGAATAAAGTAGTTTTCAAAGGCTATTCCCAGAAAATTCAAGATATACATTTTATTTGTCGGATAAATATCCTTAATATAGATATTTTAATCAAAATTGTTAGAGATATTCTTGAGAAACTAAAAATTTTCGAAAAAAAGTTCCATGTAAAGGGTAGTTGGGGGTGGGGGGATTTTCCTGAAAATCTTCATGTCACATCCTTGGAAGATACCAAACCTAAATACCAAGTTTGTTTTTAACAGTGCTTTTGTTTTTGAGCTATGCTGCTCACAGACACACACACACACACACACACAGACATTTTTCTAAAAATGTTTTTTTTAGATTTAGGAGGTCTCAATGCATATATTTCCAGTAAAATCTTGGTAACAAAGTTTTTGGTGCAATACAATACCTTCTCTATACACTATGTACATAGTACATGTAGAGAAAGTAAAAAAGAGTTGGTATCAGAATTTTAAGACGCCCAGATAATTCTAACTTTGAGCTCTAACAATCATTATACACTGTCAGCGCAGGCCTGGGCGACTGAGAGCCAGCTACCCTGCTTAAAAAACTAAAAATTCTGATGTTTTCCATTCACATGACTTTCTCTAGCTGTTCCACGAGAGCTTATTCTTTTACCAATATCATGCTAATTAAGATTACATTCTACAATTGGTGCAATTATTTGCCTGTTCATAAGCTGAAGGGAAAAAACTACACAGGCTATAACGATAGTCAAATTGCTATATAAAACAATGGAAATCTTGTTCTCTTTGCTTGCTAGGAGAAAAAAAAATAAAAAGGAAATCAAAAGAAAGATTGGCTTCCCATTTAAGAAGTTTAAGTAGCTTAAGATTGAAAACCAATAACTCGGAATAGCTCGAAAACGGTTATCTCTTCAAACATGTATATGACAAAAATTGTGTGCTGTAACAAGATCTACATGTTTTGTCTATCTCTCTATATGCTATACAAAAGTTATACAAAAGTCATCCTAGCCCCCAATGTGACCTTAGATGTTAAAAGGGGGCTATATAAATGAAACAATAATAAAAAAAATTAAAAAAAAAAAGTCACCCAGTATGAAGAGTTCTTCAGAGGCTAATACCAGATAATATGCATTCAAGATAAACATTTTGTTTATTATAAATCTATCTTAAACATATGTCATTTTAACACAAATCGTAGGAGCTATTTTCTAAACATATTCTATGTAAATGGTAGTTATTTTCGTGAAAATCTTCCTGACCTTAATTACCAAGTGTGCTACTTAACTGACTTTTCATTTTTGAGCTGAGCTGTGCTGCCCCCCCCCCCCCACAAGCACGCACACACACCTGCATGCACCCACACCCACCCACCCCCGCACGGACATGTTTCTAAGAATTCTTTTATTTTTAATTTTTTTTTATTCAGCTGTCAAAACATGTATTTCCAGCAAAATCTTGGTATCAATTTTTTGGGTGAAATACAATACCTTCTCTATCCAGTATGTGCATTGTACATATGTGCTAGAGAAAGTTAAAATCTAGTATGTGCTATACATATGACTTTCTCTCTACATTTCTGTAACAAATTATTATTGAAAAGTTCATTTATTGGTGAAATGATGCTCAAATGATCTTGGGATCCATGGAGCTTAAAGCTACTCGACCTTTGTCTTTTCAGGATAAGGGAAAACCCTGAAAAAAACCTTATCCGGGTAACTCACCCTAAGAGAGATTCGAATTCACAACCTTTTGAATGTGAGGCAGACACACTATCACCAGACTACCCAAGCGGGCTAAGCTCATTCTTGTATCTATTTCATACCAACATGATAAATATTCTTGTAAGTAGAAGGGAAATACGAGAATACACTACATAGTAAAATTTTTTAAGATCTGTTGCCAAGTGGTTGAAATCTGTTTGTTTGTATAGCCAGGAGTTTATAGATTCCCGTATGAGAAAACTATTTTAAAACTGAAATCATAAGCAAGTAATATTTAAAAAAAAAAATGGTGTCAAAAAAATGTATATTATAAATTGTGTGCTTTAACGAGGTCTACATTTTTGTCTATCTCTTACCGTTTACAAGTTATGCAAAATTCAACAAGATTCATGCAAAATAAAGAGATCTTCAGAGGCTTTCCAAGAAAAATCAAGATATACATTTTATTTGTCATGTAAACATCTTAAATACATGGTATTTTAATCTAATTTGTTAGCCCATTTTTGGGAAATTAAAATGTTGGATGTAAAGGGTACATATCTTAGGAGATTTTTCTCTAAATCTTCCTGTCACATCCTTGGAAGATATTAAGTTTAAATACCAAGTATGGCATTTTATCGACTTTTAGTTTTTGTGTTTATCGTACTCACGGGAACACAGATACGCAGACACACGGACCTTTTTCTAATTTTTTTTTATACAGGGGACCATAAAACCTGTATTTTTGTTGAAATCTGGATACCAAATTTTTGGGTGGAATACAATACCTTCTCTAGCTACTATGTACCTTGCATGTACATACGTGTTAGAGAAAGTAAAAATTGCGTCGTTAGTGTAGAAAAGTGTTGGAAGAATACCTGGGGCGAGGCTATTTATAGCTTCAGTTAATTGGTAACTACGGTTACTAAGTGGGAAAAGTACTTTCTCTATACGTACTAAGTACAGTGTCTAGATAAGGTATTGTAATGCACCCAAAAATTTGATACCGGGATTTTACCAGAAATACATGTTAAGCGTCCCCTTGAACACAAAAGAGTGTGTGTGCGCGCGTGCATGTGCGGGGACAGCATAGCTCTTGTATTTATTACTATGACAAAAAGCTCTAATATGTTTTGTTTTCTTTATCTTGCATACAACAAAGTCAATATTATCAATTACTTTAGAATTATTTCTAGTCTAGTCTAGATATTCCCAAAAATGGTTTTAGCGATTTTGATTAAAATGCATTTTATTAAATAAAATATATATTTTTAATTTTTGGGAAAATGGCCCATGAAACACCGATAAACCGTAATTATTTGCAAAGTTTTACTACATAAAAAATGCATTTCTAGTTAAACCGCACAGTTTATATCCTGTGCAACTTTTTTGGAGTTAAACATTTCGGAGATCTTGCTGGTTATCGGTTTCAATTATAAAATACTTACAGTTTTCTCATTCGTTTTTATTTTGATGTACTCATACCCATAAAAAGAAACATACATTTCAATGTCCGTTAAACATCAAATTTGGTATTTAAGTTCAGTATCTTCCAAGGATGCGACATGAAGATTTTCAAGAAAATTCCCTCACCCCTAATTACTCTTTACATGGAAAAATTTTCGAAAATTTTGATTATCTCAAAAAATGGCTGTAACGATTTTGATTAAAATAACCATATATTAAAGATACTTAGCTGACAATTAAAATGTATATCTTGAATTTTCCAGGAATAGTCTCTGAAGACTACTTTATTTTGGATGAATTTTATAGAATTTATATAACTGGTAAACCATAATAGATAGACAAAAACTTACTAAACAGAAAATATAGAGCTTGTTAAAACACACAATTTATGTTATATGCTTTTTTTTTGTGGAGTGAATCGTTTTGGAGATATTCCATTTTCTCATATGGGGATTTGTCATACAAACAAAGGAACTTTAAAATAAGAACTGAAGCTTTCCTGGCGACGTGTTAATTCAAAATCTTCTCGGGCTTCTAGCCAGGTAAAAACCTGGCTAGAAGCCCGAGAGGATTTTGAATTAAAGGAACTTTAGTCACATAGCAACCAACTATGTGACTGATACTTTAGCCTATGCTGCTCCCTTATTTTACTTCTACTTACAAGGAATCAAGTAATAAGATCATTTCTGGTAACTTTTCTCGATTAGCATGAAGTAAAAATCTAAAGTGTTCCATTCACATGACTTTCTCTTCATTTTTGTAACAAATTATTGTTAAAAAGCTTATGCTCCTATTTACTTCATGCTAATCAAGAAAAAATAGGCAGAAATAGTCTTATTACTTGCTTCCTTGTAGTAGAAGAGAAAAAAGGAAGTACCATAGCTTAAAATGATAGTCAAAAGCTGGTTGCTATGTGACTGAAGTTCCTTTGTTTGTATGGACAGGAGTTGACCAATTCCTGTATGAGAAAAGTATAACTTTTTTCAAAGCAGAAACCAAAAACAAGGAGTATCTAAAAAAACAATCAACTCCACGAAAAAAGTATAAAACATATAAATTGTGTGTTTTAATGTGCTTTAAATTTTCTGTTTGGTAAGCTTTTGTCCATCTCTTACGGTTTAGCAGTTATGCCAAATTCCGTAAAATTCATCCAGAATAAAGTAGTCTTCAGAAGCTGTTCCCAGAAAATTCAAGATATACATTTTATTTGTCAGCTAAATATCTTTAATATGCAGTATATCAATCAAAATCGCTAAGAGCCATTTTTAACAAAAAGTTCCTTGTAGAGGGTAGCTGGCAGTGGGGGATTTTCCTGAAAATCTTTGTCGCATCCTTGGAAGATATCAAACTTAAATATCAAGTTTCGTATTCAACGATCTTTCCATTTTTGAGCTATGCTGTACACAGATGTGCACACGGTCAGTTTTCTGAAAATGCTTTTTTTTGGATTCAGGGGGACCCAAAACATGTATTTCTGGTGAAATCTCGGTATCAAATTTTTGGGTGCAATACAATACCTTCTCTATACCCTATGTGCATAGTACGTGTAGAGAATGTAATAAAATAAAATTAAGTTGGTGCAAGAATTTATTGGAAATTAGGTTTCCTAACAACATCCACTGATTTATGTACTTATATATTTTGTGGAGTTGGTTCTATAAAAAATGTCACTTGCACTTTAATTTACAATTCTGTATAATAGATATGAGATTTAGTGTTATAAAATCAATTCCACAAAATATGCAAGCAACATTTTAATGGCACTGTTGCATAATTTCTCTAAAGATTTAAATAATATATTGTTTCATTTTCATGTTAATTGCAAAGATATATTTATTTTATTCTAAACATATAATAAAGTACTTTACTTTTGGGATCAATTTTCTTGTGCTATTTTATAATTCACATAGGAAAAAGGAAATGTTGATTTATCATTTTGTGGTTTACTTTTGTTTAAAGACACAACAAAATGTAGCTACTGCAATGGCAATTAAACATCTGACTTCTAATGAGAAGACAGCAATTTTCTTATAACACAGCATTTCAGGGGAAAAGTAAAATTAAGTTGTTGTTTTTTAGCTTAATGTCCTTTATCCTGGTTGGTCATATCAGACAATGACTGAAATTGGTGAAATTATGCTCCAATGATCTTGAGATCCATGGAACTTAAAGTTACCCGACATTCATTTTCTCAGGTTAAGGGAAAACTCCAAAAAAACCTTATCCAGAAAACTCACCCTAAGCGAGATTCAAACTGACGAGTTGTTGAATGTGAGGCAGACACGCTACCCAGGCAGGCTTAAAATTAAGAATTGTTTTCTACAAACATCAAGAAAATGCAATTAGATGTATTTATTAATAGAACAATTAATAATTGTAACAACTCTCCACTCATCTTTTTGAAATAAAAATAAATAAACAATAAGAAATTGAGCTGATGATGCAAAACTAGTCCTGTGGATTTCAAACAGATAAGTGGAGAATTGTTTCTAGTTAGAATACCTGAACTAAGTTTGGAAGATCAATCCAGAAGTCATAGTTGGGTATCATTTCTTTGCCTTCCGCTCCACGCAGGAATTTCAGAGTCAGTGCTCCTCCCAAGAAGTACAGTGAAGTAAAGACCATGAACAAGATGACTAGAACAGAACCTGTGGAAAGGCTTGATTCCTCAACAATAGGAACTACTGGCGTTTCTTTTGGTATTGTCACAGGGCAAACTTCAGAGGAATTCAGCCTTAACATCTGTAACAATGAAAATTGTAGTAAAAAGAATAAACAAGAAAACTGAAGACTACATCAACATATATTTATTCTCAAATAAATGAAATTGCAAATTTAGTAGCTGCAAAGTCAGCCTCTTAACTCTTAAATCATTATTTTGGGTAAATTAAAATATTTGAATTGCACTATAACATTGTTTTTGTCATCAAGCAGCAAGATGAGCTTCGGTAACTTTCACTGACTTTATAAAGAGCTGCTATTGGTAGGCATGTGCATAAAAATGGTCTAACTCTCACTTTTTAAAAGTTTAAAAAAAGTTTTTAACTTTTATATACAGCAAACAGGGAGAAAACATATATCTGTGTTACACTCACATGCCTTTCTCTAGCTGCTCTACAAACAAACTTCTTATAAAAGATTATTCTTCTTTCTACACAATGCTAATCAAGATAAACATTAGCAGAATGTTCTTATTCCTTAGTTCCTTCAATGATCAAAAGAATCAAAATACTGGAAGTGGTACACAGTGAAGCATAATTACACATTGGTTATAAAATGAGTCAAATTTACACTTAGTTCCTTATAAGTAGAAAGGAACTAAAGGAATGTGCTATGCTAATACGATAGTCAAATGTTTTAAAAGCTGTTGTTATACGATTGTCATTGCAAATCGCTTCTTTGCATCGCCAGGAGTAGAACAAAAGAAAAACGGACACTTCCGGTCTCAGAAAAGTGTAAGTACTTTACAACTGAAAACAATAACAAGCAATATCCACAACAAAAATGTAATGGACAGTGTGTTTTAATGAGATTTACATTTTTTGTGTAGTTAAGCGTTTGTCTATCTCTTATGGTTTAGCAGTTAGGCAACATTTGGCAAAATTCTTCCAGAATAAGGTGGTCTTCAGAGGCTATTACCAGAAAATTCAAGATGTACATTTTTATTTGGGATGTAAATATTTTTAATATACTGGATTTTAACTAAAATTGTTAAGTCATTTTTGATAAAATCAAAAATGTCTACATTTTTTAATGTAAAGGGAAGTTTGGAAATTTTTGTCGCATTCTTGGAAGATACTAAACCTAAATACGAAGTTCACAACCTGCACCTTAACACCTCACTGCCGAAAACACAACTTTACAAGACTGCGGTGCAACATGTAACGGCTGAGATATTATAAGCACCATCAATATCAAGATTAGCCCTAAGGTAAGTGACTACCAATATAATCTTACAATAATTGCACATTAATACATATTTGAAAGCAAAAGTGACAGTACAAGTACATATTGCAAAGTAAATGTAGATGTGTATATATTCACATAAATCACGATTACTGTCAATCTCTAAACAAGTTAAAGGTCACGTTAAACCATATTTATATTAAAAGTATAAGCCACAATGTGTTCATCCTATATAGATTTATGCTGACACTACCTGCTTTGTTCACCATTATGTATAAGCTACATCAAAATTGAGTACCTTTGCTGCTGTTATAACAATAATAAAGTCAGACAATTTAAATATTTATAAGCTGAATTATCTTTCGAATACACAGTTCAATAATCAATACCTATTATCATTACATATTTAAAAAGTTGCATGCATTAATTAATGGCAAAAGTAGCTGAAAGTGGTATATCAGATGAACAAACATAACCTACATTCACTGCCTTCCTTTATATTGCAAACATAAGGACATATTCTTAAAATAATGGGCAAAAAATTAAGACTCAAATCAAGAGCCTGGAGAAAGAGAATTTGTTAATATAATATTTTTCATGCTAACCAAATTTAAGTGCCTACCACACAGCATCTGGTAAATTAAATATTTTTCTCAGCCGCAGATGGTTGAGAAAAAAAATGTATATCTTTATAATACAAATATTAACTTTTTAATATAATAATGCCTATATTTAAAACATGCTTCTGAATTCCTAGTTCATGATGATGATGATGATGATGATGATGATGATTCTGATGGGATGGCATCACCTAAATCCTTTCTGCTATTCACACTACTCTATTTCCATTTCACAAGCTTGCCTCTTCTTTGTGGAGGTAAGAATTACCCCGGAAGCCACGGATGACTAAATTCTAATTAATTCAAAATTTTCTCGGGCTTCCAGCCAGGTAAAAGCTTGGCTTGACACCTGACCAAGTTTTTACCTGGCTAGAAGCCCGAGAAGATTTTGAATTAATACGTTGCCAGGAAAGCTTCAGTTCTTATTTTACATTCTAATTATTAATATTTTAAAAAGTTTATTCTTGTTTTTACATTCTACAATTGAATTTCTCACAAATTTCCTAAAGTATTTCAGTCAGTCTTTCTAGCAGTCTGGTTGGCAGTGTTTACACCTGACAATAACAGCAGCAACTGTTGTTGTCAATGTATTATACTTGTTTCAGATATAGAACTGGCTATGAGGTTCCAGAAAACACCACATGGTGAACTGCTATGTTAGATGACAGAAGATACACATAAGTTATTTTTTGTGAAGATTTGTAAGGTCTTAGGAGCGGCTAGAGGTTATCAGGAGGACTTTAGTAGAGCATGGTACAAGTGAAATGCTTAAGTAGTACTATCTTGTAAAACAGTAATGAAAATTGAAATTAATTTAGTCGTTTTTATGCCTTACATGAGAATGCAGAAGTACTTCACTGTGCACATTTTCAAATATTATTGTTATAAAAATAAACATAATAAATCTCAGGACAAAATATCAAACCTCAAGGCTTATAAAAGGCACATTCCCGCATTAAGTAAGAAATTTCAGAAGGTGTGTTCTGTGGTTTGGAGACTAAGACAAAGTTCTGGTTTCAAATTTGCTATACACTTTTATTAGATACAGAGTATCATTCTGGGGATCTTGCAATCATAGTACCAACAATAATTTTAAAATTAATTGTATGTGTAGCTATCATAATATCAGATAAGGGACTTTTAAACAATTTGAGACTATGCCATTATAATTATACAGATAAGTAATTCATTAAAAAATGTTTTATATAAAAATTTAGATTTTTTTACAGAAAGAATTCCACTTTACTTAATAAACCAATAAGAACATACAATAATGTATATTTAAAAAGTTACATATTACACACTGTCTAAAATGGCATAAGGCTTTTAGAATTTTAAATGATATGGCTTAAAAAATACAAAATATTATGCACAAAAATCCTAAATGTAATTCCTCAGTTTCTGTATATGAACTAATAACATTACAATAAAAATTAATGGAACAATCTACATGTGTATGGAATAGCGAAACTGATGCAAGTTTTGTGTAGGGATCAATTTTTCTAAACTGTACAAAGTCAAATGCTAAATTTGAACTAATCATTGAGGTAGCAAATAAACATGAAATATATTTTAAAATCTTGTTTTATATTCACAAATTCTGTTGCAATAATTGGAATTACAATAAGGAAATCACCATTATTTTAGTTATTATTATTATTTACTACTTTTTTATTTGAAAGGATGCTTTCAATCCTAAAACCCTTTCCTGGTTACTACCATGTGTGTATGAGAGAAAAAATAGTGGAAGGGTACGTGCACTATTTGATGATTATATAAAAGTTATAGAACGAAGAGATATATACCTAAATATTACATAGAATAGATGCGTCTATTTTTATTAAATTATTGTTTGTACGTAATATTACCAACATGATAACTGTTTCATATTCACACAGCTTTAAAATCCAGGTGTGTTTATTCTGTTAGGAAGAAGACGAATGTCACCTAATTAAAACCCTTTACATGTTGCATAGAAACTATCAAATTATTATCCTTTTTATATATTCAAAGATTATATAATTAATTTTTCAGGCTCTGTGTGATGTATGCCATTAATCTGATGCATAATATTCATTATGAAAAGTGAAGGCTAAGTTTAGCACATAATTTTTTCTCTGCAATGGTTCTTTGGAGCCTTATCACAATGTAATACACTTTCAAGTATCTCAATTTGCGTTTAATTAAAATGGAACTGATAGCTTGAAACTTTATGTGGTCTAATTTTTTCCACACATTTGCAATTTTGGTTTTAGCACCAAAGATTTTTAGGAAATATTGACATTAGCACTTAATGTTTAATAACATCAAGAAAAATTATTGACTAATGTTTAATTTTTTTCTGCAGGAAAATGAATAGTTCAGAATAACTAGTACTTCATAATATGTAGCATTTTCATGTTAATTTGCTACCTTCATTCATTTCCTTCTCACACTACTCCATATTCTTGTACTTTTCTGTAGTTATTTAGTTATTACTTGTACGAGGTGTGGTACTTCATACTCTTTTTAACTTTGGTTATGAGCACCTCAGTTTGTTATTTTAACACACTTATCACCTCAGCCTAAAATATTTTTAGTACAGCTCCTTAGCTTGACTAAACCTAAGTCCAGTGACCCAATTATTTGCCTTCTGAGGAATGCTTAGACATTTCAAAGATGAGGTATCTTTTTTCTAGAGCTTCACACTCCAACAGAAGATGCTTTAACACTGAAAATAACTGCTACAGATGCAACGGAAGAAGTAATAAAATATGCCCTGAATATTAATATTTCAGTTCACAATTCACGTATTTGCACATAGCATGCCTATTAATGTGCTAAGAGTGTTAATAAATATATTTTTAATTGTAGCTATATTTTTGCAAAAATTCTAGTAAAATAAATACCAATTTATGGTTTATAAATTTATAGTGGTTTCACTTTGTATTTAGCAAAAGTTGCTCATGATTGATTAAAATTTCACATTATAATCATTTCAGTAGTTAATGTGATAATTTTATACTAAAGCTAGGAATTGACAAGCACCCAACATAAACAAAGCTTCCGAATTAAATTTACAGACACCTTAAATTCCCCAATCCAAATGATAAAATGATAGTGTATGATTCATAATAGTCACTATTAAAATGTATTTTATTAATCTAAAGATATCTGCAGATGTTAACTACAACTGGTTGTACTGATTTTATTTTATTTTTAAACTGTTCGTTTGATGATATTTGTGCTGAGCATGTAATTTATATTCCTTTCTTGTTATATTTTGCATGATATCTGTAATTCCTAAAGCTTTTTTCTTTATGTAGCTCATTTAACATCTATAGTGATATCGGGGGCTTTAACTTATGAAACAACTCGTTGATTGTAAGTTCATTAACATTGGATTTTTTAAACATTTTATTTTCTTCAAAAACACTCACACACGTACTTTCAGAATCTGGGGGATAGGGAATGATTCTGGTTAAAGAAAAATTGCCTGCCTCAGCTGGGAATCGAACCTGGGACCTCCGGGTGAGGAGTCAGCTTGCTGACCACTCGACCTTGGAGACAGCCAATTCCTAAAGTTGTATCATTTTCCCTTGGTTTTTGACATGCATAGCTTTGAAGTAATATTGTATAGTTCTGTCAAATTAGAAATTCAGTTGATGAAATCATTAGCAGAAGTAGATTCAATTACAATAGGTATAAATCTGTGGTTAGCACCACTGATTTCTGAGCATTGTCCATAAAATACCCCAGGACGATTAAATTAAGGTCATTAACTTTCAAAATATATTACCTTATTATGTACAGCGTAATTTATTTTGGTAAATTTTTCTTCCATGTACTCTTCATTTTTAAAGATAAAGAAATAAGAAAAGAAAAAGAAGAACAAATGCGTAGGAATGTCTATTTGTTAAATAGGCTCTCGTCATCACTGATGGCCGTTGTATATATATATTGCACATTAAAATAAAAGGCAACCAGCAAACAAACCAAGAATTCTCAAGTAAGCAGTGAAATAATAATGCCATATAAAGTTTTTCTTGAGGCTGCAGCCAGATCAGAAGCTTTAAAGCAGTACATAGATTTCTTGAGAAAAAGCTAGAACCGCTCGAAAGATTTCTGATCTGGCTGTAAACTCGAGAAAACTGGCCGAAATCCTGGAGTGGATGGTTTGGCGGGGCAGGACGCTACCATAGTCGGTCAAGTTTCTGTGCCCTGCCGTGTGAGAACACTTGGAGTCGTGTAGATCGCCGCAAGTGGACGGGGCAGGCCGCTACCGTAGTCGGTCAAGTTTCTGTGTCCTGCCATGTGAGAACACTTCGAGTCGCATCAATCGCCACAAGTGCAATGCGAATCCAATTCTTTAACATTGAGTTAACCATCTATTCGTTCATAGTTATCTAGGTACTAAGGCATTGCTAACTACCGAATATCAAAACAAATTTGGTGAGAGAATCAATTGGTGGTATATCAAAATTCATTGCATGATTTTTATACTTTAATATAAATATTTTCTCCCAAACCATTAAATCTATGGGTCTATTTAAATATTTAAATAATTTAATATTTGGATTTATTTCATGAAAAAATTTCCAAAAATGTTCTGCCACAGCTGATTTATCAATTTGTTTGTATTTAATATTCCTAAAGTGCTCTTTTGCTCTGGCTTCCAAATGACGTTTAGTCTTACCAATATAAACAAGGCCACAACTTAAACAATTTAATTGATAAATGCCAGATATTTTATTTTTTGAAATTTCATCTTTTTTAGAAAAAGCCTAACAGAATTGTTTATATTGCATTTATTTTGGAGGAACCAATATTGTACCATAAACTTTGAAAATATTTGTGAATTTTTTATTTGCCCAAGGGTGATAAGTAAATTTTTTAAAAATGTAATTATCATTTATTTGCTCAAGAATAGAAACCTCTTTAATAGCTTTTTGATATTTAAACTTCTCAATTTTTTTATTTATAAAATCAGTATTAAAACCATTAATTAAAGCACTGTTGATAATGTTTTTATATTCTTTATGGAATTCATCTTTATTAAGGTGTAAATTATTTAATCTATAAATTAAACTATTAAAAACAGTTCCTCAAAATAAGTACAGTATAAAAAAGTTGTTAGCTTTTTCTAAAAAAGATGAAATTTCAAATAATAAGAGATCCGGCATTTATCAATTAAATTGTGACCTTGTTTACATTGGTAAGATTAAATGTCATTTGGAAACCAGAGTAAAAGATCACTTTAGGAACATTAAATACAAACAAATTGATATCAGCTGTGGCAGAACATTTTTGGAAATTTAATCATGAAATAAATCCAGATGTTAAATTATTAAAACACTTAAGTGGACCCATAGATTTAATGATTTGGGAGAAAATATTTATATAAAAGTATAAAAATCATGCAATGAAGTTTGATATAGCACCAATTGATTCTCTCACCAAATTTGTTTTGATTCCAGTAGTTAGCAATGCCTTTGTACACAACACACCTAGTAGCAGTAACCATAACAATGTAAATAAACAACATGATCAAAAAGAAACTGAGCTGACGATACAATAGACCATTTTATTGTGAAACTAGTCCTTGGATTCCAAAAGATAGGTGGAGAATTGTTACAATTATTAATTATTATATTAATAGAGCTGTTAATTTCACAATATTCTTCCATTAGGAATATCAGCATACCTTGACTAATCATGGCAAAGGGGTAGAATGAAATATCCAAATTCATGGTTTTAATGATGCTTCTGAAAAGGCTTATGTCAGATCTTGTAACAGCTAGTCCTTCAAACAAATATCCCTTCCATGTTTAGAGTTATGTGGAGAGTTTAAATACTTTGAATATTAATTTCAGAATGATACAATTGTGGACATAGTACTCTCATGTCCTAACAAACATTTGTAGCCAATCAAGTTGCACCTGTTAGCAGTGTCACCTCTATAGAGCCTAGATCCCCACACAGTGTTCAAAGTTATTTGCCGGAACAGCAATTTCTAGTATCCCTTTTAAACTCTTATATCTCAAGATCTGCAAAGAGTAACAGCTTATTTCAAATTGTTGCAAACAGCTGAGAGATAGAGATTTTAAACCACTATCTGTTGTATTAAGACTAGGCAAGAAGTGCTATACGCTCAAACAAGATTACCATCTCAAGGCTACTTCGTGTTGGGGGACGACTACAACAAGTCCTGAAGAATGTGAGCACCAGATCATTGTTATTACATGCTGGTCCTCAACTTTTGATTGCTTCACTTAGGCACATCAGTGAGGAAGGTTAAACATGAATGCCTCACATCTTGCAAGTTAAAGGCAAATCTACCAAAGACACAAGTAACCCTAACATTGAGGACCTTTCCTCACCAAAGCTGGTACAAGATTAAATGCATACATTGTAATATTTATTTGGTTAGTTACTCACATAATGTGATATCTTTCAACAAAAGCACTTCTTGCCCAGAGAGGCCAACCTCTCAATGTCTATAGTGACAATAGCCAGGCTTTCATCGGAGCAGCTGAGGAAATTACAGCATTCTTCCAAGAACTGTCAGCTGCATTCATGGGACTCACATGGCATTTCATCCCTGCTTCAGTGCCACATTTTGGTGGATTAAGGGAAGTTGCTATGAAGAGTGATGAACTCTGGTTGAGGCCCACTTGCTGATAGGAGACAATTGCTTCACTTCCTCACAATAACTCTCTCATCCCAACTTTATCCAGAGGGCAGCAGCTCACACAGCACTTTTGGAAAAGTTAGTTCAGAGATTACCTCAGCCCCTTACAGAACAGAAGCAAATGGAATACTAAACACCCTAATCTTCAACAGGAAACAAGGTTCTAATAAAAGGAAAAAACTACCTCCCTTACAGTGGAATAATACTAAACATCCCAATCTTCAACAGGAAACAAGGTTCTACTAAAGGAAGAAACAACCTCCCTTACAGTGGAATAATACTAAACATCCTAAACTTCGACGGGAAACAAGGTTCTACTAAAGGAAGAAACTACCTCCTTTACAGTGGAATAATACTAAACACCCTAATCTTCAACAGGAAACAAGGTTCCACTAAAGGGAGAAAAAACCTCCCTTACAGTGGAATAATACTAAACATCCTAAACTTCGACAGGAAACAAGGTTCTACTAAAGGAAGAAACAACCTCCCTTACAGTGGAATAATACTAAACATCCTAATCTTCAACAGGAAACAAGGTTCTACTAAAGGAAGAAACAAACTCCCTTACAGTGGAATAATACTAAGCATCCTAATCTTCTACAGGAAACATGGTTCTACTAAAGGAGGAAACAACCTCCCTTACAGTGGAATAATACTAAACACCCTATTCTTCAACAGGAAACAAGGTTCTACTAAAGGAAGAAAACTACCTCCCTTACACTGGATTAATACTAAATACCCTAATCTTCAACAGGAAACAAGGTTCTACTAAAGGAAGAGAACTACCTCCCTTACAGTGGAATAATACTAAATACCCTAATCTTCAACAGGAAACAAGGTTCTACTAAAGGAAGAGAACTACCTCCCTTACAGTAGAATAATACTAAATACCCTAATCTTCTACAGGAAACAAGGTTCTACTAAAGGAAGAGAACTACCTACCTTACAGTGGAATAATACGAAATACCCTAACCATCTACAGGAAACAAAGTTCTACTAAAGGAAGAGAACTACCTCCCTTATAGTGGAATAATACTAAATACCCTCATCTTCTACAGGAAACAAGGTTCTACTAAAGGATCAAACAACCTCCCTTACAGTGGAATAATACTAAACACCCTAATCTTCGACAGGAAACAAGGTTCTACTAAAGGAAAAAACAACCTCCCTTACAGTGGAATAATACTAAACATCCTAATCTTCGACAGGAAACAAGGTTCTACTAACCGAAGAAACAACCTCCCTTACAGTGGAATAATACTAAAAATCCTAATCTTCAATAGGAAACAAGGTTCTACTAAAGGAGGAAACAACCTCCCTTACAGTGGAATAATACTAAACATCCTAAACTTCGACAGGAAACAAGGTTCTACCAAAGGAAGAAATTACCTCCCTTACAGTGGATTAATACTAAACAACCTAAACTTCGACAGGAAACAAGGTTCTACTAAAGGAAGAAAAAACCTCCCTTACAGTGGAATAATACTAAACATCCTAATCTTCGACAGGAAACATGGTTCTACTAAAGGAAGAAACAACCTCCCTTACAGTGGAATAATACTAAACACCCTAATCTACAACAGGAAACAAGGTTCTACTAAAGGAAGAAAACTACCTCCCTTACACTGGAATAATACTAAATACCCTAATCTTCAACAGGAAACAAGGTTCTACTAAAGGAAGAGAACCACCTACCATACAGTGGAATAATACTAAATACCCTAATCTTCTACAGGAAACAAGGTTCTACTAAAGGAAGAGAACTACCTCCCTTACAGTGGAATAATCCTAAATACCCTAACCCTCTACAGGAAACAAGGTTCTACTAAAGGAAGAGAACTACCTCCCTTACAGTACAATAATACTAAATACCCACATCTTCTACAGGAAACAAGGTTCTCCTAAAGGAAGAAACTACCTCCCTTATAGTGGAATAATACTAAACACCCTAATCTTCAACAGGAAGCAAGGTTCTACTAAAGGAAGAAACAACTTCCCTTACAGTGGAATAATACTAAATATCCTAACCTTCAAAACGTAATTACGTTCTACTAAAGGAAGAAACAACCTCCCTTACAGTGGAATAATACTAAACTCCTAATCTTCAATAGGAAACAAGGTTCTACTAAAGGAAGAAACAACCAACCTTACAGTGGAATAATACTAAACAACCTTATCTTCGACAGGAAACAAGGTTCTACTAAAGGAAGAAACAACCTCCCTTACAGTGGAATAATACTAAACATCCTAATCTTCAATAGGAAACAAGGTTCTACTAAAGGAAGAAACAACCTCTGTTACAGTGGAATAATACTAAACATCCTAATCTTCAATAGGAAACAAGGTTCTACTAAAGGAAGAAACAAGCTCCCTTACAGTGGAATAATACTAAACATCCTAATCTTCAACAGGAAATATGGTTCTACTAAAGGAAGAAACAACCTCCCTTACAGTGGAATAATACTAAACATCCTAATCTTCAACAGGAAATATGGTTCTACTAAAGGAAGAAACAAGCTCCCTTACAGTGGAATAATACTAAACATCCTAATCTTCGACAGGAAATATGGTTCTACTAAAGGAAGAAACAACCTCCCTTACAGTGGAATAATACTAAACATCCTAAACTTCGACAGGAAACAAGGTTCTACCAATGGAAGAAACAACCTCCCTTACAGTGGAATAATACTAAATATCCTAATCTTCAATAGGAAACAAGGTTCTACTAAAGGAAGAAACAACCTCCCTTACAGTGGAATAATACTAAACACCCTAATCTTCGACAGGAAACATGGTTCTACTAAAGGAAGAAACTACCTCCCTTACAGTGGAATAATACTAAACATCCTAATCTTAAACAGGAAACAAGGTTCTACTAAAGGAAGAAACAACCTCCCTTACAGTGGAATAATACTAAACATCCTAAACTTCGACAGGAAACAAGGTTCTCCTAAAGGAAGAAACAACCTCCCTTACAGTAGAATAATACTAAACATCCTAAACATCGACAGGAAACATGGTTCTACTAAAGGAAGAAACAACCTCCCTTACAGTGGAATAATACTAAACAACCGAAACTTCGACAGGAAACAAGGTTCTACTAAAGGAAAAAACAACCTCCCTTACAGTGGAATAATACTAAACATCCTAATCTTTAACAGGAAACAAGGTTCTACTAAAGGAAGAAACAACCTCCCTTACAGTGGAATAATACTAAATATCCTAATCTTCAACAGGAAACAAGGTTCTACTAAAGGAAGAAACAACCTCCCTTACAGTGGAATAATACTAAACACCCTAATCTTCAACAGGAAACAAGGTTCTACTAAAGGAAGAAACAACCTCCCTTACAGTGGAATAATACTAAACATCCTAATCTTCAACAGGAAACAAGGTTCTACTAAAGGAAGAAACAACCTCCCTTACAGTGGAATAATACTAAACATCCTAATCTTCAACAGGAAACAAGGTTCTACTAAAGGAAGAAACAACCTCCCTTACAGTGGAATAATACTAAACATCCTAATCTTCAACAGGAAACAAGGTTCTACAAAAGGAAGAAACAACTTCCATTACAGTGGAATAATACTAAACATCCTAATCTTCGACATGAAACACGGTTCTACTAAAGGAAGAAACAACCTCCCTTACAGTGGAATAATACTAAACATCCTAAACTTCAACAGGAAACAAGGTTTTACTAAAGGAAGAAATTACCTCCATTACAGTGGAATAATACTAAACAACCTAAACTTTGACAGGAAACAATGTTCTACTAAAGGAAGAAACAACCTCCCTTACAGTGGAATAATACTAAACATCCTAATCTTCAACAGGAAACAAGGTTCTACTAAAGGACGAAACAACCTCTTTTACAGTGGAATAATACTAAACATCCTAATCTTCAACAGGAAACAAGGTTCTACTAAAGGAAGAAACAACCTCCCTTACAGTGGAATAATACTAAACATCCTATTCAACAGGAAACAAGGTTCTACTAAAGGAAGAAAAAACCTCCCTTACAGTGGAATAATACTAAACATCCTAAACTTCGACAGGAAATATGGTTCTACTAAAGGAAGAAACAACCTCCCTTACAGTGGAATAATACTAATTATCCTAATCTTCAACAGGAAACAAGGTTCTACTAAAGGCAGAAACAACCTCCCTTACAGTGGAATAATACTAACACCCTAATCGTCAACAGGAAACAAGGTTCTACTAAAGGAAGAAACAACCTCCCTTACAGTGGAATAATACTAAACATCCTAATCTTTGACA
Source organism: Hymenopus coronatus (assembly GCA_030762935.1). Taxonomy (NCBI): domain Eukaryota; kingdom Metazoa; phylum Arthropoda; class Insecta; order Mantodea; family Hymenopodidae; genus Hymenopus; species Hymenopus coronatus. The sequence continues at coordinate 187,035,491 of CM060882.1, read as the reverse complement.
GAAAACATGGTTCTACTAATGGAAGAAACAACCTCCCTTACAGTGGAATAATACTAAACATTCTAGCCTTCAACAGGAAACAAGGTTCTACTAAAGGAAGAAACAACCTCCCTTACAGTGGAATATTACTAAACATCCTAATCTGCAACAGGAAACAAGGATCTACTAAAGGAAGAAACAACCTCCCTTACAGTGGAATAATACTAAACATCCTAATCTTCAACAGGAAACAAGGTTCTACTAAAGGAAGAAACAACCTCCCTTACAGTGGAATAATACTAAAGATCCTAATCTTCAACAGGAAACAAGGTTCTACTAAAGGAAGAAACTACCTCCCTTACAGTGGAATAATACTAAACATCCTAATCTTCAACAGGAAAAAGGTTCTACTAAAGGAAGAAAAAACCTCCCTTACAGTGGAATAATACTAAACATCCTAATCTTCGACAGGAAACATGGTTCTACTAAAGGAAGAAACAACCTCCCTTACAGTGGAATAATACTAAACACCCTAATCTACAACAGGAAACAAGGTTCTACTAAAGGAAGAAAACTACCTCCCTTACACTGGAATAATACTAAATACCCTAATCTTCAACAGGAAACAAGGTTCTACTAAAGGAAGAGAACCACCTACCATACAGTGGAATAATACTAAATACCCTAATCTTCTACAGGAAACAAGGTTCTACTAAAGGAAGAGAACTACCTCCCTTACAGTGGAATAATCCTAAATACCCTAACCCTCTACAGGAAACAAGGTTCTACTAAAGGAAGAGAACTACCTCCCTTACAGTACAATAATACTAAATACCCACATCTTCTACAGGAAACAAGGTTCTCCTAAAGGAAGAAACTACCTCCCTTATAGTGGAATAATACTAAACACCCTAATCTTCAACAGGAAGCAAGGTTCTACTAAAGGAAGAAACAACTTCCCTTACAGTGGAATAATACTAAATATCCTAACCTTCAAAACGTAATTACGTTCTACTAAAGGAAGAAACAACCTCCCTTACAGTGGAATAATACTAAACTCCTAATCTTCAATAGGAAACAAGGTTCTACTAAAGGAAGAAACAACCAACCTTACAGTGGAATAATACTAAACAACCTTATCTTCGACAGGAAACAAGGTTCTACTAAAGGAAGAAACAACCTCCCTTACAGTGGAATAATACTAAACATCCTAATCTTCAATAGGAAACAAGGTTCTACTAAAGGAAGAAACAACCTCTGTTACAGTGGAATAATACTAAACATCCTAATCTTCAATAGGAAACAAGGTTCTACTAAAGGAAGAAACAACCTCCCTTACAGTGGAATAATACTAAACATCCTAATCTTCAACAGGAAATATGGTTCTACTAAAGGAAGAAACAACCTCCCTTACAGTGGAATAATACTAAACATCCTAATCTTCAACAGGAAATATGGTTCTACTAAAGGAAGAAACAAGCTCCCTTACAGTGGAATAATACTAAACATCCTAATCTTCGACAGGAAATATGGTTCTACTAAAGGAAGAAACAACCTCCCTTACAGTGGAATAATACTAAACATCCTAAACTTCGACAGGAAAGAAGGTTCTACCAATGGAAGAAACAACCTCCCTTACAGTGGAATAATACTAAATATCCTAATCTTCAATAGGAAACAAGGTTCTACTAAAGGAAGAAACAACCTCCCTTACAGTGGAATAATACTAAACACCCTAATCTTCGACAGGAAACATGGTTCTACTAAAGGAAGAAACTACCTCCCTTACAGTGGAATAATACTAAACATCCTAATCTTCAACAGGAAACAAGGTTCTACTAAAGGAAGAAACAACCTCCCTTACAGTGGAATAATACTAAGCATCCTAAACTTCGACAGGAAACAAGGTTCTCCTAAAGGAAGAAACAACCTCCCTTACAGTAGAATAATACTAAACATCCTAAACATCGACAGGAAACAAGGTTCTACTAAAGGAAGAAACAACCTCCCTTACAGTGGAATAATACTAAACAACCGAAACTTCGACAGGAAACAAGTTTCTACTAAAGGAAAAAACAACCTCCCTTACAGTGGAATAATACTAAACATCCTAATCTTTAACAGGAAACAAGGTTCTACTAAAGGAAGAAACAACCTCCCTTACAGTGGAATAATACTAAATATCCTAATCTTCAACAGGAAACAAGGTTCTACTAAAGGAAGAAACAACCTCCCTTACAGTGGAATAATACTAAACACCCTAATCTTCAACAGGAAACAAGGTTCTACTAAAGGAAGAAACAACCTCCCTTACAGTGGAATAATACTAAACATCCTAATCTTCAACAGGAAACAAGGTTCTACTAAAGGAAGAAACAACCTCCCTTACAGTGGAATAATACTAAACATCCTAATCTTCAACAGGACACAAGGTTCTACTAAAGGAAGAAACAACCTCCCTTACAGTGGAATAATACTAAACATCCTAATCTTCAACAGGAAACAAGGTTCTACTAAAGGAAGAAACAACTTCCCTTACAGTGGAATAATACTAAACATCCTAATCTTCGACATGAAACACGGTTCTACTAAAGGAAGAAACAACCTCCCTTACAGTGGAATAATACTAAACATCCTAAACTTCAACAGGAAACAAGGTTTTACTAAAGGAAGAAATTACCTCCATTACAGTGGAATAATACTAAACAACCTAAACTTTGACAGGAAACAATGTTCTACTAAAGGAAGAAACAACCTCCCTTACAGTGGAATAATACTAAACATCCTAATCTTCAACAGGAAACAAGGTTCTACTAAAGGACGAAACAACCTCTTTTACAGTGGAATAATACTAAATATCCTAATCTTCAACAGGAAACAAGGTTCTACTAAAGGAAGAAACAACCTCCCTTACAGTGGAATAATACTAAACATCCTATTCAACAGGAAACAAGGTTCTACTAAAGGAAGAAAAAACCTCCCTTACAGTGGAATAATACTAAACATCCTAAACTTCGACAGGAAATATGGTTCTACTAAAGGAAGAAACAACCTCCCTTACAGTGGAATAATACTAATCATCCTAATCTTCAACAGGAAACAAGGTTCTACTAAAGGCAGAAACAACCTCCCTTACAGTGGAATAATACTAAACATTCTAGCCTTCAACAGGAAACAAGGTTCTACTAAAGGAAGAAACAACCTCCCTTACAGTGGAATATTACTAAACATCTTAATCTGCAACAGGAAACAAGGATCTACTAAAGGAAGAAACAACCTCCCTTACAGTGGAATAATACTAAACATCCTAATCTTCAACAGGAAACAAGGTTCTACTAAAGGAAGAAACAACCTCCCTTACAGTGGAATAATACTAAACATCCTAATCTTCAACAGGAAACAAGGTTCTACTAAAGGAAGAAACTACCTCCCTTACAGTGGAATAATACTAAACATCCTAATCTTCAACAGGAAAAAGGTTCTACTAAAGGAAGAAACAACCTTCCTTACAGTGGAATAATACTAAACATCCTAATCTTCAACAGGATACAAGGTTCTACTAAAGGAAGAAACAACCTCCCTTACAGTGGAATAATACTAAACATCCTAATCTTCAACAGGAAACAAGGTTCTACTAAAGGATGAACCAACTCCCTTACAGTGGAATAATACTAAACACCCTAACCTTCGACAGGAAATATGGTTCTACTAAAGGAAGAAACAACCTCCCTTACTGTGGAATAATACTAAACATCCTAATCTTCAACAGGAAACAAGGTTTTACTAAAGGAAGAAAACTACCTCCCTTACAGTGGAATAATACTAAACATCCTAATCTTCAACAGGAAACAAGGTTCTACTAAAGGAAGAAACTACCTCCCTTACAGTGGAATAATACTAAACATCCTAATCTTCAACAGGAAAAAGGTTCTACTAAAGGAAGAAACAACCTCCCTTACAGTGGAATAATACTAAACATCCTAATCTTCAACATGAAACAAGGTTCTACTAAAGGAAGAAACAACCTCCTTTACAGTGGAATAATACTAAACATCCTAATCTTCAACAGGAAACAAGGTTCTACTAAAGGAAGAAACAACCTCCCTTACAGTGGAATAATACTAAACATCCTAATCTTCAACAGGAAACAAGGTTCTACTAAAGGAAGAAACAACCTCCCTTACAGTGGAATAATACTAAACATCCTAAACTTTGACAGGAAACATGGTTCTACTAAAGGAAGAAACAACCTCCCTTACAGTTGAAAGTGACAATCATGCTGGCAATGACAGCTGCATGTATTGTCTGCACGAACAAATAATGGTGAATGAAAGAGACCAATTCATAAGCTCTGTCTCAAATCAACTGAAACTGAAAAGGCCTGATGTCTTTTGGTGGCTGGCATATGTTTATATTTAATTTTTATCACATATATTTATTTTTTCTATATATATTCTATTCTGGTTTCTTGTTAGTCCATTTCTAACCAACATTTTCATTGCAAGTTAATCTAAATTCTCTGATTGTAATGTTCACTTCAAATAAAAATTTGATGATTTGATTGTCGCATGACTTTCTCTAGCTCTTCTACAAATTTCTTACAAAAGATTATTCTTCTTTCTACATAATACTAATCGAGATAAACAATAGCAGAATGTTCTTACTACTTAGTTCCTTATAAGTAGAAAGAAAATGAGGGAATGCACTAGGCTAAACCGATAGTCAAATGTTTTAAAAGCTGCCGTTATTCAATTTTCATTGCAAATTGCTTCTTTGCTTGGCCAGGAGTGGCACAAAAGAAAAACGGACACTTCCTGTCTCAGAAAAGTATAAGCACTCACAATTGAAACCAAAAACAATGAATATCTCGGAAATGGTTACCTCCACAGCAAAAATGTAAAGGACATAGATTGTGTGTTTTGATCAGATCAACATTTTCTGTGTAGTAAGTTTTGTCTATCTCTTACCATTTAGCAGTTAAGCAAAATTTATCAAAATTCATCCAGAATAAAGAGTTCTTCAGAGGCTATTCCCAGAAAATTCAAGATATTCATTTTATTTGCTATGTAAATATCTTTAATATACAGGATTTTAATAAAAATCGTTAGAGCCATTTTTTAGAAAATCAAAATTTTCGAAATTTTTTCCATGTAAAGGGTAGTTGGGGGTGGGGGGATTTTCTTGAAAATCTTTGTGTCACATCCTTGGAAAATACCAAATCTAAATACCAAGTTTAGTATTTAACAGTCTTTTCGTTTTTGTGCTATGCTGTCCACAGACACACACACAGAGAGAGACAGACAGACACACACATATACACAGACCATTTTCTGAAAATGCTCTTTTTGGATTCAGAGGGTCCTAAAACATGTATTTCCGGTGAAATCTCGACATCGTATTTTTGGGTGGAATACAATACTTCCTCTATACACTATATACATAGTACGTATAGAGAAAGTAATAAATAAATGAAAAATTAAAATCGATGGTAACAACTCAACAACTTTGAGTAAGAAAATAATGTAAAATTTAACTTATAAAATATTGTTGTTAAAGATGTCCATCAAAGCTCAAGTAAGCCAACAACATTACAGGTATGTATAGAATATCAAAATTATATAGTGACATGTTTATAACCTTCTGATTTACTTACATGTGAAGAAGGTGAACTGCTCACAACTGTCAATGTACTTTGTTTGCTGAATGTACACTGTATTTCAATGGCAGTAATACTGAAAGTGTACAAAAATAAATGGTTAAAATGAACTCCCAAGTGCTGAAATTAACACTTGCAAACACGACTAATATCTATGTTTAAGCTATTCATCAGGATATGAAGATAATACAATAATAAACATGAATTTTATTTTAGCTGCATTCTGTTCCAAGTCAACGTAATTGCATCATTAGAAAAGAGTAATATTTGCATAGTGAGTGAGATAATTGATCACATTAACTTAATATTTTCAAGAGTACAACATTCTCATAACATTTAAAATTAATTAACTTCTTACTACAATAAAATGAATCATGCAAAAGGATGGAGAAATCAAACCATGGTCACTGTGACTGTTACACTGTCTGGGCATGGGATAAACTTGGGTCATGTGATCAGTTTCTCTACGATCAAAGTTGATAGCATCTTTAGGGTCAGCCTGAATAGCACAATGCTGTCTGAAAAGTGCCAAGCAATTCTAGAGTTAGATACCAAAAGATATCAAGAGCTAAATCATTTTTAGTAAATTCTTTTGTCTACTGTATAATATGCACTATATGGATGAGAAAGGTCTTCAATATTTTTAAAAAGTTAAAATCTAAAGAAAATTTTGAAAATAAAATTAAACATCCCAAAATAACCAATAATTAGGGCACACAAAATCTTACTATACAGAAAATTAAAGCTAATTAAATGAAAGAACAGATATTTCTTTACTAAAACAATATCCTGTATTGGTATGGTATTTAATTCTTTAAAACAAAAAACGAATTTACGTAAACTGAAGGCTGAAAACTGGAAAAAAAAAAAGATCACCAAAAACTCAGACACACAGCATGATACCTCTATTAATGAAAACAGCATAAAGCATACGATAAAAATGTAACGTAGATTACTGTACAATTTAGCACTTGTGTTGTTGCATAGCTGAATGGTTCTTTCACATTGGCTATGTCTGGTTTGCAAGCTACTAGATCAGTTGTTATCAGATACATTTTCATCGCTGAAGCTAGAATATATATCTTCAACTCTTTCATCAAGGTCTGAAAATTCAGAATCACTCACTTTCTTCTAATACATCACAAACTGTAACACTTATATCCTCTTTGGTTCGTAATCTCTGGCTAGATGACGCCAAGTTTCAACCAACATACACAAACACCGGCAAGAGCTAATTTAGCGCTTTGGAGTGAAGATAACGTCCTGAAATGCTCCAGACAATGATGTAGAAAGTACACAGACTTTTCTGCTGGAAAGAGCTAAAAGTATGAAAACGACATCACTGCCACTAAAAGGTTTAAAAGTTGAGTTTTCATTTATTGCGTCTTTGTAAGATAAAGTTGCTTGAGCACAAGCAATGCTCAGGGACACTCAACACAACATATGCAGCATAATTAGGAACCACTCAGACCAACATTTTTGTTTCTTTTCTTCCCTCATCTTGCAATACTTAACAGAACATGAACATTTTTAAACCACCACCATTTCAAGAATGAGCCTCTGAACTTGCATTAGTGTAGGACAAACAAAACTGAACAATTGTAAATTGCAAATACATGCAGTCTGCCTTATGTATTGAATATTTATTTGTTGCATGATATATTAAAAAATCTGATCTGTTCCATTCACATGACTTTCTCTACATCTCTACAACAAATTATTGTTAAAAAGCTTATGCTTATACTTCATAGTGACCGAGAAAAAACTTAGCAGAAATAGTCCTATTATTTGCTTCCTTGTAAGTAGAAGCTAAATAAGGGAGTACCATAGGTTAAAGTGATAGTCAAAAGCTGGTTGCTAAGTGACTGAAGTTCCTTTGTTTGTGTGGACACGAGTTGACAAATTCCCGTATGAAAAAAGGATAAGTATTTTAAAGCTGAAACCAATAATAAGGAGTAACTCAAAAACGATCAACTCCACAAAAAAAAAAAAAATGTATATAACATACATGGTGTGTTTTAACAAGCTCTGCATTTTTCACTAAGTAAGTTTTTGTCTATCTCCTATGGTTTACCAGTTATACAAAATTCTGCAAAATTCATCCAGGATAAAGATGTCTTCAGAGGCTATTCCCAGAAAATTCAAGATATACATTTTATTTGTCATTTAAATATCTTTAATATACAACATTTTAATCAAAATCGTTAGCCATTTTTGAGAAAATCAAAATTTTCAAAAATGTTTCCATGTAAAGGGTAGTTAAGAGTGGGGGATTTTCTTGAAAATCTTCATGTCGCATCCTTCGAAGATACCAAACTTAAATACCAAGTTTGATATTTAATGGTCTTTTCATTTTTGAGCTATGATCTCCAAAGAAACACACACAGACACACATGGACCTTTTTCTAGATATGCTTTTTTTAGATTCAGCGGGACCCAACACACATATTATTGGTGAAATCTCTGTATCAAATTTTTGGGTGTAATACAATACCATCTCTATTATTTATGTACATAGTGTGCAAAGAGAAACTAAAAATCTGATGTGTTCCATTCAAATAACCTTCTCTATTTATTCTTTAACAAACTTTTCTTAAGTAAGTTTGAAAAAACGCTTTTACTTATTCCTTATATGCAGAAAGGAAATTAGGGAATATGGTGGCTAAAAGGATAGTCAAATCTTTTAAATACTGGTTGCTATATGATTGAGATTTGGCTTTTTTTTTTTTTTTTTTTTTTTTTTTTTTTTTTTTTTTTTTTTTTTTTTTTTTTTTTGCTTAGCCAGAAGTAATAAAAAAAAAAAAAAAAAGAAAAAGAAGAAAAAAAAAACCGAATTACAAATTCCCATTTGAGAAAAGTACTTTAAAATAGAAACAATAACAAGAATATTCAAAGAATATGTTGGAAATGGTTAACCACATAAAAATATATATGACTTAAAATGTGTGTTTAAAGAAAATGTAGACTTTTTGTGTGGTAAGTTTTTTGGCTATCTCTTATGGTTTAGCAGTTATGCAAAAGTCATCCAGAATGAAGAGCTCTTACCCACAACCACCCACACACTCTCACACATACCCACACCCAACTACACCATACCCACCCACACACCCACACCCACTGTCACACATCCAACTACATCATACCCACCCACACACCCACACCCACTGTCACACACCCAACTACACCATACCCACCCACACACCCAACTACACCATACCCACCCACACACACTCTCACACACCCACCCAACTACACCATACCCACCCACACACACTCACACACCCAACTACACCATACCCACCCACACACATACACCCACCCAACTACACCATACCCACACACACTCTCACACACCCAACTACACCATACCCAGCCACCCACCCACACACTCCCACCCAGCCACTCTCACACACCCCACCTCCCCACTCTCATACACCCACACACACTCACACACCCAACTACACCATACCCACCCACACACACTCTCACACACCCACCCAACTACACCATACCCACCCACACACACTCTCACACATACCCACACCCAACTACACCATACCCACCCACACACCCACACCCACTGTCACACATCCAACTACATCATACCCACCCACACACCCACACCCACTGTCACACACCCAACTACACCATACCCACCCACACACCCAACTACACCATACCCACCCACACACACTCTCACACACCCACCCAACTACACCATACCCACCCACACACACTCACACACCCAACTACACCATACCCACCCACACACACTCACACACCCAACTACACCATACCCACCCACACACATACACCCACCCAACTACACCATACCCACACACACTCTCACACACCCAACTACACCATACCCAGCCACCCACCCACACACTCCCACCCAGCCACTCTCACACACCCCACCTCCCCACTCTCATACACCCTCACACACCCAACTACACCATACCCAGCCAGCCACCCACCCACCCACTCTCACACACCCCCACCTCCCCACTCTCATACACCCACACAAACTCACACACCCAACTACACCATACCCAGCCACACACCCACTCTCACCCCCCACCTCCCCACTCTCATACACCCACACCCATCCACCCCACTCTCATACACCCACACCCACCCACACTCTCATGCACCCACACACCTACCCACACTCTCATACACCCACACCCACCCACTCACACACTCTCATACACCCACACACCCCCACACTATCCCACCTTCCCACTCACACACAAACTCTAACACACACACACACCCACCCACACTCTCATACACCCACACACTCCCACCATCCCACTCCCACACAAACTCTAACACACTCACATACCCACACACACTCTAACACACTCACACACAAACTCTAACACACTCACACACACACCCCCACCCACCCACTCACACACTCTAACACACACACACACCCACCCACACTCTCATACACCTACACACCCCCACACACTCCCACCATCCCACTCACACACAAACTCTAACACACACACACACCCACACTCTCATACACCCACATACCCCCACACACTCCCACCATCCCACTCACACACAAACTCTAACACACTCACACACACACCCACACTCTCTCACACACCCAGCCACACACTACTTAACCTACCCACACTACCAGTGTTTTTAATTGAATGAAATCCTCCTCTGTATAGGAGGATATTCCCAGAAAACTAAAGATATACAGTTTACTTGTCATGTAAATGTGTTTAATATATTGTATTTTAATGAAAACTGTTAAAAGCCATTTTAGAGAAAAACAAAATTTTCAAACATTTTTCCACATAAAGAGTAGTTTGAAATGGAAAAATGTTCTTGATAATCTTCATATTCATCTTTGGAAGATACTAAACTTAAATACCTGGTTAACATTTTTCTGAAGTTGTTTTTTTTCTATCCAGGGGTCCTTAAAACATGAATTTCGAGTGGACAGCAAGCTGACTCTTACCCAGGTTTGATTCTCATTATTGCCTATTCCCCACAGAGTGTGAAAGTGTTTAATGATAATAACGTACAGCTGTACATGGTTTAATATTAAACATACACTTCTATATGGAGAAGGTAGGAAAACACTCTAATTAATAAATACAACAACAACAAAAAAATAGAAAAAAAAATAACACTTCTTTTGAGCATGTGATAGCCTATTTTTTCTAAGCCCAATGTGAACAAAATATTTTTTTGAAGTATGGCTTTAAATATTTTTAAAATCTGATATGTATTCAAAACCACTTTTCACTATGATTTAACATACTTAACGTTATGGTCCTTTATTTATTCACTTGCTGTTCATGTAGCCATACTAAAGAAAGCAGTGCAGCCAAATTATCCATCTTGTATCACATAACGCACTTTTTTGTCATCCAAGTACACTAACTGTATAACTATGTACCTATGTTAACTAAGGCAGCCTAACCTATTCACTATATGTTCTACAAGTTGCTGGAAAGAGTCTGCCAAATACTGGTGTCTCTGAACCATAAATGTGAACATCAAATATTCCCAATGAATGCTGCCGTATTATTATAAGTTTAATGTCCTTTAACTTAGAAGGTAGTATCAGACAAGATGCTCAAATGGTACATGGAGTTTAAAGTAACGCAGGATAACGGAACACCCTAACCAAAATTCAAATACAGTATGGAGGTCGCACTTCACAGCATCAGTCTCACACATTACCTCATATTACTGCTTGTAAAAGAAAATGTCTGGCCAAGTAGATTTGCTCAGGTAAACCTTTGTCACTTTTTTTTTTTAAAAATTACTAGATTCATACCAAAAGTGATAACATTATGCTACCTGCAGTTGCACCAGATCTGTCTTATTAATTTGATGAGCCATTTTTAAAAATGTTATAATGTGTAAGAATATCGCCAACGTCTTAAACCTTTGCATCCGCATGTCTGTAAAGCAATAAAGCATGGCCAGGATTGTGACAAATGAAAAGCAAGAGGACTTGTCTTGTGTCACATGTAGTAAAGTAGCACATAGTATTTCAACTCAGGATTCTAGGTTAAAGACTTGACCAGTCATGTTCATAACAAGGATTCTAACATACATGAAAATGTTGACATTTTTTTCTTGGAATTGATTGTCTTTGAGATATTCCTTGTTTTTGGTTTCAGCTTTGAAAAGCATACTTTTGTCATACAGGAATTTGTCAACTCCTGTCTATACAAACAAAGGTACTTCAGTCTCGTAGCAACCAGCTTTTGACTATCACTTTAACCTATGGTACTCCTTTATTTCGCTTCTGCTTCAAGGAAGCAAGTAATGAGACTATTTCTGCTAATTTTTACTTGATTAGATGAATTCAAAATCTTCTCGGGCTTCTAGCCAGGTAAAAACTTGGCTTGACACCTACGTTTCGAAGAAGTGCTGATTCAGTTCACCCTGAAGACGAAGAAGATGCACTTCTTCGAAACGTTGGTGTCAAGCCAAGTTTTTACCTGGCTAGAAGCCCGAGAAGATTTTGAATTAACACGTCGCCAGGAAAGCTTTAGTTCTTATTTGATTAGATGAAGTAAATAGAATAATTTGTTGCAGAATGTAGAGAAAGTCATTGGATGGAACACATCAGATATTTTACTTAATAGAACCAAATTATGCATTTTTACTTTCTCTATATGAGCTATGTACATAGTGTATAGAGAAGGTATTGCACTCCACCCAAAAATTTGATACCGAGATTTAACAGTATCAAAAAAAAAAAAACAAAAGCATTTTTTTTGTGCGTGTGTGTGTGTGTGTGCAAGTGCGTGCGTAAAATCGAAAAGTATTTAAGTTTGGTATCTTCCAGGGATGCAACACAAAGATTTTGAAAAAATTTACCCACCCCAAACTACCCTTTACATGGAGCTTTTTTCGAAAAATTTATATTTTCTCAAAAATGGTTCTAATGATTTTGATTAAAATTTTGTATGTTTATGATATTAACATGACAAATAAAATGTATATCTTGAATTTTCTGCGAATAGCCTCTGAAGACTACTTTATTCTTGATGAATTTTACATAACTGTTAAACCGTAAGAGATGGACAAAAACTTACCACACAAAAAATGTAGAGCATATTTAAACATAATTTATGTTATATAAATTTTTTTCGAGGAGTTGATTGTTTTTGAGATATTCTTTGTTTTTGGTTTCAGATTTAAAAAACTTGTACTTTTCTCGTACAGGAATTTGTTAACTCGTGTCCATACAAACAAAGGAACTTCAGTCACATAGCAACCAGCTCTTGACTTCACTTTAACCTAAGATACTTACAAGGAAGCAAGTAATGAGACTATTTCTGCTAATTTTTTCTCGATTAGCATGAAGTAAATAGAAGAATGAGCTTATTAACAATAATTTGTTACACAGAAGTAGAGAAAGTCATGTGAATGGAACACATTAGATTTTTACTTTCTCTCTACGTACTATGTATATAGTGTATAGAGAAAGTATTGTACTCTACCCAAAAATTTGATATCAAGATTTTTCCAGAAATATATGTTTAGGGTCCCCTGTATATAAAAAAAAAAAAGCATTTTCAGCGTGCGTGTGTGTGTGTGTTTGTCTGTGAACACGAAAGCTCAAAAACGAAAAGTTGGTAAAATACCAAAGTTGGTATTTAAGTTTAGTATCTTCCAGGGATAGGATACGTTGATTTTGAGAAAAATCCCCCCACCCCAAACTACCCTTTACATGGAACTTTTTTCGAAAATTTTGATTTTCTCAAAAATGGCTGTAACGATTTTGATTAAAATTTTGTATACTAAAGATATTTACCTGACAAATAAAGTGTATATCTTGAATTTTGTGGGAATAGCCTCTGAAGACTACTTTATTCTCGATGAATTTTACGGAATTTTGCATAACTGCTAAACCATAAGAAATGGACAAAAACTTGCAACAAAAAAATGTAGAGCACCTTAAAACACACAATTTATCTTAAATACATTTTTTGTGGAGTTTATCGTTTTTGTGATACTCCTTGTTTTTGGTTTCAGCTTTAAAAAACTTATATTTTTCTCATACAGGAATTTAACAATTCCTGTCCATATAAAGGAACTTCAGTCACATAGCAACCAGCTTTTGACTATCACTTCAACCTATGGTACTCTCTTATTTCGCTTCTATTTAAAAGGAAGCAATGTCTGCGGATTTTTTCTCGATTAGCATGAAGTAAATAGAAGCATAGGCCTTTTTAACAATAATTTGTTGCAGAGATGTAAAGAAAGTCATGTGAATGGAACATCAGATTTTTACAATAAGATCTGGTTCAAAAGACTTTATAGGCAATTGTGTGTTATCTAAAGAAATACAAACTTCCTAAAAGTTCTAAGTTTTATGACTTAAAGGCAGCAATAGCTTAAGTGAAAGTTTATCATGAAAATAACATGCAGTATTCCTTTAGCTTGTCTTTGGACACCTCAGGTTCTACATTAATTAAATGAGTAAAGTTGGGGAAGACATTACTTACATATTATTATGGTTAAAAAACATTACAGGAATCATCAGTTCAGATCCTAGAGATATGTTCATTTCTGAAGTCTTTCCCAAATTCTGGAAGGTTTTGGTTGCATTATCATATAAACAAAGCTGAAAATATAAAAATAATTATTTTAATTGCACCAATATTTATCCTGTAATGCACTCAGTACTGGTAGTGTCATACATTAAGTACGAGGACTGTCCCAGAAGTACCCGACCTAACAAAGAAAGCACAAAACATCTTTACTTCTCTACATAGTCTCCATTCAGCTCAACTTTTCCCAGCAATGTTCAATAACTTTGGTACCCTGTTTATAGTGAGAACTATCAAGGTCTGCAAAATAGCCACTGCAGACTCCACCTCTTCATTGTTGACAAATCTTCTACCACCAAGCCATTTCTTCAAATTTGGAAAAAAAAAATAAAAACAGTCGGAGGGGGCTAAATCTGGTGAATAGGGTGCATGAGGAAGCAATTCTAACTTTAACTCATTGATTTTGGCCATAGCGATAATGGACATGTGAACTGGCACATTGTGTTGATGAAACAAAACTTTCTTTTTCGCTAAATGCAGCTGTTTTTGATTGATTTCATCACTCAAACGCTGTAACAAGTTCGCATAATATTTGCCACTGATTACTTTTCCTTTTTTGAGATAACCAATGAAAATTATCCTGTATGCATCCCAGAAAACTGATGCTATGACCTTGCCTGCAGATGGAACTGTCTTTGCATTCTTTGGAGCTGATTCTGATCTTCCAATCCATTGTTTTGATTGTTCCTTCATCTCAGGTGTGTATTGATGGACCCAGGTTTCATCCATTATTATGATTTGACACGCTGTGTTTTTTCTATTGAGAGTAAATATGGCACCCATCTTACACACAACTTTCTCTTATCCAAATTTTCAGCCAGTATGCGATGAACAGAACTTTTTGCAATATCTGCCAGCTCGCGCACTTTAAGTTGACGGTCATCCAATACCATTTTGTGGATTTTCTTTACAATTTCTGGACTGGTAACCTCATTTGTTCGACCACTGCGATGTTTGTCTTGGCACCTCGTATGGCCTCACTTAAACTATGCTACCCATTATTTCACTGTTATAAACGAAAGAGTAGATCCCCCAAAGTAGAATTTCGCTCAGCTATAATATTAGTTGGACTTAAGACCTTTCAAATGAAAGTATTGTATCACTTAATGATGACTAGTCTTATCCATGTTTACAAATTTGCTGAGAGAATTCACTACTGATGGCTGCCAAACACATGTTAAGCAATGTAAAATCGTTCAAACTTCAAACTTAAGTTTTCTAAGGTACTTTTTACCATTGTTGTTTGAAGCAACTGCTTTCTATATGTTAGGTCGGGTATTTCTGGGACAACCGTCGTATCATTATTTTGTTTTGATTGTTTCTCTTGTTTTTATATACTAAGATCATGCTTTGAGTTGAAAACAACTGATAGTGTTACAATTCCTTGAACTGTTGTTTTTGTTTTTTGTTTG